>JAHSPW020000004.1:29233082-29833082 GCA_019985065.2 Arctostaphylos glauca | reverse complement strand
GTATATATAAGCAACGATCGAGATTCTTAATCCAACTCAGATTAATTCCGAATTATATAAATTACAATTCATACTACAGAATTATAATTGCATTCCTTTTCCATATCTCAAAGTTATATTTCGAACTCTATGTCATTAAATGCTTATTTATCTCTTCACATTAAGATTACAAATATTTATTGATTAAAATATATTACTGACAATTTATTTAATTAATATCTTTAAATTTCTTGAGACCTTCTACTTAACTTATTCGTTGTATCGGATACTAATATCCACCTGCAGGGTTTGACATAATTGAAACTTATAAACTTCTTCAAGAGGATATCATCAATCCCTATACTGAACATGAATTTCATTAGTAATTAACAGTTATCATACACTTAATATCGTGACCCAACTTATCGAGACTATTGGTCCATAAGGTCTTACACTATAATGAATCAAAGTCAACATCATTACATGTACACATTTGTTAATTATCTTTGGGTTAAAAGCATAAGCATTCATAATAACCATGAGGTGCAAATTATATTGTATTGTTAGTATCTATATTATATATTATTGCGGTGTGACTTTTCGTGAGAATCGCTCTAAAGGTGACAAGTGGTAGAAACTGATTGATTTGTGGTCAAATTTTTTAAATATTACATGTTACTTTAAACTAATAAAAATATTGCATGAATCTTTTTTTACTTCAAATTCAAAAGCTTGCTATATTTAATATACGCTATTTTTATTTTCATAATTTTCTCTACTTATCTATATCTACACACATACCCACATAATTTTTATTTTTATGTTATTAAGCATAATACTTTAGAAAATACATATGCAGATATTGATTTTCAAAATGAAAATACAAATAAAGAGACTTATTCTTATATAAAAAATATTTTTGTAAACAACTTCTTACAAATAAATAAGTATATAATCATACCACTTATTATTAGCTATAACTTTGATTTTAAACAAAAAGTATCACTGTTTTTTTAACTTTTATTTTTTATAAATAAATTTTATAATAAAAATTTAAAATTATAAAAATAACGGTCAAAATAGATTTTTATAACAACAAAGTATTTGCTATTATTTATAAGGTTTGTGAATCGATTGTATTGTCATCACAGGATTGGTCCGGATTATATTGAGTGAGTTGATGTTACATTTTAATTAGCTTATTCTAGGCACGTTAATATTTTTTCTATCCGCCGTAAAATCACTCATCTTTAAAAAAATTTAAGTATTACATGTTTACCTTAAAGTAATAAATATTGCATGAATCTTTTTTGAATTCAAATTCAAAAGTTTGCTATATTTAATGAATGATATTTTATTTTCTTAACTTTCTCTACTTATCTGTATCTACACACATACATGTGTATTTTTTATTTTTATATAATTAAGCATATTATTTTAAGATATGATTATATATTTATTTGTTTGCAAGAAGTTGTTTACCAAAAATAAATATTTTTATTTTCATAACTTTCTTTACTTATCTACATCTACACACACATGTAATTTTTAAGAAAATACGTACACAAATATTGATTTTCAAAATAAAAGTACAAATAAAGAGACTTATTCTTACATAAAAATATTTTTGTAAATAATTTCTTACAAACAAATAAATATATAATCATACCACTTATCATTACCATAACTTTGATTTTAAACAAAAAGTATCACCTCTTTTTTAACTTTTATTTATTTTATAAATAAATCTTATAATAAAAATTTAAAAATTATACAAATAACGGTCAAAATAGATTTTCTAACAACAAAGTATTTGCTATTATTTATAAAGTTGTGAATCGACTGTACTGTCTCCGTAGTGTTGTGTCCGGATTAGATTAAGTGAATTGAGGTTACATTTTAATTAACTCATCCTAGGCACGTTAATATTTTTTCTATCCGCTGTAAAATCACTCGTCTTTAAAGCCAATGAGGTCACTAATCTTCTATACGGTCTTAATTTGGTCAGTTAAGGGCAAGTGCAACAAAGTGAACAAAGAACTGTTCACTTTGTATTTTACTCAGTAAACTCAAAAAACAGGCTGCAACAAACTCCCTAAACAGGTTAACAAAATGGGTTTCATGAACAGTAGCTCCCTAAATCAACCCCCATTTAGGGAGCTACTGTTCACTCCCCTTTTAATTTTTTATTATTTCTCTCTCTCTCTCTCTCTCTCTCTCTCTCTCATTGGCTACTTATGTTTATTGTAAATATTTTAAAAAAGTAAAAAATAGTATTTTAATAGTAGAGAGTGAGTATAGGTAGTATTGTTGGAGTGTTGAAAATGACATGGGTGAATAAAGAACTGTTCACTAATTTTTTTGGCTAAAGATTTGTTCACCCTTGTTGGGGTTGCTCTAAGTAGATAGACTGTTAAAAACAAATCTAATTAAGTTAAAATAGTAAGATAAAAAATTAAAAGAAATTCTTTAGACTTTTTTAATTTAAAATAAAAGATATAAATAGGTCACCTAATGCTAAGAATAAGAGCAACAAAAGTGAGGGATTATACAAAGTATGTTTGAATTGTATTAGATGGTCAGTATTTATCCTTATAATATATTTACGACAGATTGAGTTGAATAATATACGAATTATTAAATTTTACTTATATTCATATTTACCTCTTGAAGTTAAATTAGATAAAAAAATATTAATAAAATTAATTTTATAGAGATTGGAAAGCATTTTTTAAAACTTTTATATGCTTCGGGTTTTGAAGTAGGTCATTGGTAATTTATTTTTAAGTAATATAAATTTAATTAATAAATATCATAATATTTTTATCTTTTGCAAAATATTAAATATTAGGTTGAATTTTTTCTCATTAACTAATTTTGTAATTTATTTTCTTATTCTATTCCAAGAAAATATTGAGACTATTTTTATGGTAAAATGATAGATATAGTGATTCATAATTAAGACAAGCTTTCTTCTGAAAATTATTCTTATTTATTTTAAATTATCACAGTTGTTGAATTTGAATATTGTATTTTAATTTGTTTAGAAGTGAATCAAATGAATATTTGATCAAATTAATTTAGTCATCGAGATATTAATTTTAATTTTTCTATAAAATAGAGTTTAAAATAAGATATTGAAGATTTTTCAAGTTGCACATGCTGTGAAAATCAAGTGCTTTTATATATTATATTATTGCAGTAAGAATTTATTATTAAAATTTTAAGAAGAATATAAATTGACATTATGAAATATTTTTTATTTTATTTTACATGTCCCGTGCATAGCACGGGTTTTTGCTAGTAAATACAATTATCTGAAAGTGGTTTTGTTCAATACACACAAAGTGTACTAACTTAGTGAGTTGAAACTATACTATTTTTTGTATTCAAGACAGACCTACTGAAATACTGTGTTATAGTCCTACTAGTGGTGTGTCTAATTTCACCTAAGACTGTGAACTAAAGACTTGCATTCTACAATAATTGACAATTATGATCATCTGTGTGTAAACCAAACTTTATATACCAGATTATCTACTATGTGAAATAAGAGACACACATGCACAATATGATATGATAGAATGCAAACATTGCTCATAAAGATTATTATTAAAAAAAGAATAACTGTTTAAACAAATATTATTTTATTACATAAAATCATAACTTTTAGTATAAAATCCTAGCATCAATAACGTGATAATTAACACGATCAATTGATGTTCAATAACATGGTAATCAAGCATGGTCAAGATATTATGATTTGGAGATATAATTTGTTGGTTAACAACTTTGGCTTGACTTAGGACTTGTGGGACTAATAGTTTGACCAACTTGATATCTTGGTCTCATTAATTCTCTGTATTTATGTGTTATTGCTTTAATAAACTATGCATCATTCATACTCGTCTTATATATAAATTGGGGTATAAGAATAGGATTGTTTATTAAGCTTCATTTTTCATGATACTACTTTGTGCCCCTAGCATTTCACATGGTATTGATGACTGGAGTGAAGACTCGGGTTATCTTGTCACACCCCAAATTTCTATGGTATGAAATAAGTAATGAAATAACTCAAACTGAAACTTAATATGAACATAATTTTAATAATTGATAATCAACTATCAAATAACAATTAATTCATCGTGACTAATCTGAATTCAAACTAATCAAAACAGGCGCACAGTGCTTGAACAAATAATTGATGAAAATTCGAAAACTTCTAACTGTACATCTCAACATAAAAATATCTCTAAAATAGTAAATCCAACTAAGCATACTGAACCATCTTCAAAAGTGAAATCTAAATCTTGGTTCCATATTGTCACCTGTAAATTGTTATTTTAAAGAAAAACATCAGTCGAAGATCATCTATGAAGTCATGTTGAAAACATCGACGTATTCAGTAAAGCATTCTTGTTTCAACAATACACTATGCAATTAACAAAAAATAAACAATTGAATAAATAACCAATGCTCTTATGCTCTCATGCATAATTTTGACAGTCTTGCACCGCGAACAACCCGCATCGGAGACTTTATCGTAGAGTTCATGGGTTACCCCGACCGTCGGGTCACCTCTAAATCTGGTAGTTTTACGGTCTTCCACTGGAGGAATCGCAAAGACTCCAAGTCGAGTTCACGGGCTGCTCCGACCATTGGGTCATCTCCTACCCGGTATTCAACATCCATGAATGCTTATATTTATTAATATTAATCAATTCTAGATTTAAACAGTAGCCATACATGGACCGACAAGTAAGAAACAGGTCAAAACTTAAAAATAGACTTTTTGTTTTTCTACAGAAGCTCACTCAAGCGGGCAGAACAAGCCTACTGTCCAAAATAGATTGCCGAAAATTTAAAGAGGTTGCTCAAGTAGGTCTATAGCTCGCTTGGGTGGGCTAGGTAAATTTTCAGAATCTCTTCTATCGAACAAACCTCTTTTTTACCTTCATTTCTGCAACCAGATAATCCAATATGCTTGAAATCTTCACAAAACATACATGACTCGATTACATATCAAGAACAACACTAATACCAATGAAACGAACAAGATCTACATAATAGTTCAATGTAAATCAATATGAAATCCTATTTTATTTGAATAAAACGCATCAAACACTTCTGTTACTAAAAATTGCTCGAATATTCTGTCTACTAGGTTGATTCTGGACTTTATGCGAAGCTCTGAACGTCTTCTATGACTTTTTAATTGGCCTCGTCACGCGAATCCACCATCTAGGCACCCGTTCTCCCTCCTTAAGTTTTTAAGATGTAGAGATCCCTAAAAAAAAAAAAAAACTGTGTATTTGTAACAAAAACTGATTTTAGGGTTTTTCTAATCATTTTATAATTAAAATTTGATTAATTACATTAACCTCCTCAAGTCCTTAACAGCCCAGCATCGGGTCCCAACGTTCTAAACTATTAAAATAATACCGCAATCATAATATTAAATTTAAAATCACGAGTTCTTGAATAACTAAAATAATTAAAACAAGAGGTTGAACCTCGGGTTATCACAACCTTCCCCCCTTAGAAAATTTCATCCTCGAAATTACTGCCTCAAGGGTGAAAAAATTTGAATAATTGGAACAAAGCTCAGAATCTCTCTCTCTCATGTAACTTCTTTGATCCCATGATGATGTCATAATACTTTGACCAATAAGATAGTTTTACTGCACAAAACCTATTCTCGGCTGTCTAAGATCTTCACCAGTTTCTCCCCATCTGTTATATCATCCTCAACTTCCAATTCAGCCAATCCAACACGTGTGACGTGTCGGGTTCATACTTACGCAACATGGACATATTTAACACGTCATGAACACTTGACAGCCTTGAAGGTGAGGCAAGTCGATACACCACCTCTCCTACTCTTTCTAGGATTTTAAATGGTCCCACATACCTTGACGATAGATTCTCACTTTGATCGAACCGCATCAATCCCTTTTTTGGTGTGACTCTCAAAAAAATGCGATGCCTACCTTGAAAAACAATGGTCACCTCCTGTGGTCAGCATAACTCTTCTGACGACTCTGAGCAGTCAGTAATCATTGTCGTATTTGAATAACTTTGTCGGTAGTCTCCCAAACCAATTCGGGTCTCAACACTATACTTTCACCCATTTCAGCCCAACATACTGACAATCTACATGGCCAACCATAAAGGGCTTCATAAGGTGTCATTCCAATGCTGGTTTGGAAACTATTATTATAGGCAAACTCTGCTAACACCAAATGATCCTCCCATAAATCTCAAAAGTCTAGGACACAGGCCCTTAACATATCCTCGACAATCTGAATGGTACGTTTAGATTGGCCATCTGTCTAAGGGTGAATGCAGTACTCATACGCAAGTCTGTCCCAAACGCCTCTTAAAGACTAGACCAAAATTGAGAACTAAACCTAGGATCCGATCTAATACGATCGACATTGGCACTCCATATAATTGAATAATCTCTCGAATGTAAAGTCTACTGACTGTCTCTACAACATTTGTCACACGGATAGGAAGAAAATGAACGGTCTTGTTATCTTGTCAACAATCACCCACACTGCATCATGCCCCACTGGCAACCTTGGAAGCCCGGTCACAAAATTCATAGTTATATGTTCCCACTTCCACTCAGCCACTGGTAAAGGCTGTAATAACCCAGCTAGCCTCTGATGTTCGGCTTTGACCTGTTGACACACTAGACATTTTGACACGAATAGCGCAACGTTACATTTCATCCCCTTCCACCATTACTGTCTTCGCATATCTTGATACATCTTTGTACTGGTAAGGTGTACAACAAGACGAGAATGATAAGACTCTCAGAGTACACTCTCACAGCATGACTCAAGTACATATACTCTGCTAGCAAATCTTAGCCCTTTATCTGCATGAAGAACCCAATTGTTAACTTACTCCCCTGTTAAAAAATGAGGGCGTGACATATTTCAGAGAGGTGCTCGACACAGATAGGCCAATAAAGTGAACACGAGTAGCTACACCCATGAAAAAGGACGCTGAGGAGGTACTTCAACCTTATGATGATTCTTTGATGGTTACAATCTTGGTTGCTAATTGGACCATGCGACGAGTCATAATAGATAGGTAGTTTTGCTGATCTCATCTTTTGATCAGCTTATGAGGGTTTATATCTAGAAAAGAATAAGATTAAACCTGTCACGATCCATTCAAACTGGAACGGATTAGTGATCGGCCAACGGTTCTACTCACTGAGGCCTCCGACATTAATTAAAGAGTTTATAAACTTTATCGAATTATCTTATTTAACCCTTGACATGCTGCAGAGTTCAGCAAAAGTGTTGTTCAATAACAAAATAACATTAAGGACGTGTAAACTTGACAATCATTTTTGAATTAAAAGCATGCTTATCCGATACTTATTACAAACCGTAGTACTGGCCTAGCATGGCCTCAACATAACGAAATAGAACTCCATATGTACATAAGTTTTCAACTAGAAAATTCAAAGCGTAAAATTTGGCTGATCAGTTCTTTATTGTTCGCCAGGTCCTGCCACGGGCCCTGTTGTATTGCAAGGCAACGCCCATTAGCTTACAACTAGTATGAATCTAGTTCTACCATTTTACAGATTTTACACGACATAATTTTAAAAAAGACAATTAATTATTATATTGATAATGCTTATGAATGGGTACATAGGCCGTGGCCGAGAACGTATATATAAACTATATATAGTTTCCATAACCCATGGGTTCTATCAATACTGGAATTAACGGTTTATTGTGCTTTAAACGGAATTAATCAATAAAGTATATATAATAGTTAATTCTTCGGTGTATATTCCAGAACTGGATTAAGGGAGCTACCCTTTGGAATATAACACGGATTTGGCATGACATTATCCGATTTCACCTGGCCGTGGGAATCAACCTTGTACAAAACTACCGCTTGTCACACCCCCAGCGATCAAGAAATCACCAGAATTTACATTTAATGAGATGATGTTTATGTGATCATCGTCAATGGTTTTAATCATTTATGGCATGATATTTCATGCATAGGTAAGTTTATTATATAACAGCTTAGCTTTCTTTTCTTTTCTTTTTTTTAAACAAAATAAAGCAATTTCTATTTTTGGGCATATCTTAAAAATTTATAGGTAAATGGGTATATCCGGACTCACCTTGAGTGATATAGGGTATTCAATGCCGTGCCTCGCCTTAGATATCGTAAATAAGATCTTGAAAAATATTCTTCAAACCTTGAAGTTCTTTTCTCTGCCTAATTCTCCTCGTCCCACTCTCTCTTACTCAGTATTATTCTCAAAATATATGAATCTATAAGCTGTTTTCCATGACTATTTATAGAGGTAAATGAAGCAGGAGGTGGAAAAACTTTTCTCCGTGGCAAGTTCTAAGGCTCTACAAACAAAATATCTCATTTTTAGTATAAGTTCATTTACGCTGATCTTATCTGTAGTTGTCACTCGGTAATAAATAAATAAATCAATTCTAGGAACTCCGAATTTCGTCCGATTGTCCCCTAGAGTAATATCGAGGTTAACGGAACCATTTCTCGGTCTCTGATTATGTTTTGAACCACTTCATTTATCCCTGAAATGATTTGGGAGTATCTCCTCATTCGTCAAATAAATACCTAATTGATCTAAAAAATCTCCATTTCTTAATTCAATCAAAATTTTAATTTACCCATACTATTTTCTATTATTTATTTTTATTATATATATATTTTTTTTCGGATCTGGGTCTCACAAAACCAGTAAGATCTCCCCTTGTGAAATTTTTGGGAGAAAATACTCATCCTGTTGGGATAGTAACTGTCCCTGTCATGTTAGGTGATGAGTATAGAAATACTACTGCTCTAGTAGATTTTCTAGTGATGGATTCTCCTTTAGCCTAAAATGATATACTGGGTAGACAAACGCTCAACAAATTCGAAGTCGTTGTGTCAACCTAGCTTTCCAAAATTAAGTTTCCAACTACGAATGGAATAGGCGAAGTCAGAGGAGATCAAAAGAGGGCGCGAGAGTGTTATCTCACCTCTATGAAAACAAAGCAGGAAACATTTTCCGTGACAAGAACTGATATGCGAGACGAAGAAAAGTTCAAACAAGGGGAACCAGTGGAGGAATTGGTCGAGATACCAATAGCGAAAGCTCGAACCGAGAAGGTGTTCTGTATTGGCTCAAGGCTGCGCCCAGAGGAAGTAGAATCACTGGTTCAATTTCTGCTTGGCTATTTAGACGTTTTTGCCAGGTCACATGAAGATATGCATGGGATTCACCCTAGCATAATGGTTGATGAGTGCATGTTATTGTGTATCTCATGGCTCAACACGCTCGTTTTTTCCCACGTGCAAGCATTATTCTTTAATTATAATCGATAATGCACGAAAAGGTGTTCTATGTCCATCGTAGGTCAAACGTATCAAATGTGACCCTGAAGTGCGAAAGCCAAGTCTTAACAGTCAAAGAAGGCTCGAAGGAATCACACGAGGTCCAAGGAATCAAGGATCGGGCCTCAACGAAGGTGGTTGAGGAAGAGGAAATCAAATCTTGCCAAAATCAAGCTTGGGCACTGGTGCTTCCAAAATATTGGCACCGGTGCCTCCATTTTAAAAGCTGAAGGAACCAAGATGTTGCAAGTTTTGGCACCGATGCCTCCAAAATCAATGCACTGGTGCCTCCTCAAACTCCAAAGCCAAAACAAGATGCTGCAAGCTTTGGAACCGGTGCCTCTAAAATCAATGCACCGGTGCCTCAAGTGTGATAAAAGATGATCTGGTCTGATTTGGCTAACACATGGGGACCACTTCACTTGAGTTTTGTGCAACATCAGGGGACAAAAAGGACTCTTGCATGGATGAGGCATCTAAGCCTATTGTCAATTTTTGAGATATGCTTGTAATAGTGCCTAGAATGGAAAGGAATATTTTTATAGGGTTTTGATTTGCACAAAAGCTTGAGCTTTTGTAACATACTTGTCCACACATAGAAAAATCAAGTTTCATGTCTTGCTTAGAGGGTTTTTCTCCTTAGACCTGAGTGTTCTTCAACATTGTTCTTCAAGCTTTGAGTGCTCTTCAACCTTAAGTATTGTGTTCTTGTATGTTCATTATCTTTAAGATATCAAACAAGTATTGGTAAGATATGCACTTATTCTTCTCTTCTATTACTCAATCAAGTGTCAGAATCTTAGTCTTTGACCTTGTTGCATGGTTTTCTATAGATTTTGAGTAGGCTATTCGTAAGAACACATCTATTCTCCCTAGATAAGGATATTTATCATGTTTTCTCCTATTTCTTGTATTTTTATAGCAAATATGAGTAGCTAAATATTTGTAGGTTGAGTCCAAGGGGGAGGTTCATTCTTAATCATGTTGGTCAATATTTTCTCAACCATTTTCATGCTTGTTGACAGATCTCTTTAAGTTCTTCTTTTCGAAACAAAGATGAAGAGTTAAGTTCTTGCTTAGTTATAGCCACCCTTAGAGTTGGTATATATAATATTTGAATCGATGTCCTTCCTCTTTTGATCTCATTGTTTTGGACTTGAAAAGATCCGACAACCCATTTTTAGATTTAAAATTCTAATTTTCATCGATATATTTTCCAATCTAGAACCCTAGACCGGGAACTAGGTTGAGTCATAAGGAGACGAAGTTGACCAACGGAAGTCTTGAATGAACCAAACCCGAAGACTTAACCTAACTTTTTGATCTAGTTTATTTCCTCATTTTTAGCATCACAAGTCATCATTTGACATCCAAACAACTTTGTGGTTTACGTCCGAAACGTCAAAAAAATCAAATTTGCAAAGTCTTTTAATCTAACTACTTTTTTCGTGGATCGATGCTCCGGACTCTCCACTTTACCTCTTTTTAATCTTTGAGGAAAGTCCTGTTTTACAAATATTAAACTTTGACTCAAGCCGGTGCCCTAACAATGCATTTTTGCCCGCCGGTCATGTTTTTGGCGCCATCGCCGGGGACTTTTAGTTAGTTCGGAGACATCACAAATTTTTGCAAGTTGCAACTTTCTTTGGCGAAAACCTTTAACCTACCCACCTTGATAAACCTAAGGTGTAACGCAAGCTAAAGGGAATTGCAATTCGCATATTCTTACTTTCCTTTTGATCTCATATTTAATTGTTAGGAGAGTGTCTTTGATGTGTGAGTGTTTACACTCGTGATGCCACACACCGGCTTATTCGTACACACGATCCTCCTTTCAACACAATGGCCGAACAACATGAGGCCAATGATGCACCTATGGCTCGCACCATGCGATAATACTTGCATCCTACCTACACCACCACTACCTCATGCATCCTTCTTCCCATCGATATACCCGAAGGGCATCAATTACATATCAAGCCTAACATGATTGGCATGCTCCCTACATTCTATGGGATGGAATTGGAAAATTGCTATGTACACATAAAGGAATTTGAGGATGTGGTGAATACTTTTACTAACGTGGCCACTCAACTTGAGATGCCCCGATTGCGACTCTTTCCCTTTTCTCTCAAGGAGAAAGCTAAGCGTCGGTTTCTCTCGCTAAGAACGCATTTGGTGACTAATTGGGTTGAAATGCATGTAGAATTTCACAAGAAGTGGTTCCCATTGCACCGCACTACCACCTTGAAGAAAAAATCCAAAACTTTGAAGAGAGGTCCAACGAATCCTTTTGTTCTTGTTGGGAGAGGTACAAAGAGCGCCTTCTTGCCCTTCCCCATCATGGGTGTGAGGATTGGCAGATTGTGGCATTCTTCTATGAGGCCATATCAGCCCGTAACCGCCAATTTATCAATCATGACTAGTGGCAAGTTCTACGAGGCTTCCAAGGCTCTTGCTTACTTGGATGAGTTGGCGGAGAAAAATCAATCATGGGATTATTCCAATACCAACGATCGTTCGTATAGACCAACACCTCAACAAGAAAATTCGAGTAAGTACATGCCAAGAGATGAGGAGGATCTTAGCAAACGCCTTGACCACATCTCGAGAAAATTGGAGAAGTTTGAGATTAACCGAGTGAACGAAGTCTCCTCTATTTCTACGCCCACGGAGGCTTGTGCTATTTGCGACACCATGGAACACACCACAAATCTATGTATAACCATACCTGCTTTCAAAGAGGTACTCAATGGATCGGATGAAGCCGAGGTCCATGCCCTTCACCAAGGGTAAAAGTCCACCAACTTGCCCTACAACAACACTTACCATTCGGGATTGAGGTATCATCCCAATTTTAGTTGGCAGAACAATGAACTGGGTGGCCCATCTCAAGGTCCCCCGGGGTTCCAAGGGCATCACCCGCTACATCCAAATCCACAAGGGCCGGCACCACCATGGTACCCACCCAACTCTTACAATCTTCCGAGACCCTCCATTGGTCCCAACTCTTACCAACCGCCTAACAAGCGAAGTTTGGAGGATACCTTGCAAATGTTTATGTAAGGCCAAGCTAATGTCAACGAGCAAACCACCCAAGCCATTAGGGACATTCGTTCCCAACTTACCAAGTTGACTATGACCTTGGGGACTATGTAACATGAGAAAGGGAAGCTTCCTTCTCAACCGCAAGGAAATCCCCAAGGTCAACACTATGTTCAAGGGGCTTCACCTTCCGGGCCCACCATTGAGCAAACTAAGGCTAACACCATATTGAGGAGTGGGAAAGAGGTTGACATGACCATCCCATTGAAAACTACCTCTCCTCCGGCTCCTACTCCACACTCCATTCATAATGAGCCTGTGAGTGATATACCTCCGTCTACTTCCACTTCCACATCCTTTCAGGGACCCCGTTGTCTCCACATGCCCGATTTCGGCCCCATATCCGCAATGATTGACGAACTCCGCGAAAATATTTGAGCTTTTCAAGCAAGTTAAAATCAATATCCCGCTACTTGACGCAATCAAGCAAATACCTTCTTATGCAAAGTTTTTGAAAGACTTGTGCACCATCAAGTGCAAGCACAATGTTCAAAAGAAGGTGTTCTTGACGCAACAAGTGAGTTCGATTATCCAAACCCCCATTGCGCCAAAGTACAAGGACCCCAGTTGTCCTACTATTTCCATTAGAGTTGGGGGGAAGATGGTTGAAAAAGCCCTACTTGATTTGGGCGCTAGCGTTAATCTATTGCCACATTCCGTATATGAGCAATTCGGGTTGGGTGACATGAAACCAACCTCGGTGACCCTTCAATTGGCCGATCATAGCGCACGGGTACCGAGGGATTTGGTAAAGGATGTGCTTGTCCAAGTGGATAATTTCGTTTACCCGGTGGACTTCATAGTCCTTAACACATGTCCCGTGTCCAATCTTCAAAGCCGAACACCCATCATTCTCGGACAGCCTTTCTTGGCCACGTCCAATGTGGTGATCCATTGCCAAAATGGGCTACTTAAGATGACATTCGGAAACATAACCCTTGAACTTAACATTTTTAACATTGGAAGTCAAATGGGGGATGATGATGACATTCGGGATGTGAACATAATAGATACTCTTGTCCAAGAACATGTTGATTGCCATCTCTTTTCCGATCCCTTGGAGACCCTACTCACGGCGGATGAGACTACTTTTCTGGATTCACCTAAGGTGGAGTACCTTAACTCCATCCTCAACATGGAAGAAGTGATGGGCACCAAAAGATGGGCACCCACTTTTGAAGCTTTATCACCCGCCAAATCTCGAATTCTACCATCCACTATCCAACCACCCAAGCTTGAGCTCAAGGATCTCCCATCCAATCTCAAGTATGCATTTCTTGGGATACCGAGACTTTTTTGGTAGTGATTTCCTCTAGCCTTGAGGATCACCAAGAACAATCCCTCTTGACGATTTTGAGGACTCATAAGAAGGCTATTGGGTGGACCTTAGCCGACATCCAAGGTATTAGTCCGTTACTTTGCAAACATCACATATACCTTGAGGATGAGATCAAACCATCTCGCCAACCCCAACACTGTTTAAATCCCATCATGAGGGATATTGTGCGAGATGAGGTGTTAAAGTTGTTGGATGTGGGAATTATCTACCTTATTGCCAACAGCAAATGGGTAAGCCCCATTCATGTGGTTCTTAAGAAATCCGGAGCCACCGTGGTGGCCAATGAAAAAGGAGACTTAATCCCTACACGTGTTGTCACAGGATAACGAGTGTGCATAGACTACCGAAAGCTCAATTCCTCCACGAGGAAAGACCACTTTCCGCTCCCCTTCATCGAGCAAATGTTGGAGAGGGTAGCCAGTCACCCTTTCTATTGCTTCCTAGATGGTTACTCCGGATATAACCAAATAGATGTAGCCCTTGAGGACCAATAGAAGACCACCTTTACTTGCACATTTGGCACTTTTGCCTACCGTCGCATGCCCTTTGGGCTTTGCAATGCTCCTGGCACCTTCTCTAGGTGTTTGACGGGTATTTTTAGCGACATGATTGAGAAGGTGGTCGAAGTGTTCATGGATGACTTCTCGGTTTTCGGTGACTCCTTGGAGTCATGCCTCACTAATCTCGAATCCGTACTTGTGAGATGTGAAGAGACAAACCTCATGCTTAATTGGGAGAAGTGTCATTTTATGGTCACCCAAGGTATCGTTTTCGGTCACATCGTCTCTTCTAAGGGGATTGAGGTAGACAAGTCCAAAGTAAAACTTATTTCTAAACTGCTCACCCCTAAGTGTGTCAAGGACATCCGTTCATTCCTTGGGCACGCCGGGTTCTATAAACGCTTCATCCAAAACTTCAGCGCTATTTCCTGGCCCTTGTGCCACTTACTCTTTAAAGACACACCGTTCATGTGGACACAAGATTGTGAAGAAGCTTTTTCTAAGCTCAAAGTCACACTCATGACTCCTCCTATCATGCAATCTCCAAATTGGAGCCTACCATTTGATCTCATATGTGATGCTAGCGACTATGCCATTGGCGCGGTCCTAGGGCAAAGGGATGGGAAAGTACCTCACGTTATTGCTTACGCAAGCAAGACTCTAAACGACGCTCAGTTGAATTATACTACCACCGAGAAGGAGCTATTGGCGGTTGTGTTTGCACTTGACAAGTTCCGGTCCTACCTCATGGGATCGCCCATTGTTGTTTACACCGACCATGCCGCTCTCAAGTACCTCATGACCAAGCCCAATGCCAAGGCTCGACTAATTAGGTGGGTGCTCCTTCTCCAAGAGTTTGATATCACGATCAAAGATAAGAAGAGAGTAGAGAATGTGGTTGTGGATCATTTGTCACGCCTTGAATTTGAGGATCATACCATCAATATGTCCATTCTCGACTCCTTCCTTGATGAGCAGCTCTGGCAGTCTCTAGTTGCCTGTGGTATACCGATATTGTCAATCACTTGGTCATGGGACAACTCCCTCAACATTGGCCTCCGCAAGATCGGAGGGAATTCTTAGTGGAGGTGAGAAGATTCGTCTTCGATGACCCTTACTTATTCAAGTTTTGCCCAAACCAAATTGTCCGGTGGTGTGTGCCTAATGATGAACAAAGGGCAATTCTTTTATTTTTCCACACCGAAGCATGTGGCGGCCATTTTTCCTCTAAGAAAATTGCCGCCAAGGTTTTGCAATGCGGCTTCTATTAGCCAAATCTTTTCAAAGACACTTTCGAATACTGCAAATCTTGTGAAAGGTGTCAATAATTGGGAGCTCTTTCCTGTCAGAATATGATGCCCCTCACCTCTATCCTTATAGTCAAAATTTTTTATTTTTGGGGGATTGACTTCATGGGACCATTTTCAAACTCTTGCGGGCATCTATTCATCCTTCTCGCTATGGACTACGTGTCCAAGTAGGTAGAGGCAATCCCAACTCGCACCAATGACCATTTGGTTATTGTGAAATTTCTTAAGTAGCATATCTTTGTGAAGATTTGGGATGCCTAAGGTCCTCATTAGTGACCAAGATACACACTTTTGCAACAGGCCCATGGCTCCGCTCATGCTCAAATATGATGTCAACCATAAAGTGTCTACCGCATACCACCCTCATACTAATGGCCAAGCCGAGTTGGCCAATCGAGAAATCAAGCACATACTTGAGAAAACGGTGAACCCAAATCGCAAAGATTAGTCTCTTAGACTCATCGATGCTTTGTGGGCTTATCGTACTGCCTACAAAATCGTGTTGGACATGTCTCATTACGGCTTGGTATATGGCAAAGCTTGCCACTTGCTGGTGGAAATGGAGCACAAGGCATTTTGGGCTATTAAACAGTTGAACTATCATATGCCCGAAACAGGTGCCCACCGCAAGCTCCAATTGGATGAGCTTGAAGAGATTTGTTGAGATGCTTATGACAATGCCCACATTTACAAGTGCAAGGTCAAGGCCTTTCACGACAAGAACATTGTCCGTAAGACACTCACCCCCGGCCAAAAAAATTTATTGTACAACTCGAGACAACATATTTTTCGGGTAAATTGCGATCCCGGTGGGGTGGGCCCTACATTGTGACTACTATCTCCACTCATAGAGTGGTTGAGATTGAGAATCCTAAGAATGGGACCACCTTTAAGGTGAATGGTCACCTTTTAAAATCTTTCCTCGAAAATTTTGATCCCGAGGAATCTGTTGAGGAGTTGAATGACCCCTTCTAGGGGGAGTCCGGTGAGAAAAATGTGGACCCCAATTCTTCGGGTCTATGAGCTTGCTTGAAGTCTAGGAGACTATAAATATATGGAGTTTGTGATACATCCAGTGTTTGCTGTGCTCGAACGGCATCTGATGGTCTGGTATAGCCACCTTGTCAAGCTATGTACGTAGTACCTTGAGGTTGGGCTTGACGACAGGCGCGTGGACAATAAGAAATCTGTCCGAACCTTTTGGCTTTAATGTCAAGTTCCGTGGAGATTGCTTCAAAACGGGATGGGGGGTAAGAAATTTTGGGGTCACCCCCAAAGGGAGTGGTAGCCTATTAGATGATGGCGCTACTTCTCAAGATATTATTGAATCCCATGCATACTGTCCTTCGAATGATAGGGAAACACAGTTTTCGACAAGGAAGAAAAGTAGTACTCATGTCTTTCGCATGAAAAAAATGGTGGATTTAATCCAATGCCTATTAGATGATGGCGCTACTTCTCAAGATATTATTGAATCCCATGCATACTATTTGTTTTATGGACTAACCCTCTAATGAGATTGTTTTGCTTGAAGTCATTTTGCTTTTAGTAGGTAGTTGGTGGTTCAGTCTTTGCGAGGTGCACACGCTACCACGTCAGCCTTGGTAGTTTGGGTTTAAGCGGGGGCGATTGCGGCATTCAGGAGCCCAAAGCCATGGGCACAACTATGTGTTGCAGATGTGGGTCCAACAAAGTCTTGGTGATGACCCTACGTGACTAACTATGGTCCACAAGATGGAGCCAAAAGAGTGCACCTCGGGAGCCCTTCCAATGACAAAAGGATCAAGTGGCGACAAATTCTCAAACTTGGTCGAGATATATGGTGGTTGACATTCCACCTTGCAGGTATACTCATCCCTCTTTGTACGTTTAGGCATGATAGACTTGCATTGAGGGCAATGCGACATTCAAGTTGGGGGGAGAGTAGTTCATTATTGTGTTAGTCCCTTGAGCATGAAAGATTTTGAAATTTTTTTAAAAAATTGGTATATTACAGTGTTAGGTAATTTTTTCCTGGAATGTGTATCTTGGCATATGTTCACATAGCATGATTTTGAACAACAACTCGCCACATCATTGCACGTGCATCAATCATGAACTATGTTGAACAATTGGAATCAAAAGTTGTGGGCGAGTATGTAATTGCATAGAGTGGAGATTGATTATTGTAAAGACCTGAAAAATTTTAAACTTTTATATTAATATACGGGTTAATAAGAATAATTAAGGTGGAGTATATGAAATTTGGTGTAACAACATGATTTGGGGTCAATGTCATATAATGTGATAACCTTGGGGGTTTGTGGAAGCATGCTGTGAAACTTAGGGGTGTAAGTATAATTTTGGGTATTGAATTTGGGTTATATCAAACAAAACAATTGGGAGCAAAACACAAACCCATCTCCTTCTCTCTACCTTTGAGCTCTCTCTCAAAACCCATCAAAAAATCTTGCTCTAAAGTTTGATTTCTTTAAGATCCTACGTATTTTCCTCACCCTCGGTTGATATTCAGTGGTCATTTGCATACATTTGCTTGGAAAGGGTGTCTTTGAAGTTTTTCTTGCATTTGGAGTTAGGGCTTGGAGTTGGAAGCTTGATCTTTGCATTTAAACCTTGAGGTAGGGATTTCTCACTTCTACTACGCATGTAGAACTTAATTTGATTGCTATTTGATGCCTTAAACTTGATTTGGAAAACCCTTGGTTCGAGATTGAAATCTGTTGAAAATGTTCTTGTTCGTGCACGATACACCGGTACCTTAGTTTTTTATGCACCGGTGTCAAATGCTTTCTGTATCTTGATTTTTGGTTGTTACACTAGTGCCTCCCCTTATTTGTATTACACCCTTCTGAAATTTGCATAGTTACACCGGTGTCAAGATTTTGGTTACATCGGTGCCTCCCTTCTCAGTATCTCAGATTTTGAAACTTACATAGTTACACCGGTGTCAAGGTTTTGGTTACATTGGTGCCTCTACCTTTCAGTAGCACACTTTGTATACTTACACCGGTGCCTTGATTTTGGTTACACCGGTGTCTCTACCCTACAAAATCTTAAATTTCTATTGGTGCAACCTAAGCACCGGTGCCTTATTTTTAGGCACACTGGTGCCTTGAATTTTAAAACTTTTCATCGGTTTAGCCTTGCTTGGACACTTGTTTTGGCGCATTCGTCTACTTGAATTGGATCTCCATGAAGTCTAGAACTTACTCTTTCATGAACCTAAAATGTTGGCTTCTATTTATGGTTTTAGATCATGTTAAGCATTGTATCATGTCATTATTGAGAACAAAAGTATTCCGAACTTTCTTCTTTGAAAGGACTTGAACTAGTGACTTTTGTTCATTTAATCGATGCTCTGGGTTAATAGATGCGGGTGTTGTCTAGTATTTGCAACTACATCTTCCTTGCATTGCTTTGATACCTTAGACCTTGAACTCTTCGCTTGATTTGCGTTGTTTGGACAATTGTACGTGTACCCTTGGTAAGTCTTGGACTTCTTGAGGATTGGTATCTCATTGGGACTTGTTAACTACTTTGGGGATGTAGGATGGTTGCCTTAAAATGTTGGTGCCTTAATTGGTGTTTTCCTATTGTCTTAGACTTGCATCTCTTGGCCATATTTTTCTCGAATCTTATCTTTCTTCGAAGAATGAGCCGGCGTGTCTTCAACCTTTGGCCGGTGTCCCTTGTGATCGATTTGTCTCATCTTTTGGGATTTTAACAGTTGACGTCCTATGATATTTCTTAGATAAACTAAGACTTTGTGACCGTTGTTAAATGAGAATGAATGATACGAATTTCATAATTTACCTTAGTGCTTTATTATGCATGACGAATATTATGCAGCCTATGATGTAGGATGATGTTCGGACATAGTAGAATGTTAAATGTTCCCGAGCTATTAAATCTTGGTTTATGATGATGATGTTAGGGCTCATTGAGCCGTTGTGACACACATGAATAGGAATTGATTGGGACATTGTGGTCTATCTTGAAATAAGAATGGTTAACGTCGAATATGGATTCTATGTCGGTAATAGAGTATGCTAGATGATACTTGTGAAATATATGATTTGCCTTGGCATTTGATCTTGTTAGATAATGGCCACGAATTGTATGACTCTATTTAATTATTGACTGATACTAGATAATGGATATAGAGTCTATGATGCACCTAGATAATGAATTGGAACGCATTCGGGAGTGCCAAGAATCATAAAGAATTGGAATGCCTTCGGGAGTGCCAGGAATGATAATGAACTGGAATGCCTTCGAGAGTGACAGAAATGATAAAGAACTAGAATGCCATCGGGAGTACTAGGAATGATAATGAACTAGAATGCCTTCGGGAGTGACAGGAATGATAATGAACTGGAATGCCTTGGGGAGTGCCAGGAATAATAATGAACTGGAATTCTTTCGTAAGCGCCAGAAATGTTATGCTGATATGTAGTAGTCCCATTTGAAAAAAAATGCCAAGAACGACACTTTGACACGTAACTAGAACAGATTAGTGACACACATGATTAATGGAATTGAATTGAATAGATTAAGGAACTATGGTACCCAGTAGAGTTATTCATGCTCTCTCTCTCTTAACTCAATATTGCTTTCGCTTACTCTATCGCTCTTTGTGTTAATATAAATGTTCGTATAGCTTATCATATTATGTCATATGCATGTAATACATGTGTAGATTTTCCTACTTGGCTTTCGAGCTCAACCCTTCTTTCTTTTCAGGTACAACCATGGAGTGATCATAGCATAGGGTGCTTGGCATGTATGGAATGGCGTGCATACTTTTGAAAGCAGCATTGGAGGAGTAACTTAACATCTTTTATATCTTATTTTTGAAACGATGTATTGTAACTCGTACTTCGTTTATTTTAATTCAAATTATGCAAATTATTTAACTCCTTTTTGGTTTTGGAGATGATGATCATTGGTCACCGCGACCTCTTTTGTAATCTATTTCAAACTTATTTTATTTATCAATCATCTATAGACCTTTTGAAAATTTTGGTGAGATTGTGAGTCTTTATTAATGGTAAATGTATAAATTTTATTATGTTTAAAATTGAGGACGTGACAATTATTGACCCATCTCACGGCACACACTTTGAATTCATTGTTTTCTTCTTCCAATGAATGCGTGTTTAGCCATGTTTTACACTGTGTGTGCATCATTGTGGAATCCATGCAACAATTGAGAAATGATAATAGGCCATTTTCCATGATCCGCACCACATCCTGTGTGGAACGAACTCGAATTTGCAACCACGACCATTCCCAAGGATAAAGGGAAATCCCCTATGTCCTCTAAATCCAAGTCTAAACCCAAACCTTCATCCAAATCCAAAACCCCAATGGGTTCAAAACGAAAGAAACAGGGAGATGAAGCAGAGGGTTCAAAGTGTAAAAAGCAAAAATTGTTGGATGCAGAGGAGATACAACAAAAAGATTGGGGGAAATATGTAAAAGGAAAAAGGTTACGTGTGAACGCCAAATCCTGAAACAGAGCCTAACAGTTGGAAACGTCATTGTTTGAAATTAGACCAAAGGAAGTTAACCCAATTCTTTAAGAAGGTTGATGGTTATATCCGAGGAACGGTTGAGACATTTTACAGAAATATGAGAGTCGAGAAAAGGGAGACTAACAATACACGAATTGTATTGGATGTTAGAGGGGTAAGCGTGTGGATCACCCCCAAGCGGATCTCTGAATACTTGGGTGCCCCATTCCCGACCCGGATACGGTGATCATTCCTAGGTATGTATTTGACCGGTCCAAATTTGAGGGTAAACTTTTCGCGCAACGAGTGTTGGCAAACCCGGCGGCATTCAAAGGAAATTTCACACCCGGAGCATTGAGAGAAGAATACCGCCTTTTGAATAAGGTGGTCAAGTACAACATTTATCCATTGGCTAGTGAGGAATGAGTACCTCCACGGACAATAGCATTCATGCATGCCTTCATGGAGGACAAAGTTATGGATTTCGACCAAATCCTATTTCAAGAAAGGGATTACTTCCGACAAAAGCCAAGTGGGGATATCAATCTTATCTACTCGGCCATGATTACCCATTTCTGTATACAACAACAAGTGCCGAAGAGGGTAGGGGACAAGATGGTAGAGGGAGTTCTGGGTCCTATCACCGAAGCCTCAAAAGCAAAAAGCCATGCCTTATCCAATTCATCCCGTTTACCTACACCGCAACCTAGCATGCACATCCTAAAATCCAAGAATCCCAAGGAAAGACAAGAGCAATGGAACCAAATCCTCTTCCAATGTCAAAACCTAATTCTAAGCCAACAAACTGACATAATCAAGCGGCAAACTAAGATGGAAAAGAAAATTCAACAATGCTTGAGAATCGCCAAGTTCACTGTCGAATGTCTGGGAGAATTGACAGGAAAATGATTTGAGGAGAGTTCCGATGAGGATTCCAATGATTCGTAACGACAACGATGACGATGAGGATGGGGATGAGGGTAGTGACAAAGTTAATGAAGGTGAAGGGGAAGAAGAAGAAAGAGAGAGAGGGGGTAAAGAGTTGTTAAAGATCCAGCAAAGCATCGTACCAAGGAATTCCATGACGCACTAGAATTGAAAAGCAGAGAGAGGGGAAAGGGGAAGAAGAAAGCCGTGACACCCGTTGAGTTGGTGGCCAAGGGATCAAATGGTGAGACACCATTTGGGCCTTCCAGGGAGCAGTCATTTGAGCCGCCATCCAAGCATGTTACTGAGTCTTCGATGGGCACTGACATTATTGACTTGAGTGATTCAGCAGAGGAGACATAGCCAGAGGTGACTTTAACAGGGCTGGAGAAAGCACTAATTGTATATATTCCCCCACCACCCAAACGATAATTGCATGCCGCCACAAACTCGACTTGGTTTGTTGGGAGATATTTCTGTGTTTAGTTGTCATATGTGGGGTCAGTGGTTATTTTTATTGTCCTTATGCTTTTCTTACAATGTTTTGTTTATTGTATTAGACGCTAAGTAGTGGTTTAGTGCCGGCGATTGGGAGTGGTTTTGACCCATAGCCATTGGTGTACGCTGGCACTATTTTTGATGTCTATCTCTTGAAACCCAAATCATTATATACTATTAAGTCATTTTTTACCTCAAGTGTGTAATGGATTCCCGATTTATAGATCGTGATGTAGTGTGTGTTGTCATCGCATTCTAATCTTGTTCTTTGTGAATCATAGGTGTACATAGTTGTTGTCGATTGTGCGTTGAATTCTGTTGTATGCTTAGCCTCTTTGTTAGCTATAGCATGATTGTTACGCACTACGTGAATGTAAATATTGCCATAAACTGGAGGGAATTCCTTTGCGAGAGTATGGAGAGGTTTGGAACAAAGCTCAGAGCTACAATGTAACTTGGACGCACCTAATGATTAGAGTTGTTCAATATTGGTTCATGACATGATGCCTGAGTTGTTGTGGCATCTGATGGCCCGCATTGCTGTTGGAACTATAGTTGAACATGTTTTCATCATTTGCATCAATAAGGGGGGGAAAATTACCTACTATTGTCATTCCATTTAGTTTTGATAATCTTAGTTGCTAGGGACTAGCAACCCTCAAGTTGGGTGTGTGATGAGTGCATGTTATTGTGCATCTCACGGCTTAACACGCTCGTTTTTACCCACGTACAAGCACTATTCTACAATTATAATTGATAATGCACCAAAAGGTATTTTATGTCCATCGCAGGTCGAACGTATCAAATGTGGCCTTGAAGTGCGAAAGCCAAGTCTTGACAGTCAAAGGAGGCTCAGAGGAATCACACGAGGTCCAAGGAATCAAGGACCCGACCTTGACAGAGTGGTTGAGGAAGAAGAAATCAAATCTTGCCAGAATCAAGCTTTGGCACCGGTGCTTCTAAAATATTGGCACCAGTGCCTCCCATTTTAAAAGCTGAAGGAACCAAAATACTGCAAGCTTTGGCACTGGCGCCTCCAAAATTAATGCACCGATGCCTCAAGTGCGACAGAAGAAGATCTAGTCTGATTTTGCTGACACATGGGGACCACTTCACTTGAATTTTGTGCAACATCAGGGGACAAAAGGGACTCTTGCATGGATGAGGCATCTAAGCCAATTGTCAACTTTTGAGATATACTTGTAATAGTGCCTAGAATGGAAAGGGATATGTTTGTAGGGTTTTGATTTGCACAAAAGCTTGAGCTTTTGTAACACACTTGTCCACACATAGAAAATCAGGTTTTATGTCTTGGTTAGAGAGTTTTTCTCCTTAGACCTAGAGTGTTCTTCAACATTTTTCTTAAAGCTTTGAGTGCTCTTCAACCTTAAGTATTGTGTTCTTGTAAGTTCATTATCTTTAAGATATCAAGCAAGTATTGGTAAGATCTACATTTATTCTTCTCTTGGTGTTACATTTCTATTACTCAATCAAGTGTCGGAATCTTAGTCTTTGACCTTGTTGCATGGTTTTCTATAGATTTCGAGTAGGCTAAACACATCTATTCTCCGTAGATAAGGATATTTAATCATGTTTTCTCCTATTTCTTCCATTTTTATAGCAAGTATGAGTAGCTAAACATTTGTAGGTTGAGTCCAAGGGTGAGGTTCGTTCTTAACCATGTTGGTCAATATCTTCTCAACCATTTTCATGCTTGTTGACAGATCTTTTTAAGTTCTTTTTTTCGAAACAAAGATGAAGAGTTAAGTTCTTGCTTAGTTATAGTCACCCTTAAAGTTAGTATATCTAACACTTGAATCGATGTCCTTCCTCTTTTGACCTCATTGTTTTGGACTTGAAAAGATCTGACAACCCATTTTTAGATCTAAAATTCTAAGTTTCATCGATATATTTTCCGATCTAGAACCCTAGACCGGGAACTAAGTTGAGTCATAAGGAGACAAAGTTGACCAGCGGAAGTTTTGAATGAACCAAACCCGAAGACTTAACCTAACTTTTTAACCTAGTTTATTCTCTCATTTTTAGCATCACAAGTCATCATTTGACATCCAAACAACTTTGTGGTTGACATCTGAAACATCGAAAAAACTAAATTTGCGAAGTCTTTTAATCTTATTACTTTTTTCCGTGGATCGATACTCCGGACTCTCCACTATTTCTCTTTTCAATCTTTGAGGGAAGTCCCATTTTACAAATATTAAACTTTGACTCAAGCCGGTGGCCTAACGACGCACTTTTGCCCCTCGGTCAATGATGCAAAAGCCGAATGTTGACCAAGCCTGTTGGCCAGTCAAAGAGAGGGTGAGGATGTTCGCCCCGAAAAGGAATGCAGCCATTGCAGAAGAGGTAGACAAATTGGAGAAAGCCCAATTTATCCGAGAGGGCCAATACCCAGTATGGATCTTGAACGTGGTCCTAGTACCCAAACCAAATGAAAAATGGCAGCTATTTGTGGATTTCAAGGATCTCAACAAAGCATGCCCCAATGATAGTTTTTCCCTTCCCAAAATTGATCTATTGGTAGATTCCACAGTCGATCATGAGCTTCTTAGTTTCATGGATGCTTTCTCAGTATAAAGGCCCGAATTTTTTTTTCGTTTTTAATTATAATCAGAATGTCGTTAATGACTTTGTATTCAAAGATATTACGTGAATTGGGTGATTGAGTATGGATGAGGTGAAGTGGGAAGTGAAGGAGGGATGAAAAATCATCCAGTCAGATTTTAAAATTTTGAGTCAGAAGCAAAATCTGACCAGTTAGATTTTGCCTGAAATTTTAAAAATTTTAAGTTAGTGGGAAAACCTTACCGGTCCAATTTTGGACCAACCAGTCAGGTTCTAGACACGCGTTTTTAAAGGGAAAAAATAGATTTTTGGGAAAGATATCTAACTTTTTCAAAAGGGATTCTCTCTCTCTCTCTCTCTCTCTCTCTCTAAAGGTCTTCTTCCTCATCAAATTTCAAATTCAAACCTTTGATCCAACTTTAAATCTATCAAATTCCTTCAAAATCCATCACTAATATCTCTAGATTAGTGGATATTTAGAACTTACAGGCATCAATTTCCCTTGAGGGAAGGTCTTGGGAGTTCTTCACTACCATTGTTGCTCAAACTTTTGAAACTTAAACCCTGGAACCAAATCTTGAGGTAGGGATGTTTTCTCTTTGATTTATGAGTATTCTACACATATTGGCCCATATTTATTCATTTTGATCATTGTGAGGGTTTTGTTCAATATTTCTCCATATTGAATTTTCCTTTGGATTTGAGGTTTGGTATTTATTTACCATCTTTCTTGTCTTGCGTGGATAATCTTTTCCTGAGATTGAGTACCTATGAGTTTAGTTGAATCGTGTTTGAAGATAATCTAGGTGAGTTGACCATGATTTGTGGCGTGACACGTGAGATTCTACCATTTTTATTTCTAGTTGGACTTTGTGAATAATGAGTGTTAGTTGGATAACTATAACCGTATGGGTTGTAAAATATATATAGATACATACATATCATGAACTTGTAATCTCTCATGCATTCGACACAATGCATTTTGATCTAGCCTCCGTGAGGAGATGTACTAATGATTGATAAATTGTGGTCTAACCTCCTTGAGGAGATGTGCTAGTAATTGATGAATTGTGGCCTAGCCTCCAAAATGAGACGTGCTAGTGATGAACAAAAACTGATTACACTAATCCCCGTTGGGAGTAGTGCTATTTACGAAACTTGTCTAACTTTTTGAGAAAAATGTGGTAGTGAGACGATATATCTTATTTGCTCACCTATGAGTGAGGTGCCGTCAGTGACAAATGAGTTTGAATGGAACATACGAAATAATGTAATGGGTAATGAAAGTTGGCTAGCTTCCCGAGAGAATTGTGTTAGTAAGATAATATATCTTGTTTGGCCACCTTCGTGTTTCGTGCCAATGTAGATTATTGAAATTGAATGGAACGTATGAGGACCTTTATTCTAGTTCCCTTGGGGAATCATGCTAGTAAATGATACGGTTCATCTAGCCACTACTGAGTGAGAGTTAGGAGTAAAGACAAACATGAGATATGAGATGTGGACCCATAACTGGTCATGAGAACGTTGAATTATGACATAATATTTTCATATGATGATTAAGATTAACACAAGTGAGATATAACACTAAGATGAAGAGTAATGACCGCGAAATATATCGAGATGCTTTGGCATTGAAATGACGTGCAGTGATTAGTAAATGACACGTTGATGGAGGGCTATTCATATGCCTCTATTGTTTATTTCCTGTATACACTAACATGTTTGTTGCTTTTGTTATTCAATTTTTAACTTTCCATTCACTATTTGAATTGCATAGAACTCTATGTCATATTGCGTAAATAGAACTAGGTGGTGGTTATGTGACATGTGACAAGTGTGGACACCAACGCGATATGAGATAACCCTTAAGAGACACGTGACATACATGAATACTGAACTAGAATCTCTCTCGAAAATTCTAAGAATGTGACGTGAAAATGTACTGGGTTCCTCCGGGTATACCAGGAGTGTATTAGATCCCTTTATGAAAATGCTATGAGTGATATGGACTGGTCTCATTCGGGAGAATGTCTGGTGTGATAATCTAACACTTAATGAGAATATATTAGTGATGCACGTGAGTTGTAGTATGTATTAAAAGAATAAGGTGATTATGAACAATCATTGTAAAGCTATTTAATGTTGTCCTTGATTGATCTTTGTTTTTCCCTTGTGATCTTACCTGTATAATATCTTGGGGTTTTATGTACAAAATGGACATACATATATGAGTGGATACAGTGTGAAACTGAATGATATTGATAGCCTCCTATGGAGCGTCTTAGGAAATGAGGTGGTGTACTGTCTCCTCCGGGAGAGTGTCAGGAATGACGATGTTATGGTTAATCACCTTCAGGTGATGTACTAGGAATGACTAACAAGTCACGAAGATGATGATATAAAGATACGTGTGAGTTAGATATCGGTTGAAGGGTCCTTCTGAAGAACAATTGGTGTCATTGTAGTGTAAAAATACGGATTTCTAAACTATTTGGGTAATCTTGTTAGATTGAGACTTAAACATTTGAGGTGAGAAGAAATACATTGACTATATGTGGAGACATGGGATGTGTGGGACAACCCAATAAGTGAACGTACAGATAGAGGTACTGACCTGACAGTAGATTGGTGATATATTTATGGGAAGTATGAGTTATGGAATAGGAAATGAGTCGATAGAGAGTGACGGCTTAAAGAAATGATGAATCTATGTTGAGGTATGGGTAAGAGAATGATGAGTCTGTATTGTGGATTGATCCAATGAACGATGAACCTGTATTGTGGATGTAAAGACCCGTAAAATTTTAATCGAGTAAATAAATAGTTCGAGCAAATTTTTTTATACTCCACATGTAATTTTTGTTGCGTTTGCGTACATGAATATGTTGATGTGTATATGTGATATGTAATATATTCATATGTATTGTGTATATATAATTATTATTATAAAAAAATTTAAAAAAAGAAAGAAATAAAATGATATTATATATTTAAACTAATATTTTTATTATAATAAGTGTGTGTGTGTGTGTGTGTGTGTGTGTGTCGTGTGTGTGTGTGTGCTGGTGTTGGTTAGAAAAAAAACAGAGAGCAGTGGCTATATATATATATATATATATATATATATATGCATATACCTCCATGCTTCTTCTTCAACCTCCATCCCCGACAAACACCACCCCCCTCCAGTCACCTCCCTCTCCCATCAGCCCCTCCTACCCCTGCACCAGCCCCCCTACCCCCCTGCCACCACCAGCCACCCTACTCAAGCCTCCACCGTCGGATCTCCTTATTTCCCTCTCCACCATCCATGGTTTTCCAAATTTTGGCTATAAAAGGGAGCCCTCCCTCTCTGTTTTTACCACCCCGGGAAAGAGGAGGAAGGAGGAGGAAGAAAAGGAAGGAAGAAGAAGAACGCAGCCACTGCCGCGAACCGAAAACGCGACCAAAACTCCTCGGAACTTCGAACCGATGTAAGATTTCTATTCTAGAGTCTTCGTTTTAATGTTTCGGAGTATTTTCGAATTGTTCCGAGGTGATTCGGAGGCTCGTCGGAGCTTCGCCGGATTCTGGAGAATGTCTCTGGAAAAGCGGGTGGAAAATTAAAAAGGAAAGGAAAAATTACACTTAGCCCCCCCTTGTTGATTCTAATTATATATGTATATATTCCTTATTTCTTATTATAGTTTAGTCCTGTTGTTAAAATTACAAAACTGCCACTATTAAAAAATTACAAAAGTGCCACTCTCAGAAATTTCAAAAAAACTGCCGGTAATAAAAAAAAAAAGAGAAAATTACAGTTTTCCCCTATAATTATAAAAAAATCTAAATTAATCCCCATAATTAAATAAATTACACTACTCCAATAAAATTTTATAAATACTAATTCAAAAAAAATAAAATAAAATAATTTAAGTTTTGAATTATTATTTAAGAAACCTCTTTACTTTTGATTTGCAAATTAGTCCTAGACTAATAAAATAAAATAAGGCCCTAGCTTGATTAATTATATATTTGTACCATCTTTTATTTATTATATAATTAATCATAAGTTATAGATAATTATGAATTACATTAAATTAATATTTAATTCACATGACTCAACTATGTTAATTAAAATGTTACTCTTAGTTATTTTAAAAATTATAAAAGTAATTTTAAACAATTTAATTTATATAATTAAATACTAGACTTAGGAGTGATTTCACACGTATCTAATTAAACTTAGATTGTTTTAGGTACACAAATGAACTTGACATGATATGTTTATTATTATTAATTTGAGATTTCTCAATAAAGATAATTTAACCCTAGTTCACACTAAACTATTAAAATTATCCGAATACTAAAAATAAAATAAAAATAAAGGATTCGTCCTAGAATTATTTAAAATTTTATTTTTATTCTCACACTATATTTAAACTTGTAAATTAAGTTCTAGATTATTAAATTACCACATTATCCTTGTATTATGTTACAGGTAAATTGTGTGAAATATTATAAAGTCACCCTAGAGTTATATTTATGAAACTAATTCAAAATTAATTAAATAAACTTTTGAGTTAGGAAAACGTTAATACACTCTTGTAAACTCTAATTAAATTATAGAATTATTTTAGATAAATATTATGCATCGCACAACTTATTTGACTATTTATGATGCACCGTCATATTCAAGTAATTGATTACTATCTTTCTAATTATATGTCAGTTAGTTAGTCAAATACATTAATTATTTTATCATCATGCTTTCAATTATTTAATTATCAATTTTTTTAATATATAATGTATTACATGACATGATGCTAGTGGATCAATATTATGAAATGCACTCTTATTATTTTAAGACAAGGAACAGGAATTGATGCTTTAGGGTATCCCGTGGATGCCCGATCATAAAAACTTATCAAGAACTGTATAATTTAGTTGTTGTGGATTATATTCCCCGTGGGAATATTATGCGTGTCTTGTAGCCGTGATGCGACATGAGCCGAGCTTTGACTTTAACCAAAGGATGTGATAGACCCAAGCTTTTGTACCACCCAAGCACTGTAATTTAGCCGTGTCATGCGTTTAGCCAAATTTCGCTTGAGCCGAAATTATATCTAGCCCTATCGTGCCATTTATAGTCTAACGGTCTTCTAGTATAAACTTTAAACTTATATTGTCCGGCATGGTAGGAAAGGATATAATGTTAGGGAAAGCGTATTGATTGGGAACATGATGATCGGGAGTAGGGCGGTTGGGGCGCAGGGCGGTTGGGAAGCATCGGTTAGTCGGGCGGTCAGGATCGTTATCGTTCGGGAGCAATATATTGGACTTTATTGATTGAGAGAAGCCTATTTGAAATATATGACGATGTCATTGATGTTAGAAAGCCTTTTCGAATTATATGACGTGGTCATACTTTATAATATTTGATTAAAGTCGAGTACTCGTGGAAAATAGTTGAATTGATATACTCTGTGTTAGTTATAACTTCAATTATACTATTTCAGTTAAATTTTGTATTTATTATTTTCACACTTATTTTATGACATGATGTTACCAAATCTTGATTATTTCTATACAATTACACATTACATATCATCTTAATGCTCTAAAACATTAAAAGGGAAACTTAAGGGTAGGGAACTTACTGAGTGTCAAAACTCATGGTGCAACTTCCTCCTGCCCCTGGTATTTCATAACCAGGTACTGACGACAATGGAGCCGGACCAGACTATACACCATATGATGACGTTTATCCCGCAGAAGACATGATCGAGCCGTGGATCACTTAGACTAGTTTAGACTGCTCTGACTTTACTTTTAAAGTCTTTTTGGATGTAAACAGTCTCTTTGAAATGTATTTTGATTATCTCGTGTACCAAACTCGTATTTCAATATAGTTACTTTATCCTTTTTATTAACGTGTCCAAAATTCGGGGCGTTACAGTGGAACAGTTGATGGATAACGAGTTATAAACAAGAAAAGTAGTGAGATGAACTTGTGAGCCTTGACATGTCTCATTGCATTGGTTTAGCATCATGACTTACGTACGTCATTATGACTTGTTTACGTCACATATCATATCTTTTCTAAAACACATTATTCTGGTAAAGACATTCCTACTGGGCTCTGTAGGTCCCCCTATTATTTTACAGGTGTTGTTCCAGATGCTTTGCATGAAGCACGTGTGATGCATGGTAGGATGCATATTTCGAAGATTTGATAGGAGAGATCCAACATCTTGAAAATGACTTTTGAAAAATATAAACTAACTTATTCTCAAACAATTTCTTGCGTTTGATAAGAAATGTGAATGTTTTATTTTGATAATTTATTTTGATATATGTAACAGGGCGGGTATTTGCTTACATTTATGTAACATACTTAAATGTGACTTTTTATGGTATCATGCATAACAAAATAATTTGGGATATTGGGTTGATCATTGACCGTTGTGAGGTTTTATTTATGATAAACGGTTATAATAATATGTTGAAAATCGAGGGTGTGACAACTTGGTATCAGAGCGTGAATTAGAATACGTAGAGACCGTGAGAAAACTTTATGTCTTATGGGTTTAAACACATTGCATAGTGGCATGAGTTGTATGTGTGTACTTGCATAGCATACATTGATATCGCGTTTCTCTTTGTGGAAGAGTAGTATAGTGTGGTTGACTCATGTTGAGAATTTGTATTAAACTCTGGCTTTGGATTGTAAATTGTTATTTGATTATGTAGAGATTTTTCTTATTATTGTGGTGTTATGTCTCCGAGGCATGGAGTAAGATGGGTGGACTTCGAGGTCAAGGTCTTACTGTGAGGTGCATTTAAACGAGATAGTTAGTCTGGGAGTAGAGGTCTCTTGTGAGGATAACGATGAGAGCGTTGGAATAAGTTGTATGTGTGTGCTTGCATATCATACATTGACATCGCGTTTCTCTTTGTGGAAAAGTAGTGTAGTGTGGTTGACTCATGTTGAGAATTTGTTTTAGACTATGTCTTTGGGTTGTAAATTGTTATCTGATTATGTAGAGATTTTTCTTATTATTGTAGTGTTATATCTCTGAGGTGTGGGGTAAGATGGATGGACTTCGAGGTCAAGGTCTCACTGTGAGGTACATCTAGACGAGATAGTTAGTCTGGGAGTAGAGGTCTCTTGTCAGGATAACGATGAGAAGGTAGGACATAAGGTAAAACTACAGATTTATTTGGATGTGTTCACAAATAGTTGTGATGGCACTCGCTGAATTCAACCTATTGATTCTAACAGTTGTCTCGAGTGCTAATTATCGAACTACAGATGCTACGAGAAAATTCGTATATGCAAGGAGCATGGGATTGCCGATGGATGTATAGAGAGATCCGCGGGCTTAGGAACTAAACATTTTGACTACTTATTATTCGTTGACATGCCTCTTGAAAGGAGAGATCGATATTTGACCGCACTTGTGAGACTAGTGAATCTAATTCGATTGACTGTGTCATCCTTGACCAGATAGCTTGAACGTGGTGGTATTTGATTTTTGATATAGGCCCTGATTGGTTGTCTAAGTTTCATATAACTATTGTTTAGTCTGAGTGTTGTGTTCATGTTTGTTCACTCTAAGGTGATTATTTTGAAATTATTGGAGAACGTTGGGAACGATTGGGGTCAGGTCCTTTTGAAGTTTGTGAGTAAGTTTAATGTTAGATAAGGATGTACGTGCCTGCATGTGGAGAGTCACTGTGGACGGTTTATGATGTTTGACACATGTTTATAGGAGAGGGGTTGATTTTTCAATAGATTTGCTACCGGTACCACTATCTTAGGGCCTACCTATCATTCATGGTTATAGGATTGGGAGAATCGAAGAGGTAGATTGCATAATTGATGTGACTAGAAGTTTGAAGCGTTATACTTTGAGAAGTCTAAAAAGAAAGTGGCCTTGTGACATTTGGTTGTTCAATCGACGATGTTGACTCGAGTGAATGAGATCTTATCACATAATTGGAAACGGAAAAATTGTGTATAAAGTTCCTTGACAAGAATGTTCGAGAGTGTGCTTCTATTGCTATCGATTGTTTGTAACCTTGTGAATTTACCTGTTTATTTTAAATCCAGATTTGTTACACCCGACTGAGATCTATACTTGATTATGATTTGAGTATTGCAATTATTGTAAACATGATAGTTGTATACTTGAGGATCATCAACTCGTGATACACTAGTTCGGCGTTGTTGGTGTATGAGCTGTATGGGCATGTTTTGTTTTGAGTTCATGGATTTGATAGTCATGATAGTTATATATAAAGATATGTGAGTCGTATTGGCACATTTGCTTTGGTTTCGTAGACTTGTGGAGTCACGATAGTCGCAAATAGATTTGACATTGTTGATGCTCAAATTACGTTGGTATGTGCCTAGTTATGTAGTCTAAATAAGCACTTTCGTTGTATAACAAGGGTTTTTGTTGAAATATATGTGTGCGTTGACATAATTTACTTCATTTACATGTGGAGTTGTTTGACCATGGAGAATTAAATACTTATTCGGCATGATATATGCATGGGTTGGTCTGCCATGGACAATGTATTTTTGCTAAGCTTGACATTACATATCCTTTAAGAAAATCTCACAATTCTCATCAATAAGCCCAAAAAATTTTATTCTTGATCAACCATCTAATGAGAATTTAAAATGTATTCCAATCTTAAAGGGCATAACCCGACCCGATATATCAATATGTAATATCCAATTATTTAAAGATACATTATTTGATCATAAAGATAGACAAAAGATATATAACTTGCATAAAACATTTCAAAAGAGTTTACAAGACACTACATGAAGTCTATCAACGTAACTCCCAAAATGATGCATTATCACATGCACTTCAAGCACTCCATGCTAAACTTCTAAGAGGATACCTGAAAATGATAGGGTGAGCTACACAGCCTAGTAAAAAGGTCTATACTAATATTATGAACATATGATGTGAATTGGCATGCAACACGACATTGCATGATAACACAAGTAAAATTTCATGATACTATCTCAAGATATGGAATTTCAATATACTCACTCATGATGTTCTTACATATCCACTAGTTAATATAACTATCTTTTGAATTTTAGTTTCCATTACTAACATATCGTCATTCATTATCATATTATACATCTTTTAAGTTTTGCCCAAGTTAGATACTAACACCACAACATGCTCACCAAGCACAATTTCAACGAAAGCCAACGATCTCATATATACTATTAGTACACTCCCGAAGGACGCAAGACTAATTACCTGAGCATGATCATATGCATAACACAAGAGAAGTAATAGAATAATTTCATAGCAATCCATTAATATCAAGTCATTCACCCATCAAACGCTTTACTATACCATATGGCTCACGTGTCCCGTTGAAATATCATTGTCACGGTCATATTTGCCAATTTCTGGCATTCTCCCAAAGGAGACCAATATATTTTTAGTATTCTTAAAGGAGTTTAGTACATTCCTAACATTCCCAAAAGAGTCTAATATAAAAAATAATGTCTTATTATCATTTCACATATCACATTCTAATTTTCATCAAATAATTAACATATCAAAAGTATTTCTCTCATTCAATCAATCGAAACAAGACTTAAAGTTCCATGTAATTCGGTAATCAACAAGAATAGACAATTAATAATCTAAGAGTGATAATCCAACTTGTTAAGGATCAATTTTCGAGACCCCGTGATGAACACGCACATATTATACAACAAAAAAATATGAAACCCTGCTAGGCGAAATTGGGGTTCATACCTTTGAGATCTCTCTAGTTTGATATCAACAATCTTCACAGTTTAATCCTTATCAAATTTTGATCACGGATGAAATAATTTTACTTGATTGAGATCGAGATCTTCTACTGTAATCTTATTGCACCTTGATCACGAATTGAGTGTGGTCTCAAAATCGTGATCTCCTTACCTTAACAAAACCTCTAAATATTTCGAGTATTAAGTTGTATCTGACTTAGAAGGTATAGTAGTGTTTATATAGGCAACGATAAGGACTCTTAGCAGAAGTATGAGCTGGGCTTCCTATATAATTCGGAATTCCTAATCTAACCTGGATTAATACCGAATTATATAAATTACAATTCATACCACTACAGAATTATAATTGCATTTTCTTCTCATATCTCAAAATTAAATTTCGACCTCCATGTTATCAAATGCTTATTTATTTTCCGACGTTAAGATTACAGATACACGTTAATTAAAATAAATTACTGACAATTTATTTAATCAATATTTATAAAATTTCTTGAAACTTTTCACTTAACTTATTCGTTATGTCGGATACTAATATCCATCTGTAAGGTTTGACATAAAATTGAAACTTATAAGCTTTCGCGAGAGGATATCATCGATTCCAATAAAGGGATGTAAATTCTATTAATAATTAATAGTTATCATATAGTTAATATTGTGACCCAATTTGTCAGGACTATTGGCCTATAAGACCTCATTCTATAATGAATCAAAGTCAACAATATTGTAAACATCTATTAATTATCTTTGGGTTAAGTGTCACGCCCTCGATTTTTAACATAATAAAGGTCATATTGATATTAATAAAATTTTTACCAACTCACCACATACTCAAATTATTGTCATTAAAACTTGACGTAATAAAAAAAAGTTACATCATCTAAATTAAAATATTGAATGCGAATTTAATATACATTCTTTTCAAAATAAAGACTATAAAATGTTTTATGACACTCCCATGCACTTTTCTGAAAAGACAAGTTGTTTACATGCACTCCTTGCACTCGCAGTTTCTACTCTAGTGTTGTACCTAAAAAAAAAAAAAAAAAAGGTTGAGCTACGTAGCCCAGTAGGGATATCTATACCAATATCATATGAGTATGAAAAATCAGGCACACAATATGATGATGAACAACAACATGAGCACGAGTATGACCTTACTAATAACACAAGATAGGCGTGAATAACACACTCAAACATCTTACCTTACCGTCTATTTTCTATCCATTCCTATCTGAATTTCGATTCTTTCTCCATTCAATAACTTATGTTCTCTCACTAAGTCATTTATCATCTTGCACGTCACACGAGAGTTGTCAACGCATCATATCAAATTCTCAAACCTCAACATACCAAGATCACTGGGACACCCTCGAAATTCATGCTAACAAACCTATAGCATAGACATATCATTGCATGAATTGTTTAACCGATACCTTACTCACACATATCTTCATATCATTATCCTGGTGTCTAAGTTGTCCTTCCTAATACGACATCCAAATGTGACTCAACATAGCATTTTCATTCCTATCAATGCCATATATTTTTATAATATAACACACATCCGATGGAGACTAGACAAGTCATCCTCGTGCTTCATATTTCATAGATGTATATCCACATCTCACCTTTCAAACACCAATATATATATAGCATGAGCGAGATTGCAAGAATAAAATAATAATAATCCAAGGACAAACATTCAATAGATTTGTAATAATTATTCATAATCTCTCGATTTATTTAAGGCATACTATGACTCGTGTGTATCTATGCCACATTCTTATCAAGTGTCAAGTTGTTATACCTGGCTTTCTCCCGAATGGGACCAGTCCATATCATTCCTATCTCTCCCAGGAAGGGGTCTAGTACACTCCTGGCATACCCAGAGGGATCCAGTATAAATCACCGTCCTAACCTTCCCAAGTGGGAGTCTAGTACACTCTTGGCATACCCAAAGGGATCTAGTACATTTTCAAATCATAGTCCTAGCTTTCCCGAGTGGGAGTCTAGTACACTCCTGACATACCCAAAGGGATACAGTACATTTTCAAATCATAGTCCTAACCTTCCCGAGTGGGAGTCTAGTACACCCCTGACATACCCAAACGGATCCAGTACATTTTCAAATCATAGTCCTAGCCTTCCCGAGTGGGAGTCTAGTTCGATAACCACGCACGTCACTTGTCCCATAACAATCATCTTGTATCGCAATAGGGTCCACATAGGTCATGTGTCACTCAACCATCGTTTACTTTCACTTAAATATTAACGTCGACTATACATTCCATAATTTTCCTTATGCATAACCCATCACATCCATAACTCTCGTAAATTCACATTTCACGTGTTCATTTAGCCATGTGTCATACTGAGAATTTTTGTTCTATCATAACGAATCATGAAGGACAAACTTATAGAAGAAAGGACCTCTCTTCTTACCATCCCACAATGGAGTCCAAACTACAATCAAACACAAAGACACTCCGTAGACAATCTTTTCTCCTCAAAATAGGAAGACGGACTTTGCACGGAGGGTATGCGGGTTAACACCAATACCGGGTATTTCCAATACTAATGTGTAATTCATAGCTTATGCAAATTCTTCATAGACTTGTTTTATATTATGCACCCATCGGCATCAAGCAACATTTTCAGATTTGCATTGACCATGTTTCATGCCTAGTGTTTTCGTAGGATCCTAGTCTTGTTCCATAGCAATCCCTCTCGAGGGAGTTTAGTTTGATGCATCTCTAACATTCACATATGAGAATCTAGTCCGCATATCGCGTCATCCAACATGTCAAGCACAACAAGACCATGAAGTACCTCCACTACCTCAAGGTATATCGTTCGTAACTTAGAATCAAGTGAATAAAATGCCGCGTTCCTACAAAAAGAAGTCATATGATAACTCTTCCCAAAGATAAACATGGAGTCTAGCAATTCAAGGTAATAACCTTCAAGCTAAGTACACCCAACACATACTCAAAACACACTCAAGCCTTCACAACAAAGGGTAAATCCAAATAATACCAAAAACAAGTCATAAACAACTAAGAGAAGCAAGATGATCCCTACCTCGAAGTGAAAATTTAAGACTTGAGCTCCAAGATGGAATCCTAGCTTTCATGGTGAAGGAGAAGCTCCAATCAAATCCTCTCCAAGCAAAAATCCCCTTCCAAGTGCTAGATCTCAAAGGATATTGAAGGATCCTTGAAGGAATTTGAGAGATATAGTGGTTTGATCAAGAGTTTTGGGGTGGAGACAAGAGAAATGTGAGTTTTCTAGAGAGAGAATGAGAGAAAAATCTGATTTGGGGTGTATGGATTGTGTATAAAAATTTCTGGTTTGACCTCTTTAAATTTGCGCATCCGCCCGCCTTACTAGTCACGGAAAGGGGCAAATCGCCTGACTGGTCACGGGGGCATACTGACCAAAAATATGCTACCCGCTTGACTGGTCACGAAAAAAGGCCAAATCACCTGACTGGTCACGGAGCCTACTAACCAAAAATTTCTACCCGCCTAACTGGTCACGGAAATCTTCCAAAATCCCGTGACTGGTCACCCATAGGTTCTGACCAAAAATTTTAAATGTTATTTTTTTCACGTGATTAGTCACCAAAGCCCTTTCTCCACCTCCTGATCAGTCACTCCCTCTTTTTCCTTCTTTACTCTTCACCTCTTTATCATTACTCATATTTTTCATCATCCAACCTCATCCAAAGCACATCGTAATCAATTTTGATCACCGTAAAACATCTCAAACACCAATATAAAGACAAAAAAATTTCAGGCCCTTACATTAAGAGCACAAGCACTCATAATAACCATGAGGTGCGAATTGTATTATTAATGTAAATATAATTACCTCAATGTGGTCATGTTCAATACACACATAGTGTACTAACACAGTGAGTTAAAACTATACTATTTTCTGTAGTCAAGACAGACCTACTGAAACACTATATTACAGTCCTATTCGTGGTGTGTCCAATTTCACCTAAGACTGTGAACAAAAAATTTATACTCAACAAGAACTGATAATCTGATCCTCTATGTGTAAGCTAAACTCTACACACTTGATATGGAGTAAGAGACTCATACACAATAAGTATTAATCCATTACATAAAATCATGAATTTTAGTATAAAACCTAACAATCTCCCACTTAGACTCAAAACTATGATGTCATATATCTCATTCCTATTCTCTCCAAATGACTATCAAAAGTTTTTGCCAGTAGACTTTTTGTAAAAGAGTCTGCCAAGTTGGTCGCTGATGCAATCTTGGTCACCATTACATCACCTCTCTAAACAAATTCTCGTATAAGATGATACTTACGCCCAATGTGCTTTTCCTTCTTATGAGTCCTTAGTTCCTTTGAGTTAGCAACTGCACCACTATTATCACAATAAAGTGTAATAGCTAATTACACTGAAGGGACTACATCTAGATCCATTAAGAAGTTTCTGAGCCAAACAGCCTCTTTGGCCGCCACATATTCAGCCTCCATGGTGAAATCAGCAATACATATTGCTTGATACTCCTCTGACTTATAGCTCCACCTCCTACTGTAGACACATATCCCAAGGTAGATTTTCTAGAATCCTTATTTGACATAAGGTCTGAGCCTATATACCCATACGACATTAGACTATCTGACTGGTAAACCAACATATAATTTCTAGTCATTTTCAGGTACTTCAAAATATGTTTTATCGCAATCCAATGTTCTTGTCTAGGGTTAGACTAAAATCTACTAACCATGCCTACAGTAAAGTAGATATCAGGTCTAGTACAAAGCATAACATATATGAGGCTTCCTATCGTAGAAGGATAATGAACTGTTCTCATCTTATCTTCCTCTTCAAGTGTTTTAGGATACTGATCCTTGGATAGATAGATTTCATGTCTGAAAGGGATGAACCCTTTCTTGAGATCTTGAATGCCAAAATGAGTAAGAATTGTATTGATTTAAGTACTTTATGATAATCCCAACATCCTTTGCTTGCGATCTCAAATAATCTTGATCCAAGGATGTGACCGGCTTCTCCCAAGTCTTTCATATCAAATTGGTTGGACAACCACACCTTCACTGAAGATAACATTCCACATTGTTTTCAATGAGCAAGATATCATCTACATATAGTACCAAGAACACCACTACTTTTTCGTTGCATCTCTTCTACACACACGACTCATTCGGATTTTGATCAAAACTAAAAGACTTGATTGCCTAATCAAAACGAATGTTCCAAGAACTTGATGCTTACTTAAGTCCAGAAATGGACTTGTTAAGCTTCCACACCATGTGCTCTTGGCTCTTTGCTATGATTCCAACTGGTTGCACCATGTAGATGCATTCCTCCAGATTGCCATTAAGGAATGCAGTCTTGACATCTATTTGCCAAATCTCGTAATCGAGGTGAGCCGCAATGGATAAGAGAATGCAAATGGTTAGCATGACTACCGGCGAAAAAGTTTCTTCATAGTCGATCCCTTTTTTCTGAGTAAAACCTTTCGCTACAAGCATAGTTTTAAAGGTTTTTGCCTTTCCGTCCACTCTTCTCTTTTCTTGTAGATCCACTTGCATCCAACGGGTTTTATCCCTTCGGGTGGTTCTACAAGATTCCAGACTTGATTAAAGTATATAGACTCCATTTCTAAATTCATAGCCTTTCGCCAAAGTTTCATATTTGTGTCTTGTATTGCTTCATTGTAGTTATAGGGTACGACATCCAGTTCCTCAGGGATTCTATTAAATGATTATCCTAAAAACATGTACCGGTCGGGTTGAATAATAACCCTCCCATTACGACGAGGCACCATTGTGTCAATTGTTATTTTTTGTGGTGTTTTCTCTTGCACTAATGGTGCTGAAAATGTTTGTGTTGGTCTTTTTCCTCTCAAAAAGAGGAAATTTTAATGCTGGAATTTACTACTTTTTTAATAACTGAATATCAAAAAAATTATAAAAAAATAAATTTTTTCATCATTTTCTATTCTTTTCTGGCAACTAAACGAGCATTAGAATTTGATACCTGAAAAAAATCAGTGGGGGAGCTCTTTTTTTATTTATTTATTATTAGTTCTGTTTGGAAATGAAGTCGGGCTTCTTCAAAACCGTAATCCAAGCAGCCCAACTTCAAAGTTCAAACTGAAAAGGCCATTAATATCGAATTGCACGCTAGTTCTACCAAAGAATTAGAGACAAAAAAAATAATAAATAGCACTCCTCCGTCTTAATTTGTTTGTTTAATTTTGACATACGTGTTATTTAAAAAATTATCTATATTGAACGATCAATAATATTTTAAATGATGATAAGAATATTATTTAATGAAACTAATCGAGACTAATTGAACAAGATTTATATTAAATATAAAAAATTTATAAATTATTTTTTTAAGTGGACAAACAAATGGGACGGTGGATTGAGTGCTACATACTAGGAATTTTTTTATAAAAATAAAGCTCTCGCGGAAATTAATTAGCGAAATAGGGCAGAACTCAAACAATTTGTAAAAATAGAGCAATACGCAACTTCTGTTCGCGTTTTTCAGTGACATGGCATAATCTTTCCAGCGTAGAACCCATGCTCAAGTTGTAAACAATTAGAAATTGCGTTTTCGGAGTTGTACGCAATTAGAAATTGCGTTTTCCTATTGATTCCCAGAGGTACCAATCCATCTTAGGTCCAACGTTAGTCATAATTCACTAGTGGCCCAACTTATTGAAGTATTGCTACCAAAGGCAACTACTACCCAATGTTCTAGCATCCATTAGTCAAATAAGAAAAGTTGCCTAATAAATATATGAGGATATTTGCCAAAAGTTGCTTTGGTGATAGTAGCGTCTGTCATAGTGTTGAAGATACATGGAACTAGTCAACTACTAACACACGTGTAATGTTTATATAATATCGAGAAATGTAGTAATTGGAGAAATTGTTAATAAGTGGATGCATAGTTGGCTCTGGAATTTTTAGGACCCTAAACGAGATCGCAAAATAGGACTTTGTACATTCTCTTTCAAAAATATTAAACTAATAAAAAATTACTTTTAAAATAAAACAACAAAAAAAGATTATACACTTGAAGATTATTTAAGTGGTGTTTGGACTGACTGGATTATTGGATTTTTTTTTTCATTCTTATGTGAAATTTTTTTGTAATTTTTTGTTTTTCATTAATTTTTTGAGAATTATTGGTTCATCTCGACGAAAACTTTCAGAAAAATTATAAATTATGAACCAAATTTGAAAAAATTCAGAAAAGACAAAAATAATAAAAAAATAGAAAATTTTGAGCTTATTCGTAATCTTTAGTGATTTTTTTTAACTTTTAAAACATAATTTTATATTTTTTGTATTTATTTAGTGACGCCGTTTGTACGCCTGCAAAGTCCAACTGTCCGGCTACACATCGGTTTAACCGGCGCTACATTTCAACAAACGCCTTGTGCTTGACTCCGAAGTAGCATCTGATACCAACTTTGACCATTAATAAAATAAAAAATAAAGCTTTCCTTCATTCCAATATTTCATATTGCTGATTCACCGTCACTTTAGATTGTCTTCTTAAAAATTTACGCCTTGGTGGCCCAACAATATGAGATTGGATAGTAAATTTTTCTACAAGTACAATTAATTGATGTTAGGTAATCGATGCTTGGTGGAGCATTGGGTAGTATTGCCTTTGATAGGTAATACTTCAATAAGTTTGGCCACTAATAAATTATGAGATGGATTGCCTGGGGCTGGGGAGAGAGCTGGAAATCAGTAGGAAAACGCAATTTCCAATTGCGTACACTATTAAGAACGCAAATCCAAATTGTATACAATTGGAGTGCAAAGTTCTGTCCTATTTGGTAATTAGCTTTCGCAAGAGCTCTATTCTTATAAAAAATTCTACATACTAGCTCCTGCCGAAGAATCCAGCACAGTCGCCGCGCTCTATCTCCTTCCTTCCTCCTCCCAACACTTCTCCCTCCCAACTCTCCAACCTATATGCACTTGTAGCTTCACGCCCCACTTCGCTCTCTCTATCTCCCCCGCCCCGCCCCACAACTCATGGGCTCTCCTTCCACACTCTATCTCTACTCCCATCCAAATGTATCTCTCTCTCTCTCCCCCCCCCCCCCCCCCCCCCCCCCCCCCCCCCCCCTTCTTTCACACAAGCACACACACGAGAAATATATATCAGAACGCTAAAATGATACAATTCTTTGATTCATCAGATTTCCATTCAAGGACAGCCGCTCAAGAGCGGACATCGAGGCGAAATCTACAGCAGCTCCACGAGCTATTGTGTCCCGCAGGGGCTGTTTCTTCCTAAGGCACTCCATATCGATGGGAGCAGATGTTTCAGATTGAAAAGATTGGTTGTTACAGCAGCTTCGTCTAAGGGTGACGATGGCCCGAGGCGGAGGGTTTACAAGGAGTCTCGGGGCCAAGATCCTCTGTCTGCAGTTCAGTTGAAGGAGATCGCTACGTTCATTTTTCCGGCTGGCGCCTTTGTTGCCATTACATTAGGTAGTGCTTACGCCCTTTGTTCGTAATGTTTCTCAATTTTCTATCTGCTCAATTATTTAGGTTTGTATTGCTTGCCTCTCTTTGGTAATGTTGTCAATTTCTAGCTCTCTAATTGGTTCTAGGCTATGATGCACGTGTCCACGGGTACAGGTATGATGAGATACGTCTCGAAGATGTTTTATTATAATTTGGAAAGTGCACTATGTTTGACAGCTATGAACAAATAAACGAAGTAGGTAGCCTTAGCTGATTAAGGAGCCTAATCAAAATCACATTTGATGGGAACAGTGAAGTCAAAATAGATTTTAGCGATTGTGCAATAAATAATCAATAGACGAAAGCCTAATTCTTAAAGGAACCAAGTGTAAGAAAAACTCTCATCAAGTTAATTTATCTCTATATTGAATAAATGCCATTTCGAGCTAGGTCTGACTTGGGAATACACCGGTATGTATGTGGTCCAGCCAAAAACTAAAGGAGAAAAGTTAAAGTGTGCATTTTGCGTACCCATACATATGTAGAAGTGTCGTGGAAATACCAGTAGCTGGTATGGATACACGATTTGGTGTGGTATTGCTTTTTTCTTTTTGGAAAGGAATAAAGTGTGATATTGCTTATGCTGCTTATCAATCAAAGTTGTTCAGTTTTGTTTATTGTTAGTATTTTGTAATTGGCGTTTCTTTGGGTTGAACAAAACCATCATTTCCCATGTAAAACTTTGTGTAGTTCTTTTGGGTTTTTGGTGGGTAGTGTTTGTTGGTTTGAGAGTGACTGTGAAGATCGAATGTTTCAAGGCAATCACAGTTTGAAGCTACATATGTTTCTTGCATCTTGTATCATCATGAAGTGGTAAACCTTTCTTGGAGTTGTGCTTCTTGTCTAGGCCCATAGTGTACCTCTTTCTAGTAGCTTGCGCCCCCTTGGCGCGCCCAAGGGGCGAGGGTGCTTCTTTAGTACTTTTATAGGACCTTTACCGTTTTCGGTCGAGAGGTTGTCACCCCAGTAGCGCCTTGAGAGCGCTCTGGCGCTTGGAAGCATGCTGGTGTGATGAAGGCGCTTATTTGGCGCTTTCTAGTTTTTTCTTTCTCCATTATTCTGCAGAGGACACTGCCCCAGCACTTTGAAGCGCCCCAGTGGCGCGGACGCTAATCTGGCGCTCGTGCGCGTTTTTGCCCAGATTCTTTCTCTCTGCTTGGTTGTCCACTTGTGTTTGTACCAGGACATATAAAAGCTATATTTTTGGGTCTTTTAGAGCATCGAATGCTCCCCTAGCCTCTAGAGAGAGAATATCTCATTCCTTCCTCCCTAAACTGATTTTGCTATTTTTGGGAGAGGTTTTGAGGGTTTTGTCCATTAGATTTTGTGAGCTTCTTCACGTATACTTTTGTGCCTCACTATTGAGTGTCACTTGACCATGTCTAGTGTGAGAGCCACTTTTGCATAGTCATTCCTCATCTTCATATTGTTTCAAGACTCAAGCTTTATGGAGTGGTTTGATCGAGCTACCAAGGCCGGATGAGACCGGGAGCCATAGCGCTGTGGAGATCGAGACTGAAAGCTCGTGGTGGCTAGTAGATCATTGAAGAGGCTCGGATGGCCATACGAGATAGTGGGATAAGGGCTTGTTGGTAAAAACCTTGTACTTGCACTTCTTGTAACTGTCTTATTTGATTATAGTAAATTGTGGTAGTCGGTCCGTGGTTTTTCGGTTAAGGGTTAATTGACCTTTAAGTGTTTTCCACGTATATCTTGTGTCGTGATTTCTTTGCTTTCTTTATTATTCATTTGTCATAACAAACATGGCTATAACTTGATCACTTTTCTTAAACGACTTTGAAGTTTTTAAATTGGTAAAAAATTGAGATTCCTATTCACCCCCCTCTAGGAATTTCTTGTGCTTCCACATTATTTTAGTTACAATGTGGAGCATGTAATGTTTCATAAAAAGGAAAAGATTCCATAGGCCTTCGTGTATGTTGTAATTCAATGGTAAAATAATGTGACAATAGGACGGATTCAAATATAGGTTAATTCAATGGTTGATTGGGAATTATGCAAGTATAGTAATTTTTAAACACGTTTCACCCAAGTGCCAATGTGAATGTTTAAGTGGCCATTTGTTTGCAATGTATATAATGTTCAGTAACTAACCATGCTGTCTACCTTTCGGGTCTATTAATGGTTATATACTTCTAAATACAAGGTGTGTTGAATTTATATCCTGTAGGGATATAATTGTTTCATTTATGTATTCTCAATGGCAATGGCATTGCAGCTATGGGAGTATCTCTAGCCTTTACTAAAATTTTAGTAGAAGTAATAGTAAAAGCTTTATTTGATAAGAATTGGATCGGCAAACTCAAATCCAAACGTAAAATTTGGGGAGTTTTTTTAAAAATGGCATAGTTGTAGATATTTGGGTCTCACTTGATTGAGTAAATAACTGAGTTTCACGTAATTTGAGTTCAGCTCGATTTGATGTAAGTTTGAGTCAATGAGTAAAAGTGAGTTTTTAAAGACTCAAAAAGGAGTTCAAGGAGAGGTTTGAGTTAGGGCTGGAGTTGTTCGTAGGTAGAAGAAGGCAACATAAATACATAACAACATGAGCTATAGGGTGAAGTAATTTCCATGTTTTACGGGTGTACAAACGGTCCAATTATTCATTCCCAATGCCAATGTGGTTCATGATAAGATGAACTAATACGGAAATTGAGATATGTTGGTTTCTTTGTTAAGTTGGCATGCTTTCGAATGAGGACTTAGACTCAAAATATGTTCCTTCCTTTGCTCTAGGTTGTTTCATAATTGTTAAGGTTTTGGTTATATAATTTGAGTCTCTCATTTGCTTTGGAAACTAAAAGTTGTTTATGTTGCTAAGTTGCTTTACTAATAGCTCGAGTATCTTCCGCAACCAAAATCTTGTGGGAACCCTATTTAGGAGCCGCCAATTTCACATTCAGTAAAAATTTATGATACATGTATAGGGTGTATCAATGTGTCCAAGCCTTCCCCTCTTTTCAAAAGGCGTGAATGCAAATAAAAAACATCACCTGGATAAGCTTCGCGACCCGACGGTCTTCTTTGCGCCTAGCTTGGCGTAGCAGTTATATTTTGATTCATCCTCTTTTTTTCAAGGTTTTCACAATTGGACAATAGATGTTAGCTCAATCCGGAGGAAATTATGCGGAAGCTTTACAGAATTATTATGAAGCTATGTGGGTAGAGAGTCTCTGTGGACCCTAGCCTAAGTCTATTGGTGCTCATATCCTTTGTACTCTAGCATGTCAACTGAATATTCACGAGGTTTTCATTACAAGAAATCCTTCTTCCTTGGAGGTATTCCTAAGATCTTCCTTGCTTTCGCCTATTTGTTTCTACCTTACTTTAGTTGCTAAGAAATAATACCCATTCTTCCATGATTAAGTGCTTTGTAGTGATCAATCATTTTCTCACAGGTTTCTCTCTCTTTCCTTCTCTTTGGGCATATTTCTCTCTCCTCAAGTGCTGCATTTGTTGCCTTCTCTCCACCTAACAAGGTTTTTAGCATGAAATGAGAATTGTGCCAATAATGGAACGGAAGTTGTTCCAAGCAAGGACTTCAAATGAATCGACAATGGAACAGAAGTCATGAAATCTTTAAACTAGGGCTTCAAATGAATAGCACAGGTTTGGGAAAATTTGAGTCAGACATGATTTGCGGAAAAAAAAAAATTAATATGACAAGCTCTTCGAACTATGCTCACCCGAGACACTCAACCAATCCTTACTTGGAAACAATAAGCGGAAGGTGTTCTATTGAGAAAATTCAATTACGGAAGGTCGCCTGTTCAACCCGCCATTTTTCTTCCTCACCACTGAATATTACATACCTTATATCTTCCTTTTATTCTCTTTCCCTTTTAATTCCTCTATTTTTATCCTATATTTTTGTATCCAATCGATCTTTATCTGGTTGAGAAAGGAAAAACTATTAATAAACAATCTCTTGGGCCTTTCAGCATTTTCTTGAATTCGTGAAGTTCATTTAAACTGTAAAAAGTTAATGTTAATACAGACATTTATGTATGTGTATATATATATATTGATGAGCCATGCAAACCCTGTTGCTCATTCGGAACATGTTCTAACGAAATTTGAAGGATACCAAAAGCCCAATGTAAAGTTGCAAATTTTGGAGTTAATTAACCCAATACATGTGGGGAAAAAGGTATTAAATTGTATGGTGTCAATGGGTTCATTGATCATCAACAATTTGTACCGTGAGATTCTTTTGTTGGCGGCAAACAGCTGTGGTCTATTGTTTATGGTGTTTTGGTTGAAGAGGAGAAAGAGATAATGATTGTTTAAAAAAGGATAAGCCAAAGAACTTGCATTTCTGGAGTCTTTTATAGGAAGTCACTTGCTAAACTAATATTTTTGCGATTTTTGCTAGCAATTTTGGCTAGTTGTTGTACATGTCCTTAGTTCTTATGTGTGCTACTAGCCCCCTTTGTTCCATTGTTTTCCCTTGTGTGTGCAGAACAAAGCCAAGGTTGTATCTTATTGGGGTTTGACTTGCTCTACACTAATAATAAGTTCAGCACATATGTCAAAGATTTATCAGGATTGTAATGGGAGAGAGGGGGCAAAGTGTATAAGGGTTGTATCTTAACCCTAACACTAATAAGTTTTATTTATACTATGAAGAGATATATTACAAAGCTTAATTACCCAATGTGGGATTAAGACTAAATACTACTCTTAACACTTCCCTTCAAGTTGGAAAATAAATATCACTGTGACCTAGCTTGTTGCATAGCAACTCTAATCGTGGCTTGAACAACGACTTAGTAAGCATATCAGCCAATTGAGCACCCGTAGACATGAATGGAGTAGCTATCGCACCACCCATTAATTTCTTGCACACTAAATGACAATTAACTTCAATATGCTTGGTCCTCTCATGAAATACCAGATTTGATGCAATGTGAATAGCAGTTTGGTTATCACAATATGGAGGCATAGACAATTGTACACTAAATCCTATCTCCTCGAGAAACAATCGCAACTAGACAATCTTACACATTGCTCTATACTCTGCTTCTGCACTAGATCAGATAACCACTGTTTGCTTTTTACTCTTGCAATTGACAAGATTTCCACCTGGAAAAACACAATATCTAATAGTGGGCTATCAATTGGTGCTCCAGCCTAATCAGAATTAGTGAACGCCTCAACCCATAATTGTCCACTAGTTCGGTAAAACAAAACACATTCCGAATGTGATTCAAGATACTTTACAATTCGGAGGACTGCCTCCCAATATCGATGACGGGGAGCAGACATAAACTGGCTCACCACACTGATTGCAAACGAGATATCTGGACGTGTAATGTAAGGTAAATTTAGCTTACCAACCAATGGGCGATACTAATCAGGATTAGAGAGTTAACTCTCCCTCGCCAACACACAATTTGATGTTGGGATCCATAGGAGTCTTACCATGCTTAGTTCTCAACAAACCAGTATCCTCAAGAATATCCAGCACATACTTCCTTTGTATTAAGCTAGTACCTTCCTTTGATTGTGCCACCTCAATACCTACGAAGTTTCGTAATTTTTGCAAATACTTGGTATGGAACTGCTGGTGTAAGAAGGATTTGAGTTTATCAATACCTCGCTAGTCATCATTGGTAATGATAAAGTCATCAGCGTAGACAATTATTAATTATTTCCCGTTATAAGATGTGAGATAGAATACAGAATGATCAGACTGATTGTGATGCATGCCAAATCTTAATACTGCATCACTAAACTTTCCAAACCAGGCTCTAGGAGATTGCTTAAGTCCATATAGTGCTTTGTGAAGACGACAAACCTGCTTATGACCCTGAGCAACGAACGCAGGTGGTTGCTCCATGTAAGCTTCCTCTTGGATATCCCTATGGAAAAAGACATTTTTGACATCCAACTGAAACAATGGCTAACCAAGATTCGCGGTAAGAGAAATAACTATCTGAACAGAACAAAGTTTGGCAACGAGCAAAAACGTCTCGGAATAGTCAACACCATAGGTCTGGGTGTAGCTTTTGGCAACAAGGTGAACTTTATAGCGCTCAATATTACCATCTAGAAGATACTTAATGGTGAATACAGAATGACAACCAACTGAAGTTTTACCAACAGGAAGAGAAACCAACTCCAATGTGCCATTATGATGAAGGGAAGACATCTCATCCTCCATAACTTGCCGCCACTCAAACACAGATAAGGCCATCTAAACAGTGTTAGAAACAAAAATGGAGGAAACAAGAAAAAGTAAAAGTAGGAAGGGACAGGTGATTATAAGAAACAAATTGGGCGATAAGATGAGAGGTGTAAGACAGAATACCTTTACAAATGGCTATAGGCTGATTATCCGGATCTCGTAGCGGAGGTGAATATGGAGCGGCGGGCTGAGATGGGGCTGCGGATTGAGATAGCACTAGCGGAACTGTGGGACGACGCATGTATACCTGCAAGGGTTTGAGACGAGGAACCAAATGGTATAGCTACAGGGAACACAAACTTAGCCACAGGGAGATCATCAGTAGTGATAGGACTTGAAAATAATGGCAATGACTCATTAAAGATAACATCAACACACACAAAGTGATGCCGTAAAGATGGTGAGTAATATTTATATCCTTTTTGAATGCGTGAGTAACCAAGAAAGACACACTGAATGGACCAAGGATCAAGTTGTTAATTTAGTTATTCTCGTGTCGAACAGTGGTTAATTTACTATGCTGGCTTACTATCCAATGGAGAATCAATTACTTTGATGAAAAATGGCCCTCTGTATTTTACTATTCTTGATGAAATATTGCCCTCTGTAAATTAGGATATTGTAGTACTTTTGGCCTCTTTCTTTCTACTTTGAATGACTTTTGAATTTTGATAAATGATAATTGACTGAGGGTTAAATGATTCTAGTCTTTCCTAATACTTTTATTTCTTTTGGCTCATTTTTTATGCGTAGTACAAGATTAATAATTATAAAAAAGTTTAATTTTTACAATCATATCCCCGAGGAATCCATATCATACTTTTTTAGGTTTTGCCGTTCCGTATCCATATCCGTGCTTCATAGCTAATAAGCTTTATTTATACCATGAAGAGACATGTTAGAAGGCTTACTTAACCGATGTGGGATTAAGACAAAATACTACTATAACAAGGATCGTATACTTTGTACATGGTGAACTTTAGTATTGAGTTGAGGAGATTAGTACATCCACTCTTACCACCTAACAGTTGAAACTACGAACAAACTGAAGCCATTTGAGGAAAAGAATTCTAGGCCTCTTTTTATTTGTCTTCTCAATAGAAGAAATATTATGACCATCCTGAAATTTGTAGATGTTAATGGGTTGATGGCTTTTATTATTTTTTAAAGTATTTAGTTGGGTCATTCGAACTATATATGGAATATTATGTAGTTATACAAAATCCACACCACTTTCTTTAATATTCCAGTGGGTTCACAGAACCCCACTCTTTTATATGTTGCTCCTCTTTTCTTTGTGGGTGTATATTGAGTGCTAGCTTCTACCTATCACTTCATTTTCTGTTAATTTTTGCTAGAGTTTGGAATTAGTTGTCTTTTATGTCGCATGTCTATACAAGCACAAGTTTCTTTTCGGGAAAGATCTAAAATTCTGAATGGTACTAAATTAATTTGTTAGCTGACAGTGCTATGGAAATTGTTGGAGAAACTCCTCCTTCCAAAACCATCTACTTCTTCGTTGGTGGCACATAAACCTTCTACGCAAGTAATGAAGTGGTCCTTTTCTCCTGGCACAAATTTACTACAAGGTTTAGGTGCAAAGGTTGGCGCAGAGTCCAGGCAAAGGCTCAATGAATTTGCCGAAGAACTTAGGTCGCTCAGTAGTGTTGACATTTCAGGTACAAGATGATCGAGTATTTATTTGAATCACTACCAGTTTTGGCCATAATGTATCGCAAAAGCTTGATTTGACAATACGAGAGGGTTTTGGCAGGTTGCAACTTTGGAGATGAAGGCCTTTTTTTTCTTGCAGAAAGCTTGGCCTACAATAAGGTTATGGTTTTTCTTTTCTTCTTAGAATTGTTTTATCCTCTTGTTTGATCTTATTGTTATGGGTACTTCATTTCTGATTGGTACTAACCTATCTGTAATTCCTGATGGACAATGTGTCAGTAACAAGTGTCTTTCATTTAAAACAGAGTTGCAAAACCATATGGCCTAATGCAAGTGGGGTTTGTGCAAGTGCAAATGGAGAACTATTTATGTGTGTTTTTTGCTTTACTTTCCGAATGTTCTCCACTTACGATTGTGCTGACAGCTTCTTAAATGCTGTTTTCCAGGCTGCAGAGGAAGTAAATTTTGCTGCTAATGGAATAACTTCTGCTGGATTGAAAGCCTTTGATGGTGTTCTTCAATCAAACATCATACTAAAGACTCTTAATCTATCTGGAAACCCCATTGGAGATGAGGGTGCTAAGGTCAGCTTCATGGCGAGATAAGTTTTTATTGGATACGGGTGGTAGATATTTAACATTCTCCGGCCACACATATTGTGTTGCACTTAATACATTTTATTTTCACAAGGTGTCTTCCTTATCCTAAATCTTTGTCTAATATGTAAAATTATGTTCGCCTCTACTTGCTTCCTTAAGCCAAATGTGGAACTCTCAATTGATTTTTGTTCTTCTATGAGGCACTATGTTACCGAGGTGATAGGCTTGACTTGTTGACCTAATTTTTACAATTGTTGATCTACCAGTGTATCAGAGCTATGATTTTTGACCTGCATTTGTTATCAGTTTGCATACTTATTTCTTTGCAATGTTCTGCTTTATATATGGGCATTTGAAGAATTTGCACACCAGAAAGGGTCGCACACGCGTGAAGATTTTGAGTTGATGTACATTGTTTTGCCTATTTTCCAGTAGTTTAACGACAATTGGTGGTGTAACAACCTGCACATATTCATTCTACAACTTGCACTTCTGTATATCGTACATCTTTAACGTCCAATGGTCATTTTTTAAACCTTTGAAATAATAGGTGATCTAAGATGGTATAAGAGCTTATTTCTGAGAGATCCTGCTTTCAAGTCTCTATCTGCTTTGTTCCCTGTATGTATACGTGTGCAAGAAAGGCTTGCACATGTAGGAAGGTGTTGGATAAGTTGATATACACTGTGAAGCCTATTTCCTACTAGTTTAAGCCTTTGGGATAAGGGTGGTATAACAACTTGCAAATTAGAGAGAACTCAGTCTGCATCTCCAACTTTGTTATCTGTTACATCTGCTACTTTCCGTGATCATTGGGTGAAAGTAATATGAGTTTCAATCCCCTAGCGTTAGGTTGATGGTATGGGAGAGTTTTCGACTTGGACTCCTCCTGAACGTACATTACCTTTTCTTGTTTATTATATGCTATTTGTTGGGATTTTGTGGCTTCCATGTAATATTAGGTTTTCTTTCTCGTAGTGCCTCTGTGACATATTGGTGGACAATGCTGGAATTCAAAAGCTCCAGCTGAACAGCGCTGACTTGGGTGATGAGGTATGTGTGTTTTTAGAATTGCAGTACCCAGCTCCTTAGATCATTCACCTTAAAAATTTAAGGATTGGTCAAAATCCTTTTGATGTGCCTTGTTAATCAACTCAGGTCTCTGTGCAGGGAGCAAAGGCTATTGCTGAAATGTTGAAGCAAAACTCAAGCCTGCGTGTTCTTGAACTCAACAACAATATGATTGATTATTCTGTATGCAGTTCAAGCTCGACTGTTTTAGTTTCTGTTAGTTAAGCTTTGCTTAAAATAGCCCAATTTCGTTTAATTTATTCAGTTGTGTAATTATTTTATATTGGAGGTAGGGATTTACAAGTCTTGCTGGAGCACTCCTAGAGAATAATAGCACACAGACCCTATATCTTAAGTGAGTGAATGTCCTATGTACATCTTCTCTCTTCTGCTAGCGTGATACATTGTTTGCTTACCTATGCAGTTAACCTGTGTGTGAATTGGCTTTATGTATATAGCTATTTCTCTTAAATTGGGATTTGTGTGGTGGTCTGTTGTTCTTTAAGCGGCAACTACTGCGGTGCTTTGGGGGCTGCTGCTCTGGCTAAAGGGCTCGAGGGAAACAATTCTTTGAGGGTATGTTTCTTATTTATCTGCACCCCACTAGTCCTTTTCTGCATGTATATTAAAACTACAGTGCTATGTAGATTTTTCCAGTTTAATTGATGGGTAAAAGCTTGTTTTGAACATTGGTAAAACAATCTAATGAAGACGTTATACATCGCTTTTTATACCCCAACTGGGAACTGCTAGTTTATTAAGAGCTACCTTAAGGCTATTGGATCAAAATTCCATGAAGCAAGGAAGCTAGAGCTGAAGTGGCTTAAAAGTTTTGTTTTGTTTTGTATTTGATAACTTACATTGCTTCATGTGCTGTACATTAATGTAAGCTAAATAGGAGAGGAAAATATGTATTATATTCAATCATAAAGCTGTACAAAGGGTCCTCTATTTATACAGGGAGAGGAGACCTAATTACGGAAAGAAATCAGCCTAATTACAATCTATGATTTACATAATCAGAATCAAATCAGAATCAAGCAATTATGGTAACACTATATTACATGCTAATACTCCCCCTCAAGTTGGTGCGAAGATATTACTCAAGCCCAACTTGGATGCAATAGTGTGGAAACTCTTGCTGCCGAGTCCTTTTGTGAAAATATCAGCCAGTTGATCTCCAGATCTCACAAAAGGCATACATATCGAACCCTCACTGAGTTTCTCCTTAATGAAGTGTCGGTCAATCTCTATGTGCTTCGTTCTATCATGTTGAACTGGATTATGAGCAATGTTTATGGCAGCTTTATTATCACAGTAGAGTTTCATTGGACCACTATTGTTAAAACCAAAATCACGCAGCAAAGTTTGGAGCCAAAGAAGCTCACAAACACCATGAGCCATGGCTCTGTATTCGGCTTCTGCACTGGACCTAGCAACCACAGATTGTTTTTTACTTCGCCATGTAATCAAATTTCCTCCAAGAAAAATACAATAGCCCGAAGTCGATCGTCTATCATCCACAGAACCAGCCCAGTCAGCATCAGTGAATGCTTCCAAACGCAAATGACCATGATTAGAGAACAGGATACCTTTTCCAGGAGTTGACTTGAGATACCTCAGGATGCGGTAAACCGCATCAAGATGGGCAGTGCAAGGATTATGCATAAACTGACTAACGACCCCCACTGCATAAGAAACATCCGGCCTAGTGTGAGCTAGATAGATCAATCTACCCACAAGTCGCTGGTACCTCTCTCTATCAGTATGCTCTCCCATATCTCCTTTCAGGTGATGATTCACCTCAATAGGTGAATCTGCAGGCCTACAACCTAACATACCTGTTTCCTCCAATAGATCGAGAATGTATTTCCGTTGAGAGATAAAAATCCCTTTATCAGACCGTGCCACTTCCATGCCGAGGAAGTACCGCATTGATCCTAGATCCTTGATCTCGAATTCTTGAGCTAAACGAGATTTAAGGGTCTGGATCTCTTTCACATCATTGCCTGTCATTATTATATCATCAACATAAACAATAAGGACAGCAATTGTATCAGTACCTCTCTTTATAAACATTGTGTGATCTGCATGGCTCTGCCTGTACCCAAAGCTCACCATAGCTTTTGAAAATCTGCCAAACCAGGCTCGAGGCGACTGCTTCAAACCATAAAGAGCCTTCTTTAACCTACACACTTTCCCTGCACTAACTGGGGAAGAAAATCCTAGAGGAACCTCCATATACACCTCCTCCTCCAAATCACCATGAAGAAAAGCATTCTTCACATCAAACTGCTGAAGTGGCCAATTCAAGATTGCAGCACATGAAAGTAATGTACGCACCGAGTTCATCTTCGCGACTGGTGCGAATGTCTCCTCATAATCAATGCCATATGTTTGCGTAAAACCTTTGGCCACCAATCTCGCTTTATATCTCTCAACTGAACCATCAGCATTATGCTTAACAGTGAAAATCCACTTACAGCCTATAGGTTTCTTTCCTTCCGGAAGATTTACAAGTTCCCAGGTGCCATTCTTTGCTAAAGCTTTTATCTCCTCAACCATAGCCCCTTTCCACTCAGGTATCATAAGTGCTTCCCTCCAATTCTGTGGGACAGTTATAGCAGAAAGAGAAGCAACAAAGGCACGGTACGAAGGAGATAAATGATTATAAGAGACATAATGTGAAATTGGATGCTGAGTACATGATCTGACACCTTTCCGAATAGCAATAGGACGGTCATCAGAATGAGGAAAGGATTCATTACCAGATGAATTAGGTGAAGAGGCTGAAGATGATTCTGGAACCGAAGTAGGGTTTGCTGATTGGCAAAGTGGTGGAGCACATGGAGCTTTAGGTCTCCTTTGATACGTTGCCAAGGTGGCAGGCCACTCTCTTGGCAATCGATGCACGTTCTCATCCACTCGCCCATCACCATCATGTGGTTGAACATTCTCAGCAGATACCAATTCGTCTTCTTCCTTATTCTCCCCCTCACTACGAAAAGAAGAAGGCAACAAAGACCATGATGACTCCAGAGATTGGAACACCCCTCCTTCCTCTCTCATCTCTTCCGGACTAACACTCTCCCCCTAAAGAGATGAAGGAATATACAAAGACTCTGTCTCCCAAAAAGTAACATCCATTGACACAAAAAACTTCTTAGACCGGGGCTCATAACATTTGTAGCCTTTTTGGGTAGGAGAATACCCAACAAAAACACATTTGTGTGCCTTATGTCCAAGCTTTCCCCCAGAAGGATGAGGAGCATGAACAAAACACACACAGCCAAAAACACGTGGAGGAATAGACGTGGCGTGACAAGTACTAGGTAAACATTCAATGGATGTTTTGAACTGGAGCACACTAGATGGCATGCGATTAATGAGATATGCAGCAGTTAAAATAGCCTCCCCCCAAAAATATTTAGGAACTTTCATGGTAAACATAAGACAGCGGGCTACCTCAGCCAAATGGCGATTTTTCCGTTCGGCAACACCATTCTGGGATGGAGTATCCACGCAAGTTGTTTGGAAAAGAATGCCATGTTCATCAAGATATGCACGGAAAAATTTATCAATGTACTCAGTACCGTTGTCACTATGGAGAATTTTAATGCTCGTGTCAAATTGAGTGTACACCATCTTATGAAATGATTGGAAACAAGAAAAGACTTCATTTTTAGTTTTGAGCAAATACACCCAAGTAACACGAGAATGACAATCAATAAAAGTGACAAACCATCTATAACCTTTCAATGAAGTAACGGGGGAAGGACCCCAAACGTCAGAATGAATGATCGTAAAAGGAGAATCACTTCTCTTATTAATAGGTGCATAAAATGAGCGTTTATGTTTAGCAAGTTCACACGCTTCACAAAAAAATTGACTCCTAGGACAAGACTTGACTAAAGTAGGAAAAAGTTTCTCTAAAATCCCAAAAGAGGGATGACCCAATCTACGATGCCACTGGTGTAATAAGGATAAGCAGAACCCGTATCGGCTTGTAAAGCTTGACCACATGATAATGATGGTTGAGGACAAGGTGCATTTTCCAGATAGTAGATACCACCATGTGCTTTACCACTGCCAATCACTTTCCCTGTTTTCAGTTCCTGAAATACACAATGAGTAGGAAAGAAAGTTATAGAGCAATTGGCAGAACGTGTAAAACTACTAACAGAAAGTAAATTGGTGGCAAAATTTGGAATATGTAGAACAGAGGATAGGGAAATGGAGGGAGAATAACGAACAGAACCTTTCCCTGAAATGGCAGAGAATGAGCCATCTGCGATTCTAACTTTATCCTTACCAGAACAAGGGAAGTAGGAATAAAAAACAGAGGAACAACCTGTCATATGATCTGACGCACCAGAGTCTATAATCCAAGGAGTGGAAGAAGAAGCTGTGAAAGCACTGGACAGTATACCTGAATGAGCAAAATATGATGAGGCCGGAGTTGATGTAGGAGCGGTGGAAGTAGGGGCTACAGTAGATGAAGAATCAGCCCTCGCTGACAGAAGGCGCCTGATAGCCTGCAACTCCCCCTGAGAAAGACCCCCATGAGACTCACCATGGGGCTGAACCCCAATAATCGGTCCGGGATCAGTCACGGTAACAGCTGCAGATTCTGTGAAGTGAGCCTGGGCATGATAGCGCCCATAACCACGGCCACGACCACCACCACCACGACGTCCACCTTCTGTGTCACGAGGAGGACGCCCATGTAGTTTCCAACAGGTGTCTCGGGTGTGATTGGTCCCATCACAATAATCACATTTACGCAGTCCACTAGATTCACCATGATTGCCAGACTGTACCTTTCCACTCTGTGGAGATCCGAATCCTCGCCCAACACCAGTATGAGGGATAGCAGCTAAAGCAGAACACTCAGAAGTAGGTGGAGCAAGCATGGCACTGCGCCTACTCTCCTCCTGCTGAACAATGGCATATGCATCTGCCAGGGAAGGAAACGGAACACGGCCCAATACCTGCACTCTAATCTGATCATACTCCCTATCAAGGCCAGCCAGGAAGTCATAAACACGCTCTTTATCAATCCGTTGAAGCCACTTAGCAGCATCAGCTTCACACGCAGCTTGAAATCCCTGATAAAAATCAAATTCCTGCCATGCTCCACACAACTCAGCATAATAGGTAGCAACTGGGCGATTATTTTGCTCCATAGAACGAAGCCTCTTTCTCAGTTCAAAACACTGAGCATCATTACCCTGCTGAGAGTACATATCAGAAACAGTTGTCCAAACCTTGTATGGATTCTCAAGTAACAGAAAAGGATTACGGATATCGGGTTTCATAGAATTGAACAACCATGTCATAACCAGGGATCGCTGAGCTTTAAACCTTTTAAGTTCCAATGCATCTTTAGGTGGGTTAACAGGACCCTCAATAAACTCTGACAATCCTTTGGACTCAATTGCCAATGTAAAAGATCGTGACCAAAGCATATAATTTGTTCCATCCAATTTAATTGGACAAACATCCACAGGAGCACTATCCAATGCCTTACTAAATTGGCCAATATTATACTGTGTACCTGAAGCTTCATTCATCCCTAATTTCTGCTCATCAAGGTTTTCCCCAGACAGAATTTCAATAAATCAATAAATCAGTAAATCAATAAATCAATAAATCAGATACCGAAGAAGGTTCTGCAGTTCGCTGGGATTGAGGATGTGTTCACTTCTTCACGTGGCTCCACTAAGACTCTTGACAACTTTGTGAAGGCCACTTTTGATTGTCTGATGAAGACGTACGGGTTCCTCACCCCAGACTTATGGATGGAGACTCGCTTCGTGAGATCGCCTTACCAAGAATACACAGATCTGTTGTCGGCAAGGCGATGACCAACTGCCGAACTGTGGGAAACCAGACGAAGAGGCCTAGACGACGAACAACGAAGAGGCCCAGACGAAGATACCAGTCAGCGTCTGGCGTTGGTGTCTGGCGCTGGTGTTGACGTCGGCGGCGAAGTCAACGGCGAAGTCGACGGCGGCTGATTAGTGACGACTAAGCGCCCAGAACGACCAGAACCCTGTAGAACGGCGTCGATGGCGCTGAACGACAATGGAAGACCAGTGCTGAACAATGGCGGAAGGCCAGTGCTGATCGATGGCGCTGAACGATGAACGATGAACAACCACCTTGGCAACGACTAACGGACGACGAACCAGTCGGCGTCGGAAAGAAAAATGGTGACTGGCGACAACAATGACCAACGCAAAAGCCGACGAAGGTGGGGGCAGCGGAAGAGGCTGACGATTCAAAGGGTCGGCGATGACCAACGCAAAAGCCGACAGTGGTTAATGCTCTGATACCATGTAAGCTAAATAGGAGAGGAAAATATGTATTATATTCAATCATAAAGCTGTACAAAGGGTCCTCTATTTATACAGGGAGAGGAGACCTAATTACGGAAAGAAATCAGCCTAATTACAATCTATGATTTACATAATCAGAATCAAATCAGAATCAAGCAATTATGGTAACACTATATTACATGCTAACAATTAATGTTCTACCTCTAGTTTTACACTCAAATTGAGATGATTTTTTTAAAACAAACTTTGTGGCAGCATTTGTAACTAGCAATTGGTGAGTGGATTTGTACTCCACTGCTTAGCTATAGCATTTGTCACATCATCTCAGAGCTTACCATGACTTACAGATGGGCTTCACGATTAGAGGCATACTTAGCATGGGGAAATTTCAAAAGAATTTTCTTCAATCAAATTTATCATACTTAATGGTCAGTGACTCAGCATGATACATATATTTTCGACATGCACTCTAATGATGAGTTCTCAAGGTTGAATATAGTTACTGATGTTTTTGAAAAATGATGGAGAGCAAAAGAGAGGAACTCATCCTTTAGTTTACTTGATGTTGACATTGGCATTAATCTTGCTGATTGCAACTGCTACAGTCAAGGGGGTGTTTTCATCCACGGACGTTTTGAAGATTCGGTTGCAGAACAGAATGAATGATCATTGAACATGACCTTTTGGTACAACATAGTGAGAGATTTTTGATCCAACTGTTAACAGCACCATCATGTAACACTTCCCAACTGAGTCAACTGTGACAGTATACACAACTATAGGATACACAACTATGACAGTATTATTAGAGATTATAGTAAAAGCCATGTTTCGTGTGATAGGAACTTTGTATTCAGTTTATCATTTGTAATATCTGTTATTCCTAGTTTAAATGAGAATTTGAAGTGGCAGTGTTTTGCATCATATTGTTTGTGAATAGTATGCATGTGTGTCTTTTATTCAACATAGTAGCTAATCTAGTGTGTAGAGTTTTGGCTTGCTAGCGAAGATTAGATCATCGATGATTGTGGGTAAAATGTTTTAGTTTACAGGTTTAGATGGAATTGGACACACCATGGTAATACTGTAGCACAATGTTTGAGTAGATGTGTCTTCATTACGGGAAAGGGTATAGTTTTAGCTTATTGTGCTAGTACACTTTGTGTATTGAACATAATCAAGTTGACATAATTATCTTTGTACTGTCTATATAAGATGCCTAACATCTCATGATCATTATGATTGCTTATACTCTTAATCTCGAGATATATAATAGGCACGTGCATTAGTGTTTGTTACTTAATTCATGGAAGAGAGATCTTTTAGTTGGGCCAGTAAACTTAGTGAGTTAGGTAACTGCCATGCGTGTATGGTGAATATTAAGTGTTGACGGAATCCACATCCCGGTATAGGAATTGTTGACACCCTCTTGAGGAAGGTTACAAGTTCTGATTATGTCAAACCCGACAAGTGAATATTTGTATGTGACATATCAAATAAGTTAAGTGGAAGGTAAAGGACATATAAGATGTCATTTAAATGTAACTGCTAGTAATTTTAATTTGATTGATGGAGATCTGTAATCTAAACGTGGGGAGATTAATAAGCATTCATAACATGAAACCCAAAATATGATTTTGAGAGTTGGATGGAAGTGCAATTACAATTCTTTAGGAGTGCAGATAATAATTAGTATGGTTCGGTTTCCTATTTACATTACATAGTCTAATCCTAATCTACTCCTGATGGTCCCTATCTTAGCCAATACACATGTCTTCGCAGCTCTCTTAGACACAAGATACAAAAATCCAATTATACTTCTAAGAGAGATCAGATCTTGTTAGAGAACGAGTGCAAAATGGTTCACGTTTTTTAGCCCACACAATGTTTGTGATCAGCCATAGGAAGGAATACGATAGAAGATGGTAAGGTGCAGTTGAGATCGTGATTAATATGCCCAAATCTTCTATTCGTGGATTTAGCGTGATCAAACCAGAGAGATAGCGAAGGTGTGAGCCCCAATTCTACTGTGTAGGGTTTGGTAGACCTCGGGATATTTTAATTTGTTGTCTAATCTATGCATGCCATCTTTGGATTTTGGGAATTGTTTCCTAGCGAGTATGCATGAAAGAGTTTAGCGATGAATACTTAGATGTTTGTGCTTATGTTTAGGAACTTTTGGAAGCCATATATATCATTAACTTTTTGCCTAACGATGAGTGTTCTAGTCAGGTTTTATATAATTGTGCTTCATTGTGAATTTTTCTTTAAAATTATGAATAATAGGTGCTGGGTTTCGCTACGATCAACCTACTTATGCTAAATTATCTGGTTTGTAAATTCAATGAGAATGTTTCTTGTAATAGTTGGTGATAATTAAGTGATATTGGAAACCAAAAAAAAAAGGAATTCTGTAAATCTTTTATTGATGAGAGTTAAGAGCACTTAACTTTGACTTTCTTAACTAATCAGTTGGAGGTTTTTTAGAAGAACATTTCCTCACCAAAAAGAAAAAAGGGAATTTTTCCCAGTCCCTTTAGCTAAAGTTGTCGGTTTTCAACATATTTTTTGATGTTCTATCTTTACAGAAACACATTGTGTAGTTATAAGCTTTGAGAGCAAACTTAATGTTCTCTTCTCATCTTTATTAGTTAAATTATGCATTCAGAAACTATTTTTTGCATGGAAATCCTAATGAAGGTTAGACTTATTGGTGTATTACATTCAGGAACTCTCTCTGCAAGGAAATTCTATTGGTGATGAAGGGGTTCGCGTACTTATGACTAGTTTGTCTTTACGTAAAGGTTTGCCTCCTATATTAACATAATTTTGGTAAATAAACGTCACCCCTCATTATTTGTACTTCTACAGCTAAGCTAAGCCAAGGGATTGGCAAAGTGGTCACCTGGCAACCAAAGACCTCAGGAAGTCTTTGTTCTGGGGTTCGACTCCCACTCGTGTGTTGCAATTCCTATGTTGGGCTAGTCCATCCAGGACTTTGTGCTTATTTCAATTGCAACCACCCGCGGACCCCCACCCCCGCGCCCCGGTCGATGCGATTGATCCCTCGGATTAGTGGGTCCATTGTGCTTGGATACCGAGTTATAAAAAAAAAAAACTTTGTACTTCTGTAGCTGCAGTTATGCTGACTTTTACAATTGTTATTAGGTAGGCTTCAACACCTAGACATTGGGAACAATGCAATTACCTCAAAAGGTGCCTTATATGTTGCTGAATATGTCAGGAAAAGCAAGAGATTAGTATTGTTGAATCTGTCGATGAATGACATAGGAGATGAGGTATTGTTGTCTGCATACTTGAACTAAATCCTGTATACTTTTGAATTTTGTTAGGTTACTCTTTCTTCCATCTTCGATATGGTTTGCAAAATCACTTGTCTGCATACTTGAACTAAATCCTGTATACTTTTGAATTTTGTTAGGTCACTCTTTCTTCCATCTTCGATATGGTTTGCAAAATCACTTGAAGTCCTTGTTTGTCTCAGTGATGTGAATATCAACCATAAGAACTTCACTTCAATTCACAATTTCATTCGGTTCTTTTTTTATGCAAGAAAAACATGATGGCCTATGTTTAACCAAAACAATGTTCCGTAATACACAAGGAGGCAAAATGCGAGTCATGTAGTTCGCACAAATTTTTGGGCAATGCTTTTTTCGTCTTTCTTCAGTAGTTTTTAAGGTTGCATTAGGATATAACGAGAAAATCGAGTAATCAGTAGGAAAATTCTTGACAATGCTTATAGTAGCTTTAGTTCTTGGCAGGGTCACACGCGACCAGGGGCACATGGGGTCACGTGCCCCCACTCAATTCCTTTAATTTAATTTAATTTTGTAATTATCTTTAAGTAACCAGTAGCAACTATTGGAAAGAAACAAAGCTTGCCAACAGGCAAGAAACCTGAACAAATATTACCATTGCCTCTCTCTCTCTCTCTCTCTCCCCCATGTTTCTCTCTCTCCCTCTCCCTCTCCCCATGTGTGAATATCCACACACACACACACATCTGTATGTATGTGTGTGGACTTTTTATTTGACTTTATTGACATGTACATGATAGAAAGGAAACTTTATTCTACTGTATTATTGAATGAGTTTATTGTACAAGACAATGTGGTTAAATAGGCTAAGCCTAGTAACCCTAAAAAACCCTAATAAGATGAAGGACAAAAATACCCTTAAAGAAAAAACAAATAACTAAACAAATAATTAAATAAGTTATGCTACGTTCACACCCCGCCTTAAACTCAGGATGTGAGAGCGGAGAGTATTTTGAGTTTGCCAAAGAGAAAATGAAAGCGAGTAGCGGTGTGAGTCTTAGTGAAGAAATCAACCAATTAAAGGGAGGACGGAACGAAATGGAGATCAATAGTGCCAGACTGGAGATGCTGGCAGATGAAATGACAATCGATCTCAATGTGCTTCGTTCTCTCATGAAAGATAGAATTATGTGCGATCTGAATAGCACTCCTGTTATCACAGTAAAGAGGTGTGGGAGAGTCAAGTGAAACATCCATATCTGACAAAAGCCAACAAAGCCAGACAATTTCGGCGGTCGCCTGAGATATAGATCGATATTCAGCTTCAGCAGTGGAGCAAGCAATAACAGACTGTTTCTTACTTTTCCAAGAGATGAGGGAGTCACCAAGAAACACACAAAACCCAGAAGTTGATTTGCGATCAGTAATATTCCCAGCCCAATCAGCATCGGCATACGCTCGGAGAGTCAAACTCGAAGTAGAGGAGAGCAGTAAGCATTGATAGAGAGTACCACGAACGTACCGCAAGATGCGGAGCAAGGCAGCCCAATGGGTAGATCGAGGGGCAAAGACAAACTGATTAATAATATGGACGGCATAAGCAATATCTGGAAGAGTCATAGTGAGATATACCAAGCAACCAACCAATTCGCAAAATTCAGTAGGATCATCAAGAACAACGCCATCGGTAGTAGAGAACTTGGTATGCAATTCAATAGGAGTATCAACAAGCTTATCATCAGTGAGATGGGCACGATTGAGGATATCAGTTGCATATTTAGTCTGAGATAAGAGATAACCCTTTGGGGAGGAAGCAACCTCAATATCCAAAAAATAACGAAGAGTACCTAAATCTTTCATCTCAAACTCGTGAAAGAGATGAGACTTCACCTCACTAATAGCAGTAGAATCAGAACCCATAATAATCATGACGTCGACATATAATAAGAGAAGAACAACCCTCGTAGACGTGCGACGAATAAATAGAGTAGAATCATGTGTACTAGGAAAGAAGCCAATCTGTAGAGCAATAAAGTGAAAACGCTCATACCAAGCACGAGAAGACTGCTTAAGACCATATAGTGCACGTCGAAGATGACACACAAGCCCAGTGGTATGAGAAAGTCTCGGAGGGGGACGCATGTAGACTTCTTCAGATAAGTAACCATTAAGGAATGCATTCTTAACATCCAACTGAAAGAGAGGCCGTTGATGCACTGCACTGATAGAAATCAAAGTGCGAACTGTGGTCATTTTGGCAACAGGCGCAAAAGTCTCCTCATAATCAATGCCATATTCTTGTGAAAACCCCTTAGCAACCAAACAAGCTTTATATCGCTCTAAAGAACCATCGGAATGAGTTTTGACCTTGTAAATCCATTTGCATCCAATGAGATTTTTCCCGGCTGGCAGAGAGACCAAATCCCAAGTATGAGTTTTGGCAAGAGCAGTCAGTTCGTCATTCATGGCATGCATCTAATTAGGATCATTACAAGCTTCTTTATATGACCTAGGCTCAAAATAAGCATGGATACGAGAAAGAAAGGAAAGATCGGAAGAAGAAAAACAAGTATTAGTAAAATCAAGTCTTACCGGGGTGATGACGATTGCGAGTGGGGTAACGACAGTCAGGAGGATCAGGGTTCGAAGATGCAGGGGAATGAGATGGAGAATCGGGAGGTAGAGCTGGAGCTGGGGCAAGGGAAGCTGTACGACGGCGAGAATAGACAAAAGGATAGGGGGGAATGAGGGAAGAGGGAGAGGGATCCGAAGAGGTAGGAGGAAGGTCAGAAATGTCCATAGTGGCAATGTATTCAATTGGAGGGACATCAGCAGGAAAAGGATCAAGAAGAACGAGGTTGTCCTTCGTAACAGGGGTTAGTTTCGGTAGAAGGGAGAAGTAGGGTAAACGCTCGATGAGGTGGCATGGCAGGATACATATAACTTTTTAGTGACAGGATCATAACTACGATAACCTTTCTGGTGGATACTGTAGCCTAAAAAAATACAGAGAGCACAACGAGCACTGAGTTTACTGCGGTCCCGCTTGGGAAGAAGAACAAAGCATGTAGAGCTGAATACACGAAGAAGGGAATAGTTGGAAAGGTGACCATGGAGCTCATACGGACAAGTACCAGAGAAGTGGGGTAGGCATGCGATTCAAGAGATAGGCAGCAGTGAGCACAACTTTGCCCCAGAAAACAGAAGGGACAGAGAACGAGAGAAGAAGAGACTGAACAGTATCTAATAGGTGACAATGTTTGCGCTTGGCGCGACCATTTTGGGCAGAGTGTCCGAACAAGAAGATTGGTGAATAGTGCCATGAGTTGCTAAAAATTCAGTAAATTCAGAAAGAAAATATTCCCCACCCAAGTCAGATCGAAGGATTTTGATGGTAGTAGAAAACTGAGTATGCATCATATTGTGAAAATTGCGATAAATTTTGAAAAAATTCGATTTATGCGTAAGTAAATAAGCCCATGTATACCGACTACAATCATCAACAAAAGAAACATAATACATAGAGCCACCTTTGGTTGTAATAGGAGAAGGTCCCCACAAATCAGTGTGGACAAGATGAAAAGGAGAAGTAGAAATAGACGTACTTTTATTAAATGGTAAGGTGGAAATTTTGGCCAAGTTACAACTACTGCAATTAGAAATGTCACTAATAGGGATGGTACCCAAAAGACTAGACTTAACTAAATGTTTCAAACGCTCACTAGACAAATGACATAATCTAGAATGCCAAAGGAAAAAAGGAGAAGAGGTTGCATTTAAAGAAAATGAGGAAAAGACAGTGGGAGTAGATGGCAAAGGAAGGTGCAAGGTGTCCAAAGTACAAAGGTCACCGACTCTACGGCCGGTCCCAATTTGCTTCTTGGACGCCCGATCCTGCACAACACAACCAGAGGAAGAAAACAAAATGTCAAAACCCGAATCAGATAATTGACTAATGGAAATAAGACTTAAAGATAAGTGAGGGACATAAAAGACATCAGGAAGACATAATGACAGAGATAAAATAGAACCGATAGAAACAACATGCATCGGGGAGCCATTGGCAGTAGCAATACTAATGGGGGAAACAGGAGAAATGCAATTACTCATAAGGGAAACATCAGGAGACATATGATGGGAAGAACCTGAGTCAAAAATCCAGGTGGTGGGTAAGATACCTGTGGTGTGAGGACTAGGCAAACCTGAGAGAGTAGTGGTCATAGCAGAAGCTTGTTGATGATTCTTTTCAGTGGCAGCCAAGAACGCTTGAAACTGCTCATAGGTGAAGGAAGATGGAGTACTGTCAGGAGTAGAGACCGCGAGGGCGGTTGGGGCACGGTAGGAGTGTTGTGGAGGCTGAGAGAATGATGGGTTGGTCGAGTGAGAAGAGGTACGGCCCTTGGCTTGAACAAGTTTGGGGCACGCATTCTTCTAGTGACACTTCTGATGACAAAGACTACATTCATCCATAGTTACACGAGATTTGGGCTTCCCAGTAACTTGTATCAAATGGGAAGCTGGAGTGGGTAGGATCGGTGCCAACGATTGGTTCGAAGTAGCCACGGGAGTGGCAAACACAGACTGAGCAAGCGATGCAAAATAAGACACTTTGAACCTAGTTTCCTCGGCAATAATCTCACGTACGACACCATCAACTGATGGTAAGGGAGAACGGTGCAAGATAGCCCCTCAAAGAGGCTCAAACTGATCTCGAAGAGCCATGAGAAACTGGATAAGACGTTTCTCTCTATACTGAACATAGCTATCAAGTGATTGCAAATCTGAAGATTCCATAAGAGCCAACTGACCCCAATAATTAGTCATTTCATTGTAAAACTTCTGAACCGATTTATCCTTTTGAGTAGCTCATACTGCTTAGCGAAATTAGACTCCAAATACATAGTTTTTAAATAATCCCAAACTTTCTGCGCTGTACTGTATTTGGAAAAATTCATACCAATATTTGGTTTGACAGAGTTGTGAAACCAAATAAGAATCCTGGCATTGTCCATATCCCATTTTGCAAGAGCAATGATGGCTGCAAGATTAAACCATCGACATATCCCCATAACCCCTTGCCCTCAATAAAAATTTTCATAACATGGGACCAATACGAATAGTTGTTACCCGTGAACTGTATGTTGATGGCTTGCGTTTTATCATCCGACATGATGAATGAACAAGAGGTAAACCCACTAATGTAGGCCAAATACCAGAGAATAACCCAACACAGAGAAGAGTCTCTGGTGAACGGCGGCGGTGGCCGACGAAGAGCGGTGATGCGAACGGCGGCGACTGCCGACGAGGTTGGGCGGAGGTCTGGCGAAGGTAGTTGATCTCGGATCTGGAAACTCATAGATCGAGCTTACCAGAGACGTATCTTCGGTGAACGGCGGCTGCGGCGGCGGCGGCAGTGTCTGATGACGAACGGCGGCGACGTCGGCCGACGAGGGTGGGCAGAGATCGAGCGAAGATGGGCGATCCCAAATCTGGGAAGACAGAGGCCTGCAAGGATGGTCGGCGGCGGCGGCAGAGGGGGTCAGATCAAAGAGGAGATGTAGATGCAGATGAGAGGTGATGCTAAACCCTAACCCTAAGCTCCGATACCATGCTAGAAAGCAAACTTTATTCTACTGTATTATTGAATGAGTTTATTGTACAAAACAATGTGGTTAAATAGGCTAAGCCTAGTAACCCTAAAAAACCCTAATAAGATGAAAGGACAAAAATATCATTAAAGAAATAACAAAATAACTAAACAAATAATTAAATAAGCTATACTATGTTCACAGTACAAGATGTATTTAGGGCTTTTAAATTTTTTTGCTCATATTTCGTAATTATGGTGAATACATAACTTCTTTTTACATGATGAGGAGTGCGTAAGTTGAATTTATGTACTTGTGCTTGATTGAGAGCTTTTCTGTACGATTACATACAAAATGTGCCCCTACTAAGCTAATTTTCCTGGTTCTGCCACTGGTTCTTGGAGCAACTTTGAGCAGTTTTCTTTCTTGAATATTTGTATTGAATTTTCAAATGAGCTAAATGAGATTAATGCAAATAAAGTGAAAGTTTAACCTTATATAGGCTGCTAGAACTCTAGTTAGTTAAATTCTTATTTCCTTTTCATATCATTTTTTAGGATTTCACTTTTGAGCTTGGAAACTGGAAGTAGGATTTGTTAGGTATTTGGTGTCTCTGTCATTGTGAAGTTCATTATTCATTTTTTAGGTTGTCTAATAAATTTGCGACTGTAGTGGCGTCTTTGCAGGTGAAGAAAAATAGAGGGTTCTAGACCTTAATTGCATGATACTTCGGTCGAGCAAAGGAATTCACCTCAAAATCTTGCTTCACTCCCAAGTCAGAATCTGTTAAGAATCTCTCTCACATCGCAAATGGACCGTTTTCCAGATAGGATAGAAAATCTCGAGCATATGAATCCCATAGAAAATGAGAGGAGAACCAAGCAAGAGAAAAGATAAAGTAATGAGAAGATTCTAGTAACAGTTACTCAAATTTGCTCAAGGGCTTAGTATAGACATTAAATTTACATACATTTGAAAAAAAAAAAAAAAAAAAAAAGAGCATTTGCTATTGACTCCATTTCTTAGTTGATGGGATTGCCTGAACAAGGAGCTTCTATGATTGCTTATTGATTAAATGACTTGTTTCTCCTGAGCTTGGGTTTTATGCAAGACTAATTTAGTTACTTTGTATTTCTATAATTATTCTTAAACGCTCTAAAACAAGAAGCTTTTATGATACTCCATCCCCCGCTTTGCCCCGCCCTGCCCCTGCTTCGTGCAACTAATCCAAACTGGTGACCTTCATAAAAAGTTGTAGCCTAGGTGATCAGATCTATTTGGTTTACACCTTTGACCTTTGTCCAATAGTTGCATAATATGCTTATTAATTTTGGTCTTTAAGTGCTTCAGGGAGCCGAGAAAATTGCGGAGGCTTTGAAGGAGAACCGGTCATTAACGAACTTAGAGCTGGTGAGGCAGTGTTTCAGTATAATCGCATTTTAAATTGAAAGTAGATACTGCTTCTGAGACACTAGATGGTGGGAGGATTTTGTAGGGGGGAAACAACATCCATGCCAAGGGGGCCAGTGATATTGCTCAAGTTTTCAAAGATAATTCTATCATTACCAAGGTGAGTGTTCCGCAACCATAGTGTTATTTTTACCTTTCATTGGACTTTAATTTTGGAAAGTGTGCCAATTGAAGATAGATCTCTCTCTCTCTCTCTCTCTCTCTCTCTCTCTCTCTCTCTCTCTCTCTCTCTCTCTCAGTTGGAATTTAGTTATAATCCAATTGGACCAGACGGGGCAAAAGCATTGTCTGAAGTTCTTAAATTTCATGGAAATATAAAGACTCTTAGTCTTGGTTGGTGCCAGGTAATTTCTAGATTTTCACTTAATTTTTCAGTTTTTTTTTTTTGGTACGACAATGCTTAATTATTTGCAGATAGGAGCAAAGGGCGTTGAGTTCATTGCTGATACTCTGAAGTACAACACGACCATATCCACTCTGGACTTGCGAGCAAATGGGCTAAGAGACGAGGTTTATTTCTGTAAAGAATTACCCTCTGTTCAGTTCATCTGCTAAATTGCTTTCAAAAAATTGAACGAGCAAATTTTGGAAAAGATATTTGAGCTATTTTTTTCAAAAGAAAATTTGAAATTTATGATACAATGACTAAATGAGCAAGACCTTAATTATCTTGCAATGACATAAGTATCAGAATGAATGCTGAATCTTATACTCTTTTCCCCCTTTCCCTAATTTCTCTTTGCAGGGTGCTGTCTGTCTGGCTCAGAGCTTGAAAGTGGTTAATGAAGCTTTGACTTCGATTGATTTAGGGTTTAATGAAATACGAGTATGGAATTTTTTCCCTTCACACTATTGTTCAAAATAAATGAAGTTGTAACAACACTATTGTTCAAAATAAGTGAAGTTGTTAAATCCTTTTGCTTGTCTGTACAAAGGACAAATTTGACTTGGCTTGATGTAGGGTGTACTGAAATACAGGGAACTTTCTCCCCTTCAACTATCATTCAAAGTAAATTTAACTTGTTAAACCCTTTAGCTTTTGTTCTTCACACAGGATGGAGGGGCCTTCGCCATTGCCCGAGCACTCAAAGCTAACGAGGATGTGAGGATTACGAAACTAAATCTTGCCAGCAACTTTATTACCGAATTGGGGCAGGTATTACTTGATTTTCCTTGTTTACTTCCCTTTTCTGAATAATGTTTTCTGTTTGCACTTGTCCAACGCAACAGAAAACAGTGCAAAGAAAAAGAGAAAGAGAAGTGAAAAATCCCAAAAGACCTGTTTGCATAGAGCTGCAGACAAATAGACAACAGCTAACTTGTTTCCACCCCTTAAAATATCATGCAGAGTGCTCTGACAGATGCAAGAGACCATGTACATGAGATGACTGAAAAGGAAGTTAGCATTGTTTTCTGAATTTCGTTTCAGGAGAATAAAGTTCATTTCCTCTTTCAATTTGTTGAAACAGGGGATTGTTTTAGTTCATTACTCCTATTTTCTTACTATTAACTAACATCCATCAACCAAGGGAACTTCAGAAATTTTGGCGGTCAGAGACCATAGTTAACTATCTTAGCTTGAATACTTTTTTTTTTTTTTTTTAATTATGATTTTTTGAAATTCTTTCTAGTGAGAATAGAGTTTCTGATTAGGAATCATGCTTTTGAATATGTTGCGTTGCTGATGATTTCATTGATTTGGAATGGTGGTCTCTATTTCCATCCTCTTTTTTTATAATATTGTGTGGTTGCCTCCCAACTTATTGAACTGTAAATATTGTGTGGTTGCCATTTGAGAGTTACATTTTGGATGTCTAAACATATATTTGTTTCTTGTGGAGCCTTATATGTGGAACTACATGTTAGCTGGGCATATATCCCGGATGTACTCATTTCAAAGGTGTAGAGAAAGCATTCACAAGTATCATTCCCACACCAACGTTGTAAAGTTCTTATGTGCAAATTACATCCGTAATGGCATTATCACGAAATCAGGGGTATTTGGTGCATTTGGACCGAGCAATTGGAACATATTGGTTGCTGAAAATAAGCCAAAATGGCTTCTTTCGGATATGGGTACGACACGAATCAAAGAATAAACACTCTTTTTCATGTTTTTCCCTATTTCCGTAAATCTCTCAATTTTGATCCAGACAGTCATAATGCATCTCACAATCCACTGGCTAAATGGATTCTGAATATTTTAATTTACCCACTCTTTAAATGACTAGGTAGAATGTCTTCCTTCAATCTTGATGGCAACTTGTAGAGGTTATGGCTGCTCCTCATTTTGGTATGGATGAAGGCAATTGGCCTCGTTTCCCTCCATCTTCAAGCGCTGAGTCAGGATGGATCTCCGTTTTTTCTCTCTCCTTTGAAATGAATAGGTGTTCTCTCTTGACTTGCATAACATGGTTATCAACCCTCGTTTTCTCTCCAGATCTACGGGCCCTATTCTGTCTCAAGTAATTTTTTTTTTTAATTTGATTATCAACCCTCTTTGATAACTCAATTGAGCACTCAAGACTCAATGTATTAGGTATAAATAATAGAGTAATTCTACGCACACAATTTTCTTGTACGAATTTAAATACAATCGTGTCCGAACTTGTATACGGAAGGTTGTGTGAACGTACTTTTTGTAAATAATGAAGTAAGTTTGCTAATTATATTAAGTGGCCTAACCATTTATTTAATTCTGATTGAATTTATTAACAGTACACAACCTTCTTTCACCATCACCACCCTCTATTACCGCAGTTATAACCATCATCACAATCACTCTCGCTACCACCAAATGATCATTGGGACTTGAGCTATAAGTACTCTATGGTTCTTACTGCTATCACTATTCACTACTGGTACTCTACTACTATTGATGTACTGTAACTTCCACCACTCTAATATCGTCATTTTCCTTTTACTTCCTTCGTTACAAGTATCATACTTCTCCACCACCATCAAACTGCAGTCATCTCTCCACCATGATCATCTTTCCATCTCTTCAACACTTTTCACTGCTACATTCTTTTCACGAAAATCGCCATCGCCATGTGCAGTCATCAGTTCTCTACCACAATCTTTCAATTGCCATTGTATCACCGCCTTCGTAAATACTGAACGGTGATTTGTGAGACGACCTAGAATATTTAAGTATGACTTATCATTGTATCAAATAATTTATTTTAGTTCAACTTATAATTTTTATCAAATAAGTTTTCAGCTTTTAATTTTAGTTTTTAGTTTTATCAAATAGCTTGTCTAAATCATAAAGGTCTAAACAAACTTAAAGAGAAACTCGGAAATGAACACTCATAATAATGAAACCATTTGAAGTACTGTTATCACTTTTGGTTGAGGCATGACCATTGCAAAATTGTCATGTCATCAATACATTGCCATCATGTGCACGATAAGATATTATTTTTTAGAATTCGCTAGGTGGGGGTATTTTGGGGTTAATTATTTCTAAGTTAAGAATTTTGGATTATATTTTTTTTAGCTTTTTTAATATTTTAGTAAGTATTTGTATGATATGATATTTTATATAGTAGTAGTGTTCGAAGTAAGACAAACGTGGGTGTTGAATCATAGACTCTCTTACGAATCCGTCTAGAGCTGAGATAGGCTGTCATGGGAGTGTTTGCAATTCGTGTTACTCAAATGTCTCCTACAAAAAAAAATAATTAGCTAGAGGCACTACGACTGGTGGTCGGAATGCTCTCCAATGGCTAAGCTAACAATTGCAGGAAATAAGTCTTGGAGAACTAAGCTTCACCGAGAAAGTATGTATTTCAAATTAAGGGTATTAAGTGTTGCGTACAGATTTGCGTATTTATAATGGCTCGTAACATTTCTGTAATCGATATGCAATTAATCAATTTCTAGTCGATCTCCTTTGTTTGATAAATCTTCATTCCTATATATAACAATCAATTGAGTGTATTAGTGAATAAACTTGAGTGCATATTTTATATTCGCCATCCCTTTATGGGGGTTGATTTGTCTGCATCTTTTATATTCGCCATCCCTTTATGGGGGTTAATTTGTCATGTCATGGGATTGAATGCTATGCACTCTTGCATTGGTCGAACCGTTGACCAAGATGACTCCTGGTCGAGATGGTCATCGCCTGAGGCCTCATATTATTCGAGGAGATGGGTCCAAGGTGACACAGTGGTCGGACTAGGCTTTAATTTGTATCAAAAGTTTGTTGGTGCTCGGATATCTTGGTTCAACAGTTCGATTTATTCACCTCCAACAATTGCTCCTTAGCTTGCTGATGCTCAAATAATGTTGTCTTGATTGGGGCAACAATAAGCTAATTCGTCGAGGAGGTGAGTTATCAGATTATCTTTTTGACGTCATTCGCATGCTAGCAGCTACGCCTCTTGCATTAAATGCGATGTGCCCCTTGTAGTCTTTTTTCACAGTTTTCTCAAAACGTGCCTTTTCGATTTCTTCTTGAAATCCTATATACAGGGTGAGGTGCTTTGCTTCTTCTAGCCAGTTCGAGTGCCATTCCTTACTTTTTTCAATTTTTTGTTGCTTTCATTCGTAAGTTCTTCTTCCCTGTCTTCATTCATGCATCAAATGGCGTTCGCATTTAGGAGGATGCTCTCTGAAGAGAATCTCGATGGGTTTGTGGAGACCTATGAAATACCCGACAATGTAGTAGCTTGTCTCTTAGGTAAAAACAAAATACTGGTGATTGCTCCTAGCATCGGTTCACCCTATTTATCCTTAACGACCATAGTCGATGGTAGGGTTAGATTCTTTATTAGCAATCTTCTCTTCCAGACCATCCATATTTGGAATATAGTCCTTTACCTTGCCACAGGTAAATTTTACCACATAATCTCTGCGATTGAGGTGCTTAACATCCTCCTTGGGACCAACCTGGGGTTCTCTGTCATTTGTCATTGTTGTTCTCTTGAACGCGCCCCTCAAAAGGCTGATGGAGAGGACGGCGGGTGGAAACCCCACAAGTTTCATGTACAAGCCCAAAGAAGTAGCTTTAAACTTGTCTAGGTTCTCTAGGTGAAGGCTAAAACCTTAGACCTTATTGGTCAAGGTGTTCGAGGGATGGGAGTTTCTAACTAGTGCTCCGAAAGTAGAGCACGTAGAGGGGGCTCTCGGTGAGCTTCACTCTACTCTTTAATGTTTCTTACATACTTGCTCGAATTTCATGTTTGTGTAATGATATGTTTTGTTTCCCCTTTTCAAGTGAAGTTGTTGCCAGAGTTTTGTTAGCTTGGGCCCAATCGTTTTAGCAGACATCGCTCAAGCTCAAGAGTAAAAGAGTCCACCTAAACAAAAGGTTTGTGGTGGGCTACTCACGTGCTTCTCACCCCTATTTGGACTTTCACAACTTTGGAAGATACTCTTGCTAACAAGAATGGGGAGGTTGACATTTACGTAAAATCTAGCTCTTTCTTGGTGGAACTTCTCTTGTTATGAGGAAGTCCCTCTTGCTGAAGCATTTGAGGACTCTATTAGTGCCCCTGAGGAGTTGGAGGAGGTTGTAAAGGTGGTTCCCCTGTAGGTCGTCGATAATCCAACCGAGGACCCCTTTGCATCACGTATAATAGTCTAACCAACCTCCTCTGAGTCAATTAGTGGCAATGCTCCCACCAAACAAATGGATGACCTATTTGCGGCGTACTTTGAGAAGCCAGCTCCTACGCGACCCGTGTTGAATTTATGAGTTGTCCTATCACAGAGAAAAAGAAAGGCTGCCACCGATGTTGTTGAGAAGATAACATAACAGCTTCATGTTGAGTAGGTCATTCCATCGGTTATTCTTTGGGATGTCCTCTTTGCGATCATTGATGCCACAACACAAGCCTCAGTCTGCTTACCAGTCGGCGACCATTGAAAAGCAACTACTCAAGGACGATGCTCCTCAAGTTGGTGTGACGACCTACTCCGCCTTTGCCCCTATTACCAAGGGGGATACTTTCTTCCCTGACCTTCCTTCTGTGCAACCTCCCAAGAAAGCTGGATTTCAAGAGATCAGCCAACCCCTCGATCTGCTCAGAGGTTGGGACTAGAGGTGAACAATGGTTGTTCGTCCTATTCTGACCTGGCCACCCATTTCTTCAGCCAGATCCGTGGTCCAAAATGTGCTGAAAGGGAATGCGGATAAGATAGAATTAAGGACAAAAATTTATTTCTTTGTAGGGTACCCTAGAGGAACGAAGGTTAGTTTATTTTATAGTCTTAAGGATCAGAAGGTCATTGTTAGCACCAATCCTCGATACTTAGAGGAGGATTATGTTATAGATCACAAGCCCATAAGTAAAATTGTTCTAGAGAAATTGAGTGAAGAGAGACCAACACAAATTTCTTTAGCACTATTAGTGCAAGAGGAAACACCACAAGAAACAACAATTTACGCAATGATGCCTCGTCGTAGTGGGAGGTTTATTATTCAACATAATTGGTACATGTTCTTGGGAGAATCATTTGATAGAATCCTTGAGGAACTGGATGCTGAACCCGATAACTACAATGAAGCAATGTAAGACAGAAATGTGGAACTTTGGCAAAAGGCTATGAATTCAGAACTAGAGTCTACATACTCTAGTCAAGTCTGGGATCTTGTAGAACCACCCAAAGGAATAAAACTCGTCAGATGCAAGTGGATTTACAAGAAAAAGAAAGGAGTGGATGGAAAGGTGAAAATTTTTAAAGCTAGACTTGTAGCGAAAGGTTTCACTCAGAAAGAAATAATCGACTATGAGAAAAAAATTTTTGCCGGTAGTCATGCTAAAATCCATTCGGATTCTCATATCTATTGCTGCTCATCTCGATTATGAGATCTGGCAAATGGATGTCAAGACTGCGTTCCTTAATGAAAATCTGGATGAATGCATCTACATGGTGCAACCAGTTGGATTCATAGTAAAAGGTCAAAAGCACATGGTTTGCAAGCTTAAGGAGTCCATTTATAGACTTAAGCAAGTATCAAGGTCTTGGAATATTCATTTTGATCAGGCAATCAAGTCTTTTAGTTTTGATCAAAGTCAAGATGAGTTGTGTGTGTACAAGAGATGCAACAAAAAAATAGTAGTGTTCTTGATATTATATATAGATGATATCTCACTTATCGGAAACGATATGGGGGTCTTATCTTCAATGAAGGTGTGGTTGTCCAACCTATTCGACATGAAGAACTTTGGAGAAGCCGGTCACATCCTTGAGATCAAGATTATTCGAGATCGCAAGTAAAGGATGGTAAAATTATCAACAACTACTTATACCGATACAATTCTTGCTCCTTTTGGCATGCAAGATTCCAAGAAAGGGTTCTTCGCTTTTAGATATGGAATCTATCTATTCAAGCATTAGTGTCCTAAAACACTTGAATAGGAAGATAAGATGAGAGTAGTTCTTTAAGCTTGTGTGGTAGAAAACCTCATGTATGCTATGCCGTGTACTAAACCTGATATCTGCTTTGTTGTAGGCATGGTTAATAGATTTCAGTCTAATCCTAGACAAGAACATTGGACTAGAGAAAAATATATTTTGAAGTACCCGAAAATAACTAGAAATTATATATTGGTTTACTAGTTAGATAATCTAATATCTTATGGTTATACAGACTCGGACTTTATGTCAGATAAGATCAGTTCCAAAAATTCTACATCGGATATGTGTTTACATTAGGAGATGGAGCCATAAGTTGGTGGAATATCAAGCAATTATATATTATTGATTTCACCATAGAGGCTGAATATGTGGCAACCTCTGAGGTAGCTAAGGACACTGTTTGGTTCAGAAACTTCTTAATGGATCTAGATGTGGTCCCTTCATACAATCAACTATTATCCTTTATTGTAACAATAGTGATGCAGTTGCTATCTCAAAGGAACCAATGACTCATAAGAAGAGAAAAAACATTGAGCATAAATATCATCTTATACGAGAATTTATTTAGAGAGGTGATGTAACGGTGATTAAGATTGCATCAACGAACAACCTAGCAGACCCTTTCACAAAAAGTCTATTAACAAAATTTTTTGATAGTCATTTAGAGAGAATGAGAGTGAAATGTATGGCATCATAGCTTTGTGTAACAGTGAGGATAATTGTTGCAGAGAAAATAGAAGTTGACAATGAAAAGGTTACTGTGTTATTTAATATTGATAAAACCAAACTCACTCTCAGAGCATGGATATGAGAGGACTAGTAACCGTACAATATATCAAGGTCTCAACTTAGTAATTAGAGAAGGAAATCAGAATTTCAGAACCAGAGGAAGAAGGGAATAGAAGGGTCAGAGAGAGGAATTAATCTTCAATCATTCGTTGCCTTTCCCTGCACCACACGACCGCACTTATAGCGAGTATTCGTCATAGAATCTGTTACGTCTTCTCTCTCTGCAGCTCTTCCTCACCTCCTTGATGTGCGGATCATTTGCCACCTGTCCTTCCGTTGTAACAGAATTTGATTCCCTCCCTGTATGGGATAGTTTTGTATTTCCATTCATAACATTACCTCCCCCATTAAGCACAACCTTGTCCTCAAGGTTAAGAGAAGGGTAATTAGCTTGTAGCTGACTCCAATCTTCCCAAGTTGCATCCTCCTTGGCAAGACCATCCCAGTGGATCAAAACTTGCTGCAATGGTTGGCCATTTCGCTGAATAATGCGGGTTTGCAGAATCTCTTTGGGTATGACCACAGGTCCATGTGTCTCTATAGTAAGGGGTAAAGGAATGTATTGGGCTGCATGATCTCCCTTGCAAGGTTTCAGCAGTGAGACATGGAATACGGGATGTATCTTGGCAGCAGGGGGCAACAAGAGTTTGTAAGCAACAGTGCCAATGCGTGATAATACCTGAAAAGGCCCAAAGTATTTAAATCCCAATTTCTGGTTTTTACGCAAAGCCAATGACATTTGTCGGTACGGCTGCAGTTTCACAAATGCCATATCGCCCACATTAAACTCCAGAAATCTTCTTTTCTTATCTGCAAATTTCTTCATAAAATGTTGGGCTTTAGCAAGATGGCGTGTCAGCTGTTGAATGACGCTATCACGTTCAACAAGCAATTCCTGTAATGATGGTGGGTCAGAGGCAGCCGGAACATATTTGACCAATGAAGGAGGGTCACGGCCATAAACCGCCTTAAAAGGAGTCATGCCAATACTCGTATGGTGAGATGTGTTGTACCAAAACTCGGCCCAAGGTAGCATTCGTGCCCAAGAGTTGGGAGTCTCCGCTGAAAAACACCGCAAGTACAGCTCTACACATTTATTGAGGGCTTCCGATTGTCCATCCGATTGAGGATGATAAGAGGAACTCATATCCAGGGAGGTTCCGCTGAGTTTGAAAAGTTGCTGCCAAAATTTACTAAGGAACACCTTGTCCCGGTCAGACACAATGCTTTTAGGAAATCCGTGGAGCTTCACAACTGTATGCATAAACACTTGAGCTACGGAAGAGCTGGAGTAATCAGCTTTGAGGGGCGCAAAGTGTCCATATTTGGATAAACGGTCAATCACTACCAAAATGACGGTGTACCCTTGTGAAGGTGGTAGACCGGTGATGAAATCCATCGCCACATCCTCCCAAATTTGAGATGGAATGGGTAACGGTTGTAATAATCCAGCAGGGCGGGCAGCCGCGACCTTGGCTTGTTGGCACACAATACAAGTAGAAACAAAGGAGACTATATCCTTATGCATTGTTGGCCAAAAAAATTGGGCAGAGATGCGTGCCTTAGTGCGGGTGATGCCCGCATGACCGCCAATAGGAGATGCATGAAATTCCACTAAAATGGCCTTGATGAGCTCCTGGTGGAGAGGCACAACCAAACGATTTTTCCAGAATAATTGATCATTCTTAACAGAATAATGGGGGTCAGGATGCTCACCTAGCAAACATTGTCGTTTAATCTCGGTGAGGGTACGGTCCGTTGTGCTAGCCTGCTGAATTTGCTGCAGTAATGTTGACTGCACCGAAGAAATAGCCATGAAAAAAGATCTGGAAAGAGCATCAGCAGCAATGTTTTCTTTTCCCGGCTTGTACTCAATAGTGAAATTGTACCCCAGAAATTTATGGAGCCACGCCTGCTGTTCTGGTGTCTGAACAGCTTGGTCCGTTAAAGCCTTCAAACTTTTTTGATCGGTTCGAATAATAAATTGATGCCCAATGAGATAATGACGAAATTTAGAAATCGCCTCACTGACCGCATATAGCTCCCTCACATACGCAGATTGTTTCTGCATTCGCAGACTAAGCTTCTTGGAAAAAAAAGCAATAGGATGCTTGGATTGACTAAGCACAGCTCCAATGCCGGACCCCGAAGCATCAGTTTCGACTATAAAAGGTTTAGAAAAATCTGGCAACGCTAAGACAGGGGCTGCTGTAATGGCCTGTTGCAGATTTTTGAATGCCCGGTCAGCAATCTCATCCCAATGAAAGGAGTCTTTTTTGAGTAAGTTGGTCAATGGCAAGGCAATCGAGGCATACCCTTTAATGAAGCGTCGGTAGTACCCCGTGAGACCCAGAAAACCCCGTAATTGTTTCAAGTTAGTGGGGCAAGGCCAAGTTAACACGGCCTGAACCTTTGAACTATCCATCTCAACTCCTTGGCCTGAAACTGTATGGCCCAAATAGTCAATTTTAGTGAGGCCAAAACTGCACTTAGAGAGCTTAGCAACCAAAGAATGTTGTCGTAATAAACCCAACACTTCCTCCAAATGAGCTAGGTGAGCGGACCATGATGGGCTATAGATGAGAATGTCGTCAAAAAAAACTAACACATATTTGCGAAGCTGCTGTTTGAAAACTGCATTCATGAGGCTTTGGAATGTCGCGGGAGCATTTGTAAGCCCAAATGGCATGACAAGCCATTCGTACAAGCCTTGATGGGTCCGAAAAGCAGTTTTGTAACGATCCTCAGGCCGAACCAATATTTGGTGATACCCTGAAAGTAAATCCAACTTGGAAAAATGGGTGGCCCCAAAGAGTTCATCCAATAATTCATCCACGGTCGGAATTGGAAAACTGTCCTTAACCGTGATTGCATTTAAGGCCCTATAATCAGTACAAAACCTCCATGTACCATCCTTTTTCTTGACCAGTAAAACAGGGGAAGAAAAAGGGCTAGAACTTGGTTGAATAATGCCCTGATTCAGCATGTCTTGTACCATTTTTTCTATCTGTGTCTTCTGACTGTGGGGATACCGATATGGTCGAACTTTCACCGGATTACTTCCTTCGATCAAAGGGATAACATGATCTTGCACTATGCGCGGAGGTAGTCCCGAAGGAGCAGCAAAGACATCAATAAAATTCAACAATAAGGCTCGAATAGCAGGGTGCAATTCCAAGGGAATATCAATGCCTACAGCAGCAGACGTTGTCGGTTGAATTTGTAAGGCAAACAATTCGGCAATGGCATCTGTCTGAGACAATCTTTTAATATGATGGTAGTGAGCATGGCGTGGAGATAGAGGGGGTTCCCCATATAATGTGATAAAGCCGTTTCCCAGGGAAAATTTAATAGATAGGGCACTATAGTCTGCAATATGTGGACCCAACGAAGCAAGCCAAGGAGACCCCAAAACCAAATCCGCACCCGTTAAAGGTAGTAAATACACAGGTAGAGTGAGACTGTGATTCTGAATGGTTACCTGGAGTTCCCGTATATATCCTTCCGCCGTGAGAGTGTTACCATTGCCCACTAGAACCTTGAACTGCTTGGCAGGTTCGATAGGGAGTTTCAAGAATTTAGCAAGACGAGGTTGGAGAAAATTGTCAGAGCTCCCACTATCCAACAAGATGTGCACTGGTTTGCCTTGAATAGTGCCTTGAAAACGCAAAACACCTGCTCCTTGAGACCCTTTTAACGCATTGAACGAGAGGTGGTGGTCTGGTTCAGAGGATTGCTCATCTGGATCTGGGCTGGCCGTAGTGTTATCGACAGGTTCGTCCTCGTCGCAGTGTAGAAGCAAGTATTGCTTGTTAGGGCATCGATGGGAGAAGGAAAACTTCTCATCGCAAAAATAGCAAAGGCCCTTGTCTCTACGAAGTTGCATTTCAGCCTGGGAAATGCGCTTAACATTGGATGGTTGCGGGGGTGGTGGACAGTGGTTTGGTGGAGGGAGTGGGTAGAAGTGGCGGTAGGGGAGTATTTTTGGTAGAGGAAAAGGCGTGAGGGTTGAATCTGTTTGGGGCGGCTGAGGGTGGTGTTTTTGGTTTAGGGTGGTATTTTTCTTCAAAGAGTTTGGCTAGGGCGTAAGCTTTGGACAGGGAATGAGGGGTTTGGGCCAAAACGTCACGTGTAATCTCGGGCCTAAGCCCACTAAGGAAACAGTCCACGAATGCTTCAGCACTAACACCTTGTACTCGATTGGCTAAGGCGGTGAACTGCAGATAGTATTCATGAACGGATTTGTCCTGTTGGAGCTTGAAGAGGGCGGTGCGCGGCAAATCGTACGGCGACGGGCCGAATTCGAGTTCCAAGGCCCTAGTAAAAATACCCCAGGATTGAAAGGGGTTGGTACGAGACATCATTTGAAACCATGGAATAACATGTTTCTCCATATGAACGGCGGCAATCGTCAACCGCTGTGGATCCGGGGTGTCGTAATAGTCGAAAAATTGCTCCGCTTTAAATATCCAGTGAAGGACATCGGTGCCATCAAACTTTGGAAAATCGAGTTTGACATTACGGGTCTGAAACGGAGGTGGTTTAGAAGAAGAATGGGGTGAGTTCGGCCCACCGAGGTTGGCTGATCCAGATTGCAGATAGTTAATGTGAGATTCAACACGCTCAAAGCGGTCTTGATCTACTGAATGGAGACGGAGGAATTCGGTATGGTGTGTGTCGGCATCGTCCATCATCTGCTTCATGGCAGCGGTGAGCGCGTTGACTGAGTTTTGGAGTTCCTTGAAACGGGTGTTGTCAGCCATGGTGGTTGGATGAAAGCACCAATGTAACAGTGAGGATAATTGTTGCAGAGAAAATAGAAGTTGACAATGAAAAGGTTACTGTGTTATTTAATATTGATAAAACCAAACTCACTCTCAGAGCATGGATATGAGAGGACTAGTAACCGTACAATATATCAAGGTCTCAACTCAGTAATTAGAGAAGGAAATCAGAATTTCAGAACCAGAGGAAGAAGGGAATAGAAGGGTCAGAGAGAGGAATTAATCTTCAATCATTCGTTGCCTTTCCCTGCACCACACGACCGCACTTATAGCGAGTATTCGTCATAGAATCTGTTACGTCTTCTCTCTCTGCAGCTCTTCCTCACCTCCTTGATGTGCGGATCATTTGCCACCTGTCCTTCCGTTGTAACAGAATTTGATTCCCTCCCTGTATGGGATAGTTTTGTATTTCCATTCATAACACTTTGAGTCTAAATGGGAGATTGTTATAGTTTTATACTAAAAGTCATGAATTTATATAATGAATTAATATTTGTTTTGAATGATTTAAACAGTTATTCATTTTCTTGATGAGAATCTTTATGGGCAATATTTGCATTATATCATATCATATTGTGCATGGATGTCTCTTACTCTACATAGTTGATAATCTGGTGTATAGAGTTTGACTTACACATATAGGATCAGATTATTGGTTCTTGTAGAATATAAGTCTTTAGTTCACAATCTTAGGTGAAATTGGACATACCACTAGTAGGACTGTAACACAGTGTTTTAGTAGGTCTGTCTCGACTACGAAAAAAGTATATTTTAACTCACTGTATTAGTATTCTTTGTGCATATTGAATAAGACCATTTTGAGCTAATTGTATTTATACTGAAAATATAATAAATTTGCAACTCATAGTTATTGTGAATACTTGTGCTCTTACCCAAAGATAATTAATAGATATGTACATTTAATGTTGTTGACTTTGTTTCATTATAGAGTGGACTAATAGTCTCGATGAGTTGGGTCACAATATTAAGTATATGTCAACTGTTAATTATTAATAAAATACAAATCCCTTTATAGGGATTGATGATATGTACTTGAGTAAACTTATAAGTTTCGATTATATCAAACTCTGCAGGTGAATATTGGTGTCCGACATAACGAATAAGTTAAGTGGAATGTGTCAAAAGTTTTTATAAATGTTGATTAAATAAATTGTCAGTAATTTTAAGGTAAAATACACTGACCTCCCCTGAAATTTCTAACAAATGCAAGGACCTCCCTTGAGGTTTTGAAAAATACAATTATCTCTTTTACTTTTGAAACTATTAGACTGTTACCCTCGTACCATTAGTTTTCTATTAACGCTATTAATTTTTATTGATAAAATACAAGAATACCCCTTTAATACAAGAATACCCCTTTTAAGATGTCCAGTCTTAATTCTTTTTACATCTTTTTTTTGTTTAATATATTTAATTTATTTATATATATTTAATTCTTTTTACATCTTTTTTTGTTTAATATATTTAATATATATATATATATATATATATATATATATATATATATATATAGAGTGAAAAATAATTTTTAAAATTAAAATTTTAAATGTTTAAGTAAAATTAGGCGTAAGTTATATTTTTATCAAGAATGTGTAAATAAATATATATCTTATAGATTAATAATAATTTTTCCACAAAATATATTTTAATTTATCGCTTAATACAAATTGTTAATTTTACACTCTTTATGTATATTCAACCTAATAAAAGTACATATATATTTTTAGTCTATCTTATAAAAAACACGTTATAACTTTTAATTTAACTTTTAATTTTTTAATTTTTTATTCTCTTTTCTATTTGAGCTTTTCACAAAATTAAATAAATTTAAATTATATTAGTCAATTTTAAAATTACTTGCGCATCTTATGTTTAGTAATCATTATTTAATTTTATAAAGATTATACATTTACTTAATGAATCCCATTATTTTTTCATCCTTTATATGTATTTTATTTAATAGAAAATATGAATATTATAATTTATCATATCAAGAAAAAACTATTATGAGTATGTTAAAAAAAATTTATGTAATTTACCTATAATACAATATTTTTGTTTTTATTAAAATTTGAAATATTAATTTGGTTGATTTTATATTATATATTTGTAATTAAAATAATTATTTGAACTTACATGTTTGGTTATTTTTTTAGTTTCTACATCAATTTTATCAACAGGAGTTACATATACATTGTTATTTGGCTTAAATTAACTAGATTAATTTTTTTGTCTTTATTCATAAAATTACATTTGTTAATTTTACATAATTTTTTGGGTTTCTTTTGTTTATGTCATTATTTGTGACTCTAAGAATAATATTTACACCATAATAACACATTTTGTTCCTAATCCTAAGTAAGCTTTTGATACTAGACACATGTCCATAACTGAAAAAAAAAAAACTTACATCGATCTCATAGTTGACACGTTGCTCAAATTTTGTAACATATAAGAGTTTTTTTTCTTGATATATGATAAGTTATGATATATATATATATATATATATATATATACATATATATATATATATATTAAATAAAATACATATAAAGGACGAAAAAATGAAGAGATTTATTAGATATATCATGTTTTTAAAAGTAAAATGTCACGCCCTCAATTTTTAACATATTAATATAACAGTTTATCATAAATAAAACCTCAAAACCACTCAATGATCAACCTAATATTCCCAAATCGTTTCATTAAACACGATACCATCAAAATTCACATTTAAGTATGTTACATCAAAGTGGGCAAAACTTCGGCCCGTTACATATATCAAAATTAAACATTTACATTTTCTTTTGAAACACATAAAATAATTCAAGAATATTTTAGTTTACATTTTTCAAAAGTCATTTCAAGATGTTGGATATCTCCTATCCAATCTTTGAAATATGCATCTTATCATGCATTACACACGTTTCATGCAAATCATCTGGAATAACACTTGTATAATAATAGGATGAGTTACACATCCCAGTAGGAATACATATACATATGCCATGTGACTATGATTTGAAATTGCATATAATATGATCAATGAACAATAAACAAGAATGAGCTTATAGAAATCACAAGATAAACACAAACGACATATCAACCATCTTACAACACTGTTCCATTAATTCCGTCAGCTATTTCTCAATATCAATGCTTCTCTATTAACCATTTCACGATACCAGGTCATTACCCGTTGACCGTTATATTGTACCAGTATATTAGCCATAACAAGACTCATGAATTCGCAACCATGGGTCGCTATCTACTATTAAGCTAATACTCATATCCTTACATACACACAATAGTCATCTCTCATGTTTCATATCTCATAGGTATACTTACCTCCTTCATCTAGCATCAAATCGTCATACCTCAATTCAACCAGATCACCCAAAGTCTCATATTTTGTCCAAACTCTCAACACTCTACGACATAGACTTCTTATCCAATGAACCATTTGATCGATACCCAACTCGCACAAGTCATTTTATTTTTTCTCATCACGGTTTGTTCATGATCACTATCACCTCACTCGATGGTAGCTAACCATAAGATTATCATTCTTGACACTCTCCCGGAAGGATAGTACACAATCTCATTTTCTAACACGTTCCATAGGAGGCTATCAATATCGCTCATGTTCGCACTTGATTCACCCGTAAATGTATGTCCACTTCCCATATAAAAGCCCAAGACATTATACAGAAAAGATCACAAGGGAAAAGAAAAGATCAACCATGAACATCATTAAATAGCTTTACAATGAGTGTTCATAATTCTCTAATTCTTTTAATGCATACCACAGTTCACGTGCATCACTAACATATTCTCATTAAGGGTCGAATTATCATACCAGACATTCTCCCGAATGGGACCAATCCATATCAGTAATAGCACTTCCATAAAGGGATCTAGTACACTCCTGGTATACCCGGAGGAACCCAGTATATTTTCACGTCATATTCTTAGGATTCCTGAGAGGGAATCGAGTTCAACATTCATGTATGTCACGTGTATCTTAACGGTCATCTCATATCGCGTCAGTGCCCACACTTGTCATGTGTCACATAACCACCACCTACTTCTATTTACACAACATAGACCATATATTCCATAACCCCCCTCATATGTAATCTCTCATTTTTATTCTACAACATATCAAGATGACAGTCTATGTTTTATCATGACGCATCATGCCACCTTCATTCACAATATATCATAGAGTTCTACGCAATTTCAACAGTCAATGGAAAGTTAATAATTGAATCACAAAAGCTACAAACACGTTAGTGTATACAGGAAATAAACAATGGAGACATATAAATAGCCCTCCGTCAACGTGTCATTTGTTAATCACTACATGTCGTCTCAATATCAATGTATCTCGTGGCCATTATCGTTCATCATAATGCCATATCTAACTTATATTAACGTCAATCATGAAGTGAAAATGTTACTTCTTAATTTAGCAGTTCTCATGACCCATTTTAGGTCAACTTCTCAGGCCTCATGTCCGTCATCACTCCTAACTCTCACCCAATGGTGGTTAGACGAGCTATATCATTTACTAGCACAATTTTTTAAGGGAACTGGGAAAAGATTCTCATACATTCCATTCAATTTCAATAATCTACACTGGTACGATACACTAAAGTGACCAAATAAAATATATTGTCTTACTGCTACATTTTTCTCGAAAAGTTAGATAAGTTTCATAACTAGCACCACTCCTAACGAGACTAGCGTAATCTATTCTCGTTCATCTCTAGTACGTCTCCTTGCGGAGGCTAGACCACAATTCATCAATCACCAGCACATCTCCTCATGGAGGCTAGACCAAAATGCATTGTGTCGAATGCATGAGAAATTACAAGTTCATGACACAACCCATACGGTTATGGTTATCCAACAAACATTCATTATTCACAAAGTCCAACTAGAAATAAAAAGGGTAGAATCTCACGTGCGATGCCACAAAATCATGGTCAACTCTCTTACATCATCTTCAAACACGATTCAACTAAACTCATAGGTAACTCGATCATACGAAGCGATTATCATCGCAAAACAAGAAAGATGATAAATAGATACAAAAACTCGACACTCAATCCTCAGATCCAAAGAAAAATCCAATATGGAGAAATATTGAACAAAACCCTCACAATGATCAAAATGAATAAATATGGGCCAATACGCATAGAATACTCAAAGATCGAAGAGAAATACTCATAGATCGAAGAAAAAATATTCCTACCTCAAGATTTGGTTCAAAAGTTTAAACTTCAAAAGTTTGAGCAACAATGGTAGTGATGAACTCCCAAGACCTTCCCTCGAGTGAAATTGATGCCTTAAAGCTCAAAATATCCGCTAATCTAGAGAGATTAGTGATTGATTTTGAAAAAAATTTAAATAATATGAAGAGGAATCAAGGGTTTAAGGTTGGAGTTTGATGGGGAAGAAGACCCCTAGAGAGAGAGAGAGAGAGAGAGAAAAGCCCCTTTGAAAACATTATATCTATCTTTCAAAAAAATCTATTTTTTCCAGATAAAACGCGCGTCCAAATCTGATCAGAAGATCTGACGGGTCAGATTTTCTCACTGACTTAAATTTTTTCAAAATTTTAGGCAAAATTTCAAATCTGACCGGAACACCTGATTGGATGGTCCAAAATCTAACCGGTCAGATTTTGCTTTTGACTCAAAATTTCAAAATCTGACTGGGTGGTTTTTGAACCTTCCAAAGTTGACTGGATGATTTTCCAAACCTGACCTTATGATTTCTAAACCTGATTGGATAATTTTCAAACCTGATCTAATGGTTCTAAGGCTTGACCCCATGATCTTTGACCTTGACCTGATGGCTTTTCATCCTTCCTTCACCTCATCCATTCTCAATCACCCAATTCGCGTAATACTTTTCATTACGAAGTCATTAACGACATTCCAATTATATAATGAAAATTTTTTCGGGCCTTTACATAAAAAATGATTACTAAAACGTAAGATGCGTAAGTAATTTTATAAAATTGACTAATAGAACTCAAGTTAAATTAATTTTAATATTTAAAGCTCGAATAGAAAAAAGATTAAAATATCAAAAAAATAATAAGTTAAATTAAAAATTACAACATTTTCTAATATATATATATACACACACGTTAAATGTATAAAAGGAATGCAAACTTAAAAATATGCATTAAGAGATAAAAAAAAACTTAAAATGGTGCATCTTAAGAGGGGTATTTTTGACTCTTATCAATAAAAACTAATGACGTTAATACAAAACTAATAGCAAGGGGATAACAGTCTAACAGTTTCAAAAGTAGGGGAAGTAATTGCACTTTTCGAAACCACAAGGGAGGTCCCTGCATTTGTTAAAAACCTCAAGGGAGGTCAGTGCATTTTACCCTTTATTTTAATCAAACGGTATTTATAATATTAACTGGTGAGATAAATAAGTATTTAATAACATGGAGGTCGAAATATAATTTTGAGATATGTGAAGAGAATGCAATTATAATTCTGTAGTGGTATGAATTATAATTTATATAATTCAAAATTAATCCGGATTGGATTAGCAATCCCGAATTATATAGGAAACCCCGCCCATACTTCTCCTGGGGATCCCTATTGTTGCCTATATATACACCGCTATGCCTTCTAGATCTGAAATATTGAGAGAGGCTCTGTAAAGGTAAGGACATCACAGTTTTGAGCCCATATTTAGTTCGTGATTAAGGTGCAATAGGATTATAATAGAAGATCTTGAGGTCAATCGAGCAAAATTATTTCAACCATGTTCAAAGTTTGATCATGATCAAATTGTGAAGATTGTTGAGATCAAACCAGAGAGATTTTGAAAGTATGAACCCTAATTTCACGTAGTAGGGTTTAATATTTTTTTGTTGTATAATTTGTGCGTGTTCATCACTAGGTCTCGAGAATCGATCCATAACACCTATCTCCTACCAGCCACCCTAGAACCTGCCAAGCTTTCCATCCATAGCAATTTCCTTCCCACCCGTCGATCTTCGGAAATCTTTCTCGACCGTGGATGATATTCCTCCCTTTTGGGCTATAAATAGAGACCTTCACCTTTAGTTCACTTCACACCAATGTCCGGAGCTGAAGAGAGGAAGAAGAGAAGGAGAAAGAATGAGGAACAAGAAGAAGTGTCAAAACTCCGCCGAACCGAGCCGGCATCTGACACCCAACCAAATCTCTGTCAAACTCCAAACCAACTATAAGCCCCTCCTCTTAAACCCATTTTGAGTGTTTTCGTGTAATTGGAGACTTAACGGAGTTTCACCGAAGAAGAAATTGCTAATTACAGTGACTGCCAGAATTTTTCCAAGTCCAATCGCCAATTCGAATTTCATACCGGTTACAAGTCCAATTGATTGGATCCTCGATCAGATGGACTTCCGGATAGAGTTTTGACTAAAATAAATTATTTTCTTAAAAATACGACTTTTACCCTATATTTTTATAAATTACAGATTGTACTCCTGTCATAAAAATTTTAGATTATTATCATTAAACTTTTTATAGTTTATTATAGATTTAATTATTTTATCTAATATTATTTAAATTAAATTTTAGAAAAATATTATTTTAAAATATTACGCCTTTTCATTTCCCTATCTTTTTAATCTCCTCGAAAAATCGTAAAAATTATTATAAACTCATTAAATAAATTTTTTATGATTAACTATTAAATTTTTATTTATTTGCACACTCATCTTCTTATTATGTGATTTCTGTTTAATGGTTTATTAGTCGAACATGAATTACCATAATTATTACTCTATTACGTTAACGATGGTCAATTATTAATACTTAGGATGTCCCATGTATACCCGAATGTTAAACACTGATAATGTCATGCGATTAGTGGCTGTAGATATATTCTCCGTGTAAATATTATGCGTCTCTTGTAGCCGTGATGCGACATGAGCCAACCTTTGACTTTAACCAAATTGTGTGATAGACCCAAGCTTTGTACTAATAAAGCACTGTAATTTAGTCGTGTCATATGTCGAGCCAAGTTACAGTTGAGCCGAAGTTATATCTAGTCTTATCGTGCCCTTTTAACTTGAAATAATGTACTAACCTAACATAGATATATCATATGCTAATTTAAGTAGAGAGTTAAAAAGCATAACACGGCATATACGTGGAAAACCCCTAAAAGGGTAAAAAACACGGGAAGAAATCAATCACTAGAATTATCATTGTGCGATTACAAAGAAACCTATATTTACAACTACGACTCCTCACAGTTGTTCCAAGGTTGGTTTGCCGAATCCACGTTCACCGCACCATGATTGATTTGCTTGCGCCTTGAATCCTCAAGTCTTCCTTAGATTGAAATCACTCATTGATTAATAAGAAACGCCGTTCAGCTTTGTAGCCGTCGTACTCTTCAAAAATGTAGATTTGCCTCTTTTAAATGTGTAACAATTCCAGAACCCTAATTTAGGTTTTATAGGCGATCCAGAACTGTCGCTGGAGGGTCGCTGGAGCGACTATTGATAATGTGGAAACAATTGAAAATAATTACAGATTGATTTCTTCCACTTCTTAAGACAGACGCGCTAGAAAGAAAAACAACTTATACAACTAGATAACAAACGAATAGGGAAAGTTGTTGGAAGATAGCCCGGAAGTTCTGATCAATAGTGACGGAGCAGAGACGATGGAGCTTACAATCTCCCCCTTTGGGACTTCCGGGCAAAACCAATGCATCCAAAAACTTGTGTAAGATAAGAATCAAAAAGCAAGCAAACAGGCAGGCGGGCAATGTAGGCATTGATAAACAATAAGCAGTAGTGATGTAATTAATTAATAAATTTCTCTCCCTTTTTGGCCGGATACCAAAGGAGACATGGAAAAACAACGGGAACATGACAAAGCATAACAGTCATGAGGAAGAACAAAGATGCAACCGAAGCTAGAACATTATAAAGTTCTTAAAAACAAAAACACCCATAAGTGCACTAACTGACATAAAAAGTAGCAACTGATATAAATAAACGACGGATCATTGGTGTGGAGGATAATGCTCCGGAGAGGGAACGGGATACCCAGGGAACGGAGGAGCTTGGGTAGTCTGGGACACGAACACGGTCACGTGATTTAGGAGAGTGGCAATTTGACTCGAATGGCGGAGGATAGAGCCGGTGGAGCAGGAGAACTCGTGTTGAGCAGCTTGAATTTCGTTCATTTGGGTAATGAGGCGGCTTTGGGAATATTGAAGTTCACCCATCATGTCAAAAAGCCGAGACTGATTTTCAGCAATGGATTCCAAAGTGGTAGGGGCCGAGGAGGAGGATGCAGCAGCAGTTGCTTGGCGGATACGATGACGGGGGAGGTGGAGGCGGAGGAGCACCAATAGCCTCAACAAAAGTGGCCTCATCTGCAGCAAACAAAGAATCCATGTCTTCCTCACCAGAGTCATGTACAAAGATATCGGGAACGACATGAGCGGAGCTAAGAATGTGGGAGTGGGCATTGATTGGACCAATATGGGTGCAAGAAAGGATAGTGGGTTCGCCCTCAATCACAGGAACTTGGATGACATTCAGGAGGAAGTTGGAGATCAGAACACCAAAGGGAAGAGAAGCTTTATTGGAAAACTTCAACGGTTCAAATTTGGCGAGTTGGCGGAAGGCAATGCGGGTCCAATCAACAGCAGATTGCCAGCCAATAAGATGGAGAGCTAAACCCCGAAGAGCGGGCACATCAGAGTTATGAGAAGTGGGTTCAAAAGAGCTGCAGTAAAATACATTGAGAATCCGATATTGTTGCAGGAGCACCCCTTGGTTGATTTTATTCTTGGCCCAAGTGCGCGGGTATCCAGAGATGGCGTCAGCAATGGATTTACGAACAGCGAGAGACGGAACACACTCAGTGTGAGACGGAACAGGGTAATCATATGCAGGGAGAGGTTCAAGGCCAACGAGGTTACCAAGGGCCATAGGAGTGACAATGATTTCGTGACCACGAACCCAAGTAGTGATACTTTCATTGAGGAGGTCAACTTGGAAGATATGGCAGAAGAATTCCCGAACCATGTTGAGGTTGACAAGGCCTTCAAGGGCAGCAAGTTGAGTCCAACCTTGATGATTGACCCATTGAACAATTTGGGCATCACCAAAAGAGTGTAAATCCATTGTTCGTTCAATCAGAACGGTCCGGCGCTCAAAGTAGGAGAATTTGGTTTGAAAATCTTTGGACGGAGAACGGTTTATTTCAGGGCCTTTCCCCCAAGAGCCTTGTCCTTTGCCGCGAGCCATGAAGAGGGACCTGATCAAATAAACCCAAGGAGCAAACGAACGAACAACCAATCATAATGCAAGATATAAGCAGGAGTAAAGGCCAAAAAACCAAAAAACACTACCAGGCTCGTAGTGATTTAACATATGGCAAGAACACGTACTAGCCAGCAGTACACATGGTAGGAACAAAGGCACACGGTAAAAGGCAAACACTACCAAGCACGCAGTGTTTGAACAGTCACAAACAAAATAGAGAATCATAAAATATGAGAAACCATTGACAATCAGGGCATAAACCAGACGACAATGGATAAACCAGATGTTAGAGACCAAAGAAGTGATGCATGAATCGCTAGATTAAAACAGAACAATAGGAACAGAAACAAAAACACACGAAGAAGGAGAAGAGGGAAGAAGAATACCGGAGAAGAGGCGGAGAAGCAGATCCGAGAAGAGAAACAACCGAGATAGCCCGAAACCTACGAGTCGCCTTAAAACCATACCGAAATCGCTGCACAGTGGAGGGGAAAAAAACAAAATTCGGATTGAAGGATATGTAAAGGCGATATATATAACATCGAAAGAGTCGCAGGAGCGACAATAAAGTCGCTGGAGCGACTTTGTACTTGCTGGACTGTCGCTCCAGCGACCAAGCGTCGCGGGTAACCAAAATGAAACAGTGGTAGTCGCTAGACTGTTCGCTGGACAGTCGCTGGATGGATGCAGATAGGGTCGCTGGACACGAGAATGGGCAGAGAGGGTCGCTGGTAGGTCGCTCAAAGGTCGCTGGATAGTGAAGAGGGTCGCTGGACAGAATAAGTCGCTGGTGACATCACTGGATATGTCGCTGGATAGTCTTCGGTGGAGCGACTTTTGTGTCGCTGGAGCGACAGCGGTGAAACTGAGGCTCTGGGTTTTGGTTTCTAGTTGAAGGATAAGGGAAGAAAAACAGAAAAATGGACAGAGAGAGATAAATAAATCAAGATATAGATATATATACGAAATATCACGTGCATCATTCCAAGAAGAGATCCAATATTTGAGGCACAATTAAGTCCCAAGAGTGACAGAAATCACATACGGACAAAAGAAACAGTGCGGCCTATACATGTCGAACAGTATTTGATATATGGCTGAGAAATAACAATAGTCCAACAGAGATGTGAGTGGGTGCAACATACAAAACCTGAGTGGATCGGAATGTCGAGACCTCATGAATGTCACAACGACTCATGGTAGACATGCTTCCCTTAGGAGCCAGTTGATACTGGAGAACGGAGAGATGCTTTGTTACCCCACTGTCGTTTGACGTGACCAATAAGCTTGACTTAGGCCTATTGACCGGTTACTAAACAAATGATCCGTAATTCTCAGAAATGCAAGTGTTCAATTATTACCCCATCACTGTGTGACGCGAACACGAAGCTTAACTTAGGCTGAGTGTCCGGTTACTAGGTAGATGGTCCAGATGGTCTTCACGAGGTCCAATTTCCTTTTGACACAAACAGTTCTGCTTAAATTAGGCCGACTGTCCGGTTACTCAGAAATTGTCCGGATAGATTGGCATGACCCTCCTTTTAGGTTTAAGCACGAACCGGTAAGTGATGAGTCAGATGGTAAGAATTCCGATCAAACACTGCAAGTGACGATGATACGTGTGCAAGGGGAAGGAACAATTATTTCTCAACTATATACAAATTATGTCAGTCATACACGAAGAGCACACAGTTATTTGAACACATGGAAACTGACAATCGATAGAGATTAATTGGAACGGACGAATATATATATAAAAAAAATTGATGGCTAGGACAACTATATATATATATATATATATATATATATATATATATATATATAATTTGGTTATTTATTCTCCCTTTTTTTTTTAAATTTAGTCAACGTAACCAACACCGACTAGCTTCCGAAGATAGTCAAAGCGCACATAGTCAAGGGGTTTAGTGAAGAGATCAGCGCGTTGGAGGGTTGTTTCTAGGTATTCGAGAGTAATGGAGTCGTCTTCAACTAAGCCATGAATATAATGGTGTCTAATGTCAATGTGCTTAGTACGGGAGTGTTGAACAGGAACTTTTGAGATATTTATGGCACTAGTGTTGTCACAATACAGGGTGATGTTATGTTGAGGCATGCCATAATCGGTAAGCATTTGCCTCATCCAGAGGAGTTGAGTGCATGCACTACCTGCAACAATATATTCAGCTTCGACAGTGGAGAGAGAGATAGAGTTCTGTTTCTTACTTAACCAAGCAACTAGATTGTTTCCCACATAAAAGCAACCTCATAAGTGCTCTTACAATCGTCAACACAGCCAGCCCAGTCAGCGTTAGAAAATCCTGCTAAATCAGAGGTTATGTCTCGCGACATCTAGATACCACTACAACAAAGTTGGTCTATTGCAACGAAAACTGGAGACGAAATTTGATTTCGTGTCTAAGTAAAGATAATTGGCAAGGAAAAAAATTATTTCGTAGTCATTAATAAATAGTATTCAAGATCAGGCAACAACATTGAGTTTCGTTGCTAAACATAAAATTTTGGCGACAAAATTTTAACTTTCGTCGACAAAGTTATGGAAAATATCCCAAAAAGGCAACAAATATAAGTAATTCCTCGTAGTAAAAGAACTGCGTGCCAAATTGGTAAACGAAATAGGCGACGAATTATTTCGTCGCTAAACAAATTTCTCCAGGCGAGGAAATTTGTTTTGTCGCCCTTGTCCCATTTAATTTGGCGGGCATCCATGTATTGCATGGCGGGATTGTGAAAATAATTGGCGAGGAAATATTTTGTTGCCAAAACTGTTGTGTGACATTTGGGGTGGAAATATTTTGTTGTAGAAGATATTAGGTGAGGAAAATATTCAGGATTCTAAAAAAAAATTGACTAGGAAATATTTTGTTGTGGAAAATATTGGGTGACATGTGGCGAGGAAATATTTTGTTGGGAAATATTTGAAATTACTTTAATGCCCTTTTTATATTTTTTAGGTTTAGCAACCACCTCTTAAATCTCAGCCTCACCGTTATACGCAGAGAGAACAGAGAGAAGCGTTATACTCAGAGAAGCGATTGGTTCACCTCAACCTTCTCACCTCTGAATCAAAGCAGTTCCGCGGTGTATGAACGCCGGTCGTCGTAGAGCACGGACGCCGACTGGAATAATCACTGGTGAAGACAGGCAGCAGCTCAATCTTGACTCCTCCGCCGGTCCTCTCATTGTTCGGCTCCTCTATCCTTCTTTGATTGAGTAAGTTTTATCTACACTCCTAGTTTTTGATTTTACCATTTCTATTCATTTCCTAAGGTTATTCTATATCCTCACTATGAATTTGGGATGAATCTGTTCATATTTTTTGTTATGTTTTGTATAGCCGAAATCAGGGATGTAGAAAATTTAGGGCTTGATCCATGAAGTTTCATTTGAGTACTGCCCATGTTCTGCAGATTTCTTTCATTTTTCTTTGATTTGGAAAGTATTGCCTATTTTGCGGGTTCAGTTGACCTAAATCCCCAGCTGATTCTGTTCAAACCGTGCATCTATAGCAGCCCCTGCACATAAAAAATTGGAATTAGCATTTGTTTGCTTTTATATACCAGTTATGATACACGAAATATATTCGGTAGATATGCCTACTGTTCAACTTCCACAAAAGTTAGAAAAGGGGACCTGATTTGCTTCTGTTTGCATTAAGTCAAGTCTATTGATCTCATCAAATGACTTGATTCTATAGTAGCCCCAGCACATCAAATCTGAGTGGAGAAAGAATAAATTGCGTTCTCTTGGTTGAAAGGAGTTTAGGCCTTTTTTACTTCTTCGATGACCATGTGTTATGTTCGGATATCATAGGTGTGTCCATGTCTAGAACTTGACCTCTCAGTACTTCTCCACAAGAAGAGTTCTATAAGAACTTCAAACTCATGAATGATACAAAATCAGCCACGAGTTCTATAAGTAAAGGACTACCTTATGTTTGATCTTTTATACCTTTGGTCTATGATTCAGTAAACTTTAGATCATTTTGTCTTGTTTTGGGATTCTGCTATCTAAAGGATTATGCTGGTTTGGGATACTTTGTTTAAGGATTGTAATTTGGGATAGATATCTCTTTCTCTTTGCCTTTCAAAGAAAAAATTGATTTAATAAACATGTCTGAGTCGTCTATTGTTTTTCTATAAAAAGATCAACATCCATAGACATGTAGACATGATGAGAGGAAAAACATGAACTCTTTTGAGGCACTGGTGGAATGATGTTGTTTCAGTTGCAAGCCTTCAACAGTCATGCAAATGAAATGTATTGTTATTGCATAATCCATTTCAGATTTTTTGGGGACATTAAGAGGTAGTGGAAATGGGATAGAGTTGCATCTCCTGCATTTGCTAAATACCCATATCAGTGAGTCTATAATGTTGCTAGACCAAAGGAGAAAATAATGAGCAAATGAAATTGTGGCAATAAAATTGGTTCTGGATTTGTTGCTGTACTGGTGTCTGATTATGGTTTCAAGTGAGGGTCTAGCCTCATAATACAAATTCTTTCATTTGCTATAATTGTTGCAATATAATTGTGGCGATATTATTCTTTTGCGATTTTTCGTTCGAGTTCTGATTCTGTGTTTTTGGTTTTCATAGAAAGGAAAACAAGCTTCTTCGCTGTAAGATCTGATGGGAGGTTGTACTCTGGTTTGAATCCCAGAGGTCGCAAAGCTGAGCCATTGACTACAAAAGCAGTTGCAGTACATATCCCACCCTTTTCTCTTTGTGTGAGCTCACCTAAATGCGAATAAAGACACATGTAAATCATTGTCTAAAGTCCAAGAATGAGACATTTTATTGCTGGAACTAACTCCAATTATATACGAAATTTGTAAACAAAAGCCGAGAGTTCAGTGGCTTCAGCAGCATCCAAACCTGGGTATGCTCAGTTTCTTTTGTGTATATGCAACTTTTGATAGTCTCTTGCTATTTAGTTCATTGCGTTTTTTTCACTTCTAGTCATTCCTTCTATTATATTACAAGATGGAAAAGTCTACGGATATAGAACAAAGGACATAATGGAATACAGATTGCGGCGTTAGCCGCTAAATTCATCTAAATAATGGTTCATAGTAGAATTTATTTATTTAAGCTTTTCATTCTTACTACAGTGTAATTTTGACAAGTAGGACGATGTGAATCTTGGTTAGGCACCAATGGGCAAAAGTATCAAGCTGGCATATCTCTTAGTTGGTCATAGTACTATCATTCTAGTAAACGATTTTTTCCTACCAGTGCATGTACACTAGCTCCACAATCCGGTAGCTGAATATTACCTCTGTCTTAATGTTTTTATGATCTCACCTTTGATCACATTTTCATAGATAATTTGATTCAGCAATTTCTAAGAAACTTCAGTCACCAAGGTAATTAAGTCCAAAGTTGTAGTTAAGGGAATCAAGTTTGAATTAAGTCCCTTGGACAAAAAGTCATTTGAAAAACATCTGAACCATTTATATAGATATAATCAATTTTTTTACTAATTCTAATTTGTTTGAAAGTCACGGGTAATACCTAATATTGGAAAGACATCTGAACCAATAGTTATGACTTGTGAACTTACTAATATTGCTAGCTCCTTCACCTTCGTGGGAACACAACAATCATTTCTTCTTCTTTGGAGGGGTAATGCTGTTGTCCAAACAGATATATTAGGTAAAATAGGGTTTCTCATGGGTGGATTTTTATATGTACGGTTGTAGATATGCACATATATAGCAGAGGCGCGATACCTGTGCTATGCATGGGAATACAAGATCTCGTTATTGAATTATGATTTTTCCATAGCAAGCACATAATTCTTTCATTGATTTTACGATTTCATATTAAATGTGAGAATTTTATTAGGAAAGTTTTAAAGTGGAGGAAGTTTGAAGGTTATTTTCCAGTGATGAGTTAGATATGGTTTTGTATTTTCTAGGTTTTTTTTTTTTTTTTTTTGAACGAGACTTGGTGCATGGACTACGCGTGATTGGTATACAGGTAGATATAATAGATAGATTGCACTTGGGTAGAATTCTCGTCGTGTTATTCATGCTCATAGTAATTGCACTTTCCTGGATTTGTTTGAATGGTTTGCACATCTGTTCATCTATTTGATTGTAAATGAATTGATCAGTTTATGAGCTTCGAATATCAGCAAATTAGAAAAAGGTGTGAAAAATATTTTAAAAAATTAAAGATTATCGCTTCCATCTACCTTATCTTTGCTCTCATAAGTACTATGTAAACTCGATTCATTTCTTATACATGGTTTTTCATCGCGCATGAATTTGGAAACATGTTTTCCTAGATCAAGCTTGGATTTGCATTGTACTTGAGCTGCATTTATGTCCAATTTTTAACAAGATGTTGCATCTCACCTTTCACATATTATGATTATTGAGATATAGTTAGCGTGGATAGCAATCTCATCAGCTTAGTGGAAATAAATGCTAATCAAAAGAAGCATGACTTTTGTACAACACGTTTGAGATTATGGCCACATTTCTCTCTCTCTCTCTCTCTCTCTCTCTCTCTCTCTCTCTCTCTCTCTCTCTCTCTCTCTCTCTATGTTTTATCTTTGTTTGGCGTTACAGGCATTTTTACTTGTATTTCAAGACTTTGGTAATGTCGTAAGTAGTCAAACCCCACCCAGCTCGAGAAAACCGTGGTTTGTTTATCTGTCCGAAGCAGCAAATTCCCAACCCAGTTCTTGTGGTTGGCCCACACCCCTATCTTTCTCTCTCTCTCTCTCTCTCTAGATGATGATATGATTTTGTGTTCAAAAGGTGATGATCTTGCTCCCTGTTAAATAATCTGCAGTTTTGCCCAAAGACTACAAGACCTCGGTGCATACGTCAAGCTGGTGAAATGGAATAGCTCTCCCCTGTACGTATCCATGTAAGTATCAATCTATTCTCAATGCATACACATTGACATATAATTTCTTCAAAATGGTGCATAACAATTCCAATGTTCATGGGATGATGGGAAAACCCAAAAGTATGGATTGTTTTATTTGATGAGTGGAGCCATAAGTTAGTAGTTTCAATTTGAGTTTGAGTTTCAGAATTTTCCTTTCGATCTCTTAGTTTGGGTCTTCTAGAGGATTACATAACTTCTAGTTATTATTTTGTTGGCCTTATAAGATAGGTCATAACTCTACATATTTTATGAGAATTCTTTTATCTTTAGAATCATACCCATCCCTAAGGCAAAGCATAAAAGGTGTAGGTATTGGCCCCAAAAATTTGTTTAAAAAGTAAGAGCCTCCAAATAATTTAAGTTGCAATAATAAAGTATACGAACTAAAGCAAATGGCTGCCCGAAATTCATGGTCTCCAACAAAAGGTCCCCAAGAATGCTTAATACTCATGGTTAGACTCTAATTCTCGTGATATCAATTTCTATGTTGGGCCAGGTTATATGAAACAAGATTTTTGTCTTGATTTAATTAAAGTCCTATTAACAAAGGTAAAAGTCATCCTCCAAATTTATTAGTCTAGTTCTCCAAACATTTTAAATTTCTTAGCCATAGTGAAAGAGTTATAACCAGAGTACCCTTCCGTCTTTGTATACAACACAATGCCAATCACTACAGTATTCCTCAATTCCACTTCTTTACGCTACTCTTCCAAAATTTAGAGTGACATGTTTGGTAATTTTGAATGTACACTGTGCTTAGGAAGGTAAGGTAGTCTCAATTATTCATACTATATGTTAAATATGGGAGATGTTTTAAATACTTGAGCCAAATTGTAAGACATCTTCATTTACATGGATTAACTTGTCATCATGCTTAGCGGGGTTGTACCTCTGCATTACCATACCTATTGTGGAGCTGTTTTGTACTCATTCAAACAAAGCGTTGGCCTGAGAATTTGTTTACAGTATGTTTTGTGCTATATAAATGCACCTCCATGTAGATATGAACCTAGTTTGTTACTTGAAAACCCAAATTATTGGAGCTAATTTGTATATTTGAGCTTTATCACCCTTGTGAGTGTGTGTGGCTGACAACTGCTGCGTGGGTGCGGCTGCTACTGCAGCTGCTACATACAGTTGCTGCTGCAACTGCTGCGGCATGCAGCAGCTGTAACTGTTGCTGCGTGAGGCTGCTGCCACATGTGGTTGCTGCAACTGGATTACACATGATTAGATGTATAGATTTGATACTGATTTGATTGCATATGGATAATTCCATTCATTTGATTATGACTTGAAATTAGTACAAGTTGAGAATAGATAAATAAAACATTGCAGATTGCTCATTTTTTATTTTTTTGTTTCCAATGAGATAAATAGATAAATAATACATCATTTGGATTGCATGCATTGCTTGCTTAGGGATTTTATGTGAAAATATGGGCAAAGGGATACAAAAAGATCCGTAAAGGGACATATCCTGATTATTAATTTTTTTCTCTTCGCGAGCAGCCATATATGGCTCCACATTTCCACATCTATGTAAGAAAACAAGCATGTTTTTCAAAATGTATAGATATAAACTAACTTTTTGAGAATTTTAATGGTTGTGATTGAGTAGGAGATTTCAACAATGGCCTAGGATTACTTCTCTCATCCTAACTGATTCAATGGTTTGATGGCTAAGATAAGTTTGGACATAGATCCAAGGGTTAGAAAGCATTCAGGGCTTTTACCCTATGCCTCAAAAAGTGAATCATTTAGATTTCAGAGTATGAGACGCGCTGAATCTGTGGGTTATACAAAATTTCACCATTGGAATGACTCACTTTCAAATTGATGGATGCAGAGTGATCTCTTTCTCTCTCTCTCTACATTCCATCCTGTCACGACTTCAATGAATGCGTCTATCCACCACCACCGGTATTGAGTTTTCCATGATTGACGGAAAGTGCCTTTGGTTATCAAGCTTCCCTTGGTTCGTGGTGGTTAATTGATGAAGCAAGGGTGAAAGGTTAAATAAACCATCGTCTAGGTATGGAAAGTGCCTTTAGTAATCAAGCATCCATGATTGGTTTTTTTTTTTTTTTTATGTTATGAGTTTTCCTCTATGTAGGTCATTAGCAGTAATTGCAAGGTCGAGTATACGATTTTCTTTTCTAGATTGAAGTTTTTTAATTTAGATTTATTATTTTAACATGTGTAGGTAAAGGTTGGGTTAGGTTGGGCCGGGCCTTCGAGCGAGTTATTTTTGGGTTAAATTTGCTTTATGTATTTTATTTTGCTTAAAACTTATTTATTTTGTGAGTCAATGTATCGATTTGCTGGAATTTATTCACTTCCGAACACAACATCTCCTTAAACTTGATGACTTAAACCTCACTTTGCATTCATGAACAGAAATGGACAAGAGTTGGATGAAACTAGGCATCACAGTTGATGGCAGAATGAGTAAGCCATATTATGATGGTGTGAATTCGTTTCTTAATTTTGCGAAGGCAGTTGCTGACCACAAGGTAATATTCTGTGTCCATGTCGAAAGTGTTTGAACTATCGTCGGCGTAATCCTCGAGATGTGCATTTCCATTTGATGAAGCATGGGATTATGCAAACCTACACTATCTGGCATGAGCATGGGGAACAACATGCATCAAACCAAGCTCAGGCTCGTGAAACGGAAAACAACGGGGATGCAGATCTAAGTGGTATTGATGCCTTGGTGGAAGACCGAATAAGAGGGGAATCAACAGATACAATCCAAGGGGAGGAGGTTCAAAACTTCAACAAATTGTTGGATGATGCCAAGCGTGAAGTGTACCCAGGATCTGCAGATTATACATTGTTGAAGTTCGTCATTGAGTTACTTAATATGAAAGTAATGAACAATTGGAGTAACAATTCTGTTGACACGTTACTGAAGTTCCTGAGTGAACTCTTACCAAAGGTTAACTTGGTTCCTAAGTCAACTTATGAAGCGAAGAAGATACTTCGTGATTTGGGCTTATCGTATGAGCTCATTGATGCATGTAAAAATGACTGCACACTGTACTGGAAAGAGAATGCAGGACTTGATAAATGTCTGAAATGCAAGGTATCTAGGTACAAGATTAACCATGGCAGGAGTAAGAAGATTCCTCATAAGGTTTTGCGTTACTTCCCATTGACACCAAGGTTGAAAAGATTGTACATGTCGAGGAAGAGAGCTGAGGACATGAGATGGCACAAGGAAAAATGCATAGATGACGGTGAATGGAGGCATCCAGCTAACAGTCAAGAGTGGAAAGACTTCGATATGCAACATATTGAGTTTTCCGAAGGCCCTCGCAATGTGAGACTTGGGCTGGCAGTTGACAGATTCAACGCTTTTGGAAATATGAACAACTCATATAGCATGTGGCCTATCATTCTTACTCCTTATAACCTCCCACCTTGGCTGGCTATGAAAGAGTCATTTTTCATGTTGACACTACTTATCCCTGGAGATAAGCAACCAGGGATAGATATTGATGTATACATTAGACCTTTGGTGGACGAATTAAAGGAGTTATGGCAAAACGGTTCTGTAACTTACGATGCCTCAAGTGGTGAGACTTTTCAAATGCGTGCAGCTTTGTTATGGACAATACATGATTGGCCCGCATTTGGTGATTTGTCTGGGTAGAGAACAAAGGGTCATTATGCTTGTTACACTTGGAATGATGAACCTTATTATCAATCTTTGAGAAATAAAATTGCATACATGAACCACCGCTGCTATTTGCCTGATAACCATCTTGAACGGCACAAGAGAGGGGCCTACAATGGTAAGCAAGAGAAGTGGAAGAGATCTTTGGAGATACCATTGGAAAAAATACAGAAGTAGTTAGATTCTATCGATGGTTTCAGCTTGGGAAAGGATTCATTCAACAAGAAAAGACCTCGTTTTGAACCAAACTGGACAAAGGTAAGTATTTTGTATGAGGTGTCATACTGGAAGGAACGGAAGCTAAAACATAATATTGATGTCATGCACGCAGAAAAAAATTTCTGTGAAAATGTCATTGGAACAATGTTGGGCATTGATGGAAAAAACAAAGACACAGACAAGGCACGTAAGGACTTGGAATATATGGGTATACGGAAAGAGTTGTGGTTGCAAGAATTTCCTAATGGAAAATATACAAAGCCGCGAGCGAGCTTTTCATTGACTCCTAAAGAGAGGGAGGCTTTCTTTGAATTCTTAAAATCAGTCAAGTACCCTGACAGTTATGCGGCAAACATATCTAGGACTATGAATTCAGCAAATGGTAAATTGACTGGCTTGAAAAGCCATGACTGTCATGTACTCATACAAAAATTTTTGCCAATAGGCATGCGGGGCTTTGTGGGCAAGGAGATTAGTACAACACTATTTGAGTTGGGTGGTTTCTTCCAAGACTTGTGTTCTATAACATTGAGACGGAGTGATCTAGACAACCTAGAGGAACGTATTGTCCACATACTATGCAAATTTGAAAAAAAATTTCCTCCAGCTTTCTTTGATGTGATGGTGCATTTAGTTGTTCATTTGCCGCGTGAAACCATTCTCGGAGGACCGGTTCAATATCGGTGGATGTATGCAATTGAAAGGTAATTGATCACAACTTAAGTGTGAATTGAAATGTAATTGTGTTGCATGTGTAATCTTAGTTTGAGCTTGTTTTAGGTTTCTTGGAAAATTAAAAAGTTTTGTTTCCAACCGAGCTCGACCGGAAGGGTCGATCGCAGAAGCTTATATTGTCAAGGAGTGTATTACTTTTTGCTCAATGTACCTAGACGGGATTCAAACAGTGCATAGTCGACCCGAGCGAAATGAAGATCATGGTGAACATCGACAGGGGTTGACAGTATTTGCGGAAACAGCTTGTCCTATTGGGCTGGGCACAAGGAATGGCGATCACCCACAGGAGCTTCGTGATATTGCTCATTGGTTTGTGTTGTACAACAGTCCTGAGTTGGAGAAGTATTTAGAGTGCGTGCTTCTAATATTTACGCATGTTTGTCCCAATAGCACAAAAAGTATAATCATTTCTTAACAAAAGTATTATTGGCAACAGTTAATAGTTGTATTTTACTCATTTCTCACATTCTTTGTGTAGGGAACACAAGAGTATGTTACATGTTCCAGGTGGACAACAAATAACAAATATACAACGAAAAGAATTTCCCATGTGGTTCAAAGATAGAGTAAGAATTTAAATTTTGCGATAGGCTAAAACCTATAAAAACGATATGAAGTTGTGTTTAGCTAACTTAATAATTTTGTTTTATCCTGCTTGTGGTTGTAGATAAATAGGTTGAGGCTTCATGGGTCACCAGAGGCAACCGATGATTTATGGTCGTTAGCAAATGGTCCCAATTTACTAGTGAAAGAGTATTCAGGTTGCATTATTAATGGTGTGAGGTTCCATACTAAAGAACTTGATAATCGTCATACAAGTCAGAATAGTGGTGTACTTGCAGAAGGAGACCATGAGGGAGAGATGCACAACTTTTACGGTCATTCAAAAAATGTTTGGGAGGTTGAGTATATGTTTGGTAATAAAATTGTTTTGTTTCAGGGTGAATGGTATAGCACGAACAACAAAAATGGGAGAAGTAGAACAATACGCACAGATACATATCGCACAAGCATTGATGTCACAAGTCGTTGGTATCAAAATGATCCGTTTATTCTACCAATTCAAGCCAAACAAGTATTCTACGTAAATGATACAAAATGGGGTGAACCTTGGCAAGTTGTGCTACTGGTCCAACATAGGGGTGTGTTTGATGTACCAGAAATGGATGACACAAAAGGATTAGATACCCCGGAATGTAGTGTTGCGTTCCACCCAGAAAACATGACATCAGCTATCCCAATTAACATTGAAGATGATATTCGATGTTATCGGGACGACGTTGAAGCCGAGAATATTTTGGGGACTGGGCCATTAGATGAAGCAATGGAAGGAAAAACGGATGACGAACTTGACGAAGAGCATGAAATACATGAAGATATGGATCCCGATATGGATTATGATGTGTAGTTTCTTTTATGTGATGTATATGGATGAAGTTTCTTAATGTTGAAGTTATTTATGTGTACAAATGATTGTTCTTAATTTTTGAAATACTTGTAGTTCTCATTAATGTGATGTATTTGAATGCATTTTATTTGCATTGTATGGTTAGGTCTCCCATCCCATTAGTTCAGTACTTTTTCTATGTGGCATAAAGTATATATTTAGTTGGTCAGTGAATAAGCTGACATAAGCCGACATAGCATCATATTAAGTGTTGTACTTTTTGTAAAAAGAATTGTTTCATGTTATTTTTTCGATTGTGGGATTTTCATAGGCATGTGTTTCTGTATTTTTTTTCATGTAAATTTAAGGTTCAGAGTTGTGCAAAATGTCCACAAGCAGAAAGCAATGCCTCAAACCAGGTTTTTTAGCCACTAAAAACAAACTAACAGAGTATGAGAGGCAAAGAAACAAGAATATCGATGCCAACAATAGGAAAATGCAAGAGTTGCGCTTGAAGCAGATATCGTGTTCTTTGATGGTTTCGAGTGAGCCTAACCGTGCAAATGAGAATAGAAAATGAAAAAGGCTTGAGGTGGATGATGGTGACTATAGACCATCGGATGATGAGGATGAGAGTGAAGATGACTCTGTTGGTTCTTTTGAAAATGAGGTATGTCCTATGAAAATTAATAATAATAGGAAGGTTTCTATCCATTCCATATATGTAAATGTCTGAATGATAAGTTCAAAATGGCTTCTGTTTCTTTTGAGTTATCTTTTATTCACTCCAATTCTCTTAAGTTATCCATTTTTGTGTTAGGTCACAAGGATGTCACCCGATTAGCAATCTGAACCTTCACTTCTTCAGTTACAACATGAGGCAACTCGTATCCCTAAAAGGCTAACAAGGTCAACTACATGTGTAGAAGAGGGTGCCCAACCTTCACCGTCTCTCAAAGTTGAAGTACAAAGTGAGGCAGCACCAATTACCCAACCCTCACCATCTGAAGGTTAGATTGTAGCAGATTGAACGTCTAATCATGTTTAGTTTTTTTGAAGTCTGACTTGTAAAACAATTTTTAGTGATGCATAGTTTTTTTTTAATTTTATTTAGATCTAATTTAAGCTTGTTCACTTAATTTATATGATGTCATTATACTAGAAGTCGATAGACGGGGTCGTGGACCAACGCGGGGCTTAGAGGTGCAGGAACTAGTTGAAAAAAGAGGAAAGTTGCCTGTTCCCATCCCACAGCAATTTCGTGCACCTGTAGGCAACTATGCTGCTAAACTGGTCTCCAAAATTGGCCTTGAGGTTCGGACTCATTTAGTAAATCTCAGCGTTCCCAAGTGGAATGCAGTGGACGAAGCTGTTAAGGCTCCTATGCTTCAATGTATAGAGGTAATCCATGTACTTTCTACCTTATTTTTAACATTGTTTGCATCTTAGCTAGCAATAAATTAGCTTCCATATTTTACTTTTTCAACATTTTGTAGTTGCAATGTCTAACTATTTATTTCTTTCATAAATGTACAATTGCTTCATCGCCTACAGCAGGCTGATCCATTGAGTAGCTTTCTTTCCTTTTTGTCTCCTAACCCCTTGATCTCTCTCTGTGTGTTTCAAGAACTTTTATGAGGAAACAGATAGTAGGACAAGTAATGTACAACTGCCAAACTAGCATTCTATTTTCCTTGCACGATTTTTCTTCAAACTGTGCCAAACCTGCATTCTATTTTCATTCATTCATTCATTTGCGTCTCACTTGGTTACACAAATGTATATGAATACATGTAATTTCCTTGGAAAAGAACAAGAAAAGGGAAAAATATTACTCGAAAACAAAACAAAATAGGACAAAGGAGTAGAATTAATGAAGGATATACTTAGTTGATCCTCCCCCCAAGTTAGGGTCAAAAGTAAACCTTCTAGTGAAGTTGATAGATATTAATCCATCCCCAATCACGATGAACTTGCATGTGCTAGTACAAATAAAAAAGTAAAAATATGTATACATATAGGTATATATGCATGTACTAGCACAAATGAAAAAGGTAGTAACTTACTGTCCATCTTTTCTGACCTTTGACCATATAAAATCAGCTAATACCACAATCTGGACAGGCATGGAGGATCCACATTTTACTCCTAATATGCCCAATGCATTATCACCTTCCTTTTCTTTATTAGACAGAAGACTTAGATTTATTAGTAAGAGTAATACTAATAGTCAACTAACATCAGAACTACACAAAATACTAATATTCAACTCCATAAATTACTCCCAATTATTGAGAAATAGTACTACGAATTGTGTATTATGTACCTTTATCTACCATCCTATTTTAATAAAAATGAAATTCTCATTGTAATAGCAATGCTAGAAACAGAGATGCTGGTTACTATTACTGGATATAGAATCATGATATCAACTTATAAGGATAAAAAAAGGATCCAGCTTCATTGCATTCTAAATTCCAATGGGAGGAAAGAGACACATCTATCTCAATATTCAATGGTTCAGTTTATTAAAAACTTGTAAAAGTCTTACATGACTTCTAGTATTGTCTTTGTGTATGATCAATTTGACCTACAAGTTGATCCTAGTGATGTTAGTAAGGCACTGACAACACACTTTGGACGGAGATTGAGTGACTTCTCCCACAGGCTTTACAGAAAATACAAGGAACTTAAGAAAGCTAAGGGGGAAGAGTATGCTAGAGACCATCCACCACCTCAAATCAACCTCCAGCAGTGGACAAGTCTAATTGATAACAAGTGGAATAGTGCAAAGTTTCACGTAACCTCTTCGACCAATGAAACACTCTGATTTGAATTGGTGAAAATCCATATCGTAGCAACTTTAAGGCATCGAAAAAACGTTCTTTTTCTACACCAATTTGTATGTTTTTGTCTCCTTACATTTGTGGGTGTTCTCCTTGCAAAAGAGATCCGAGATAAACATTAAAAATAAGAGCCAAAGTACGTCAAAACATAGATGCGGATCGAGGTCCATTCCAGTAAGGGTACATAAGGTAAATTTTCTTTTACATCTGACGCTTAACAAAACCGTGAACATGCTTAATGAATTCATTATTTTCAAATTCAATTGAATAGATGAAAGAAGATAGTGGTCTTGAGCCTGTGCTGAAAGATATTTACAAATCCACGCACTATAATGAAAGGACACAACAGTGGATCTCTGAGGAAAGCAAGCAGAATTTCGTTAGTATATCCACTTATTTGTTGTGTTTGCTGAATTTTTTTATCTAACAACTTAGGATTTTATATTGTTCCATTATTTTTTAATGACAGGATAAGATGGAACAAATAGAGGCTGAACAGTCTTCCCAGCCTGATGCAACCCCGATGACACAAGAAGAGCTATCAAGGATCGTACTCAAGCCACGCTCAGGCTATGTGAAAGGACTAGGTATGAGGCCCAAGTCCTCTCTTAGGACTACTATTGTAGTTGCAAACAACAATGAATATGTGTCACGCCTTGAGACAAAGGTACAAGAGCAAGAGGAGGAAATTTTGGCGCAAAAGGAGCAAATAGCGGTGCAAAAGGAGGAAATATCGGCACACAAGGCAGAAATATCGGCACACAAGGCAGAAATATTGGTGCACAAGGAGGAAATATTAGCGCAAAAGGAAGAGTTACAAACACACAAGAATTCGATAGTAGAACTTTTGGAGGGTAAAAAACAACAAGAAGAAGCCACCTCTATGATCATGGGCTTCTTAAGACAACAAGGGGGCGGATTCAACCAGTACTTTGGATGTTCGAGGACCACAGCTTGCTGGTTAGTATCCTAAGTTTATTTGCTTAGATTTCTTTTTCTTGTCTCCTACTTTCTCTTTTCGTTTACCCGTTTTTACTTATTATTTTACGTTTTCTATTTGCTTTCTCTAGTTTTATGTCCGTGTTTTCTTTTACTTTAGATTTTCCATGTTGGTTTTGTCAACCAGTTTGCACTGTCGACACGATAAGGTGTTAAAGCATGCAAATCAGGTTCATCCACTGAAGCTGAAGTGCGCAATGCATTGAAAGTTGCCACATAAGTTATTATACTCGTAGAATTTACGTTTACACGACCTACTCGGGAAAGTTAACACTGAACACAGATTTCTTCAAAATGTACAAGGCCTATCATAAAATACCAAGTTAGAAAACCACATGTTGAGGGGAGAAGTTCATTGTTGTTTATCCATATGCTTTAGCTAGTACCAGGAGTGCAAAGACCTGCCAACTCAAAAAGATATATGTCCATTTGTTGATTTCAGGAGATTGTTAAGTTGAGATGACAATCATTGCAAGGATATGAGCAATGTTGGCTACTGCATTATACCTTTATCATTAGGTGACTCTGATTATAATGCGTGGACAAAAATTGGGGCAAACTTTGTAGAATTCACATTAAAGCCATGCAAAACGGCGGAGCTTTGCGGAACCTAGATTGGTATAAAGCTGAATTCTACATAGCTGATGATTTGGTTAAAATACAACATCATTTTCCTTGTAAATACACTGCTTTAGGCTTCTCTACCTTAAGTTATTGACATTGCATATTTGGGGATCATGGAGGGATTCAAGGAAAGAGACGTAAAAATGAACACGTTCGATCTCTCAACCGTGCGCTTCAGGGACTCTATATCATCAAGGGGAATGGATGGTTTAGTTATGAAAAAGACAGTTAGTTAAAGAGTCCCTGAAGCTCATGTCTTATGTGGTTCTTCCTAATTTAATCAACAAGACATGCATTAATCAGTCAGAAATTCATGTCAGAGATGAATTGGTGTGAAACGGGAAAGTCATACTAATGAGTTTATGAGAACGTTGTGTAGGCCAACTTAAGGTTAAAATCTAACCTCTGTAGTAACGTGAATGCTCAAGTAGTGCATCAACTACATGATTGAAAGTCCGGACAATTTCAAAGAGGACAAGTGGAATTCAAGATTGGGGAATTTCAGGGCATTTGATGATCAAACTTATGGTGTGATTTGATGGCAGTCAATGGTGTTTTGGAGTGAACCATTTAGTGAACTGTACAAGGAAGTTCAAGGGACAAATTACCAACTAGATGTGCTGCAATGATATTCATCTAGAACTATTTACCATTCTTTTTCCAAATCTAACCTGGGATCAGTGACTTCAAAAACCGGTTAACTTATTTGAACTTGGGAATTGGGTTAGCAGCATTTTACTCTCTGTAACTTGGTTAAGAAGACTGCTTGGCAAAATTCTGAAATACGACTGAAGTTCTTGACATATTCTCCTCCGTATTAGAACTAACATCGACTCTGAAGCCTATCCTCTAATCTCATCAGCTCTATTAGGTCTATATGAACATTTTGCATTATTCTGCTAGATGAACATTGAGTGATTATATTCCTATCCGATCTTTGATTATGTTGCTATAGATGCTTGTATACCTTGAATCATAATAATATTGTAATTTTTTTTTTGTTTTTGTTTGTTGTTTTGATAGAGTACATAAGCACAAAGTTGGTGCCTTTTTGGGATGATACAAGAACGTTTTTTGGAGACGATGACCTCAGCGGACTTTGGTTTCCTTTTGTGGTCTTTCTTCGTAAAACATGTCAAGGGGAACATTCGTTTTTGTTTTTTGCTATTTTTTGACAATTACGAAATGTACATGCTGGGTTAACTTTGGGTGGTTAATGGAACTTAATTATTTTGTATTTGAGTTGTGAGAGATGCGTATTTCAATTTAGCAAGAATTTGTAAATTGGTTTTTGACTGTTAACAGGTTTTAGTCAAAGCAATTAATATATTCATATTAATTTAATACAATAATTGCAAGGAAACGGGTGTGGCAATTTTGTCGTCCAATAACATTAGTAAAACTAATTAGCAACAAAAAATCTCCTTGCCACTAACAAAATGCTTAACCAACAAAATATTTCCTTGTCTATTAATGTAACGAAACCAATTAGCGACAAAATATTTTCACGTGTTTAACAAAATTCTTTAGCGAGGACATATTTCGTACCCTATAAATTATGTTAATACAGTATCCGAACGAAATGCCCGTAGAATTTTGTAGTCAAATAGTTTTACCAAAACCAATTACAGATAATGTTAATAAAAAGTTTTAGTGAGGAAATATTTCGTCGCCTATAAATATATAAATATTATGTAATAGTTGCCAAATAGTTTTAGCTAGACCGATTACCAACAAAAAATTTCGTAGATGATTTAGCAAGGAAATATTTCGTCACCTATAAATATATAAATATTATGTAATAGAATATCTGCAACGAAATGGCCGTGGAATTTTGTTGCCAAATAGTTTTAGCTAGACCGATTACCAACAAAAAATTTCGTAGATGCTTTAGCAAGGAAATATTTCGGCCCGATTATATAAATAATTATGTTTATACAATAACTGCAACGAAATGGCCCTGGAGTTTTGTTGCCAAATAGTTTTAGCTAGACCGATTACCAACAAAAAAATTCGTAGACGCTTTAGCAAGGAAACCTTTCGTCACCTATAAATATATAAATATTATGTTTATACAATATCTGCAACGAAATGGCCGTGGAGTTTTGTTGCCAAATAGTTTAGCTAGACCGATTACCAACAAAAAAATTCGTAGATGCTTTAGCAACAAAATATTTCGTCGCCTATAAATATATAAATATTATGTTTGTACAATAACTGCAACGAAATGGCCCTGGAGTTTTGTTGCCAAATAGTTTTAGCTAGACCGGTTGCCAAATAGTTTTAGCTAGACCGATTACCAACAAAAAAATTCGTAGACGCTTTAGCAAGGAAACATTTCGTCGCCTATAAATATATAAATATTATCTTTATACATCATCTGCAACGAAATGGCCGTGGAGTTTTGTTGCCAAATAGTTTTAGCTAAACTAATTACCGACAAAAAAGTTCGTACACATTAATAAAATGCTTTAGCGAGGAAATATTTAGTCGTCTATTAATATTTAAATAATAATATTAAATACAATATCTGCGAGGAAAATTGTATCGGCGATGAATTGTCTCAAACATTTGTGACGAAATATTTCGTCGCCAAATGAAATTTAAAGGCGACAAAACCACAGTTTCCTCGCATAGGGGCTTTTTGCGTGAAACTATAGTCAAGAAACAGTAGCTACGAAATGTTCCGTTGTAGTTTCTATTAACGACGAAATTACCGTATTTGGAGACGAATTTCGGTTGTCGTTACAAACTTTATTTGTTGTAGTGTACCATACTCTACAATACCTCGAATATATTTTAGAATCCGTTTGATAGCAGATAGATGAGATTCCTTGGGGTTAGCCTGATATCGGGCACACGCCCCAACACTAAAAGCAATATCTGGTCGACTAGCAGTAAGGTATAGTAGGCTTCCGATCATACTTCGAAATATGGTTTGATCAACGTCTACTCCAGTTGTGTCTTTTGTGAGTTGCAGTTTGGTGCTCATGCGAGTGCGTGAGTGTTTTGATGATTCCATTCCGAATTTTTAAATTACATTTATGGCATACTTTGTTTGAGTAACAAAGATTCTGGTTTCAAGTTGACGAATTTGGAATCCAAGGAAGTATGAAAGTTCTCCCATCATGCTCATTTCGAACTCATTTTGCATAAGTGTTGAAAATTCATTCGCCAGGTCAGGTGAAGTAGATCCAAATATAATATCGTCAACATAAATTTGAGCAACTAATATGTGTTTATCATTATGATGAACAAACAAGGTTTTGTCAATGCTCCCCCTAACAAAATTATTTTGTAGCAGGTATGCAGTCAATCATTCATACCATGCTCGAGGTACTTGTTTCAACTCGTAAAGTGCCTTATTCAAGTGATACACGTGGTCTAGTTTATGAGGATCTTCAAACCCTTTAGGTTGTGATACATAGACTTCTTCTTTGATTATTCCATTGAGAAATGCACTTTTAACATCCATTTGATGTAATTTAAAACCTAGAAAGCATGCGATAGCTAACATAATACGGATAGATTTTAGTCTAGCGACGGGAGCAAAAGTTTCATCAAAATCGATTCCCTCTACCTATGTATATCCTTGAGCAACTAGCCTGGCCTTATTTCTAACTATTGTTCCTTGTTCTTTAGATTTATTTTTGTATATCCACTTAGTTCCAATTATGTTAGTGTGCTTAGGACGAGGAACTAATTCCCATACATTGTTTCGCTCAAATTGATTAAGTTCTTCATGCATAGCATTCACCCAGTATTCATCGTTTAAGGCTTCTTTTATATTTTTTGGCTCAAGTAATGAGACATAACAAACATAAGATACCTCATCGCGCAGTTGTTTCTGAGTTTTTATTGGTTCGGTTACCTTTCCAAGCACTTGACTTGTGGGATGGTGGAGTTTGACGCGAGATGATGGCTTCAGCATATCTTCTTCACTATCTTTTTCTATCTCCTGATCATTCTCTTCATTGTCTGTGTCATCCTTGGCACTTTCCTCAGGTACATCGGCCATCGGTTTGTCGTGTAAAGCCCCTGTATCTTGTTCAACCACTTGATCCAACAGTTCATTAGTAGTACAAGGTTCTTCACTAACATATTTTTCATCAACAATCACATTTATAGATTCCATAATGGTCCGAGTTTGCTTATTATATACGCGGAAGGCTCTACTATCCGTAGCGTATCCGAGAAATATTCCTTCATCACTGCGAGTGTCGAACTTGCCCAGATATTCTCGATCTCGCATGACATAGCATTTACTACCAAAAATTTTGAAGTATTTTTGACATTTGGTTTTCTACCTTTCCATTATTCATAGGGAGTGTGTTTAGTGCCACGACGAAGATAAACATGGTTAATCGTATAGCATGCAGTAAAGACAGCTTCTGTCCAAAATTTCAGAGAAACATGTTTTGCATGCAGCATAACTCGAGCCATTTCTTGGATGACTCTATTTTTTCTCTCAACAACTCCATTTTGTTGAGGTGTCTTAGGAGCCGAAAATTCATGACCAATGCCAAGTTCATCACAGAAAACAGCAAACTCCATATTTTCAAATTCCCTTCCATGATCGGAACGGATGCGAACAACACATCCTATTTTAGCATTTTTCTCATTTTGTAATTTCTTGACAAGAGATTTGAATATAGGTAAGGTTTCAAATTTTTATTTAAGAAAACGCACCCCAAGTAAATCTAGTAAAATCATCTACAATAACAAAAATGTATCGTTCTCCACCTATGCTTTCTATTTGGAAGGTCCCATGAGGTCCATATGTAGTAGTTCAAGAGGTTTGTTTGTCAGATTGCTAGTTATCTTTTTGTGCGGTGTTCTAGTTTGCTTCCTTAGCTGGCATGGTCCACATATTTGGTTCTCAAGATTCCCTAACTTGGGCACCCCACGAACCAATTCTTGTCTAGTAAGGACAGATAGATCTTTATAGTTGACGTGTCCTAGACGTTGATACCATAGTTCAGTGTCAGAGAGCATACTGGATTTGTAGACCACTTCATTACTAGGAATAATCCCATAACAATTATCATAAGTACGCTTCCCATGAATTATTTCTTCTCCCTTATCATCACAAATGTAACAGTCGTGTCTAGAGAATTTTACTTCATGATTAGAGTCACACATCTGACTTATGCTGATAAGATTTGCTTTAAGGCCATCAACATATAAAATATTTTCTAACAACAATGACCTAGAAGTACTAACAATTCCACGTCCTACGACGCGAGATGCATTTCCATCTCCAAAAGTAACGACCCCTCCATCATATTTTTTGAGTTTATCAAAAACAGATTTATCACCGGACATATGTCGAGAACATCCACTGTCAAGGTACCACATATGAGTGTTTTTTGTTTTCTAAGCTGTATATGCGACTTGGCAAGACAGTTCATTTTTCTTAATCCACATGGATCAAGTTTTAGTGGTTCGAGAGTTATCATGACGGTTTAAGCGATTTGACACTGTACTCCATTTATTCTTTAGATATGTGGCAGTATTTTCATGATACTGGAGCTTACGAGGGAAACCGTATAGGTCAAAGCAGTTAGGACGAATGTGACCAAACAAGTGGTAGTGATGACACACAGGAATGAATCTTTTAGTGCTGACTTGATTTCCTATACTTTTGTATTTCCCTTCATTCTGGTTATTTCTGATGCAATTGTTTTGATGATTCATTTGATTCGTCATTTTTTTCAGCTTAGTCATATAAGGTTTATCAGAAGAGCTAGTAACAAAACCGAGACCGGCCCTATTGCTAGTAGGTCTTTGCATAGCTAGAATGTCATCTAAGCTCTTGGTTCCTATATCCAATCGTTCAAAGATAGAGTTAGCTTTGGCAAGATCAGTGGTTATGATTTCTAATTCATCCTTAGATTTTTTGTGAAGATGAGTAAGTTTTTCATTTTCGGCATGAAGTTCAATGACTTGAAGATTTAGACTTTCCCTTTCCTTTGTGATCTTATCAAGGGCGATATTCTTAGCTTCGAATTGTTTCATTAGGATAGAGTATTTTTCTTCACACTTCTTATATTTTTCAACAAGTTTGAGATTTGTTTTGTTTATTTTAGTACTTTCTTTGTAGATCAAATTGTAAGCTTCTAGAAGTTCTTCATAATTACAAGTCTCGTTTTCCTCTTCGCTCTCACTTTCTTCATCAGAAGAATCTTTAGTGAGAGACTCAGCATTATGTGAAGATGTGAACGCAATAAAGTTCATATTATTCTCGGTATTATCTTCCTGCTTGTCGGTGTCACTCTCATCATCCCAAGTAATATTTTCCTTAAAAGTGGTTTTCTTTTTTAATTTGTTAGCACATTCATGTGCAAGATGGCCATATCCATGACATTCATAGCATTTTGGTCCAGCAAGGGGAGCTCTTATGGCTTTCTTAGTCTTGATTATGGATGCGTCTTCTTTAGGTTTACTAAACGAGCGACTATTTTCTCCTTCATTAAAGTTTTTCTTCTTAAAGAATTTTTTAAAAGTTTTAGTGAAAAAAGCCATGGCTTCGACGTCGTATTCCCCTTCACTGTCAGACTCATTAGAGACACTTTGAGAGCTCGTGAAAGCTATAGGTTTAGTGGTCATTTTAGATTTTGATCTTTGAGGGGTAAGGAGATGCATGTCTGCCTCATAGGTTTGAATAATACCAACCACTTCTTCTATAGATTTCTCTTTCAGTTTACGTTTCCTTTCAGCATAGTGACTTTAGTGTTAAAGTGTTCAGGGAGAGATCTAAGAATTTTCTTAATGACACAAAAAGGAGGGATAGGAGCACCTAGGGTAGCACAATTGTTCACAATAGATATGAGTTTAGAGTAAAATTGGGTGAACGTTTCCTCCTCTTGCATACGAATGATTTCGAATTCATTAGTTAATCTCTGAAGTTTGGATTCTTTGACTATGTCAGTTCTCTCGTGACACGTGAGAAGAATATCCCAAGCCTCTTTAGCTATTTCGCAATTAGTGATTTTTCTATGTTCAGTCTTATCCATTGCACTGAAAAGGATATCTAGGGCTCTATTGTTAGCTTGAAGAGCAGATTTTTCGGCGATAGTAAAGCTCGATAAAGGTTTACGTTCTATGACTCCCTCAGTGGTGATCGTAAGATAGATATATATTTATGGATGCAGGCATTCCAGATTTCTTTGTCAGCCGATCTTAGGATGACTTTAATTTTGGATTTCCAATAATCGAAGTTGTCACTGTCAAGAAAGGGAGTACGATTTGTAATATGATTCATGTTGTGTTAGTACTCATGTTTAGGTAGGAAAGACACTAGACGCAAGAAAGTGACCCGCTCTGATACCAGTTGAAATAATGTACTAACCTAACATAGATATATCATATGCTAATTTAAGTAGAGAGTTAAAAAGCATAGCATGACATATACATGGAAAACCCTTAAAATGGTAAAAACCACGGGAAGAAATCAATCACTAGAATTATCATTGTGCGATTACAAAGAAACCTATACTTACAACTACGACTCGTCACAGTTGTTCCAAGGTTGGTTTGTCGAATCCACGTTTACCACACCATGATTGATTTGCTTGCGCCTTGAATCCTCAAGTCTTCCTTAGATTGAAATCACTCCTTGATTAATAAGAAACGTCGTTCAGCTTTGTAGCCGTCATACTCTTCAAAAACGTAGATTTGCCTCTTTTGAATGCATAATAATTCCAGAACCCTAATTGAGGTTTTATAGGCGATCCGGAACTATCGCTGGAGCGACTGGGTCGTTGAAGGGTCGCTGGAGCGACTATTGATAATGTGGAAACAACTAAAAACAATTACAGATTGATTTCTTCCACTTCTTAAGACAGACACGCTAGAAAGAAAAACAACTTATAGAACTGGATAACAAACGAATAGGGAAAGTTGTTGGAAGATAGCCCGGAAGTTCCAACCAATAGTGGTGGAGCAGAGACGATGGAGCTTACATAACTTAACGACCTTCTAGTGTAAATTTTAAACTTATATTGTTCCGGCACAGTAACGATAGTATATAATACTAGGGATAGCATATTGATTGGGAACATGACGATCGAAAAACAGTGTGGTTGGGGAGCAAGGTGGTTGGAAAATATTGGTTAGTCAGGTGGTTGTGATCGTTATCGTTCAGGAGCACTATACTGGACTTTATTAATTTAGAAATGCTGATTCGAAATATATGACAAGATCATTGATTTAGAAAATCATATTCAAAATAAATGACGAGGTCATTCTTGGAACAATTGATGGAATTATATGACGTGATCATACTTTAGAAGATTTGATTCGAGTCGAGGACTCATGGAACGTTTGATATTGATATTTCCTGAGATAATTAATTTGATGATTTCAATTACGTTATTTCAATTTCAAGCATGTACTTACGATTTTTGCACTTATCTTACCACATGATTAGACATTGAATAATTTCATACTCTGTACGTTGCACATCATGTTATTATTCTAGAATATTCAAAAGGGAACTTAAAGGTAAGGTAACTTATTGAGTGTAAAAACTCATGGTGCAACTTTCTCTTGCCTCTGGTGTTTCATAACCAGGTATCGATGATGATGGAACTGGACTAGATGACACACCATACGATGGCGCCTATATTGATGAAGACACGGTGGAGCTATGATTCACATAACTTTGTTTAGACTGTTATGACTTTAAAGTCTTTTTTATGTAAAATAGTATTTTTGAACGCATTTCAACTGTCTTTTGCATTAAACTCGTATTTCAATATAATAATAGTATTTTAAGTACTTCACTATTTTTATTAACGTGTCTGAAATTCGGGTCATTACAGCTCCAAACCACGAGGGAATGATGGCTAGTGTACTGTGCGTCTTTGTGTCTATAAGGAGAAGAGACTAAAATATGTAGAGCTAGACCTGGTGGCGTCATGTTCACGGGATCTAGATAGGGTGAGGTAGATATATTGACTTAAGAGAACAGTAGAAGGTTCTTTTCTTATCGGGTTATGATTCAAATTGTGACTCTGGATAGGCAATGACTGGTCAATACCAACTAATGGGCCTATGCTAATGTCTAAGGGAGAATATGATATTCTTTTACAGTATACCTAGAAACATAAAAGTATTTAATAAAACTTACCAAGGTGTTTGTGTTTTCCCTCGTTACTTACTTCGTCGTCTACCTGTCGTCTTGTTTGTAACTGAAATTACTCATCAATGAAATGTTATTTCCGCTTCATTGTCGTTCATCTTGTTAGCTATATTGTTGCTTGCTTGTTGTTGGTTTGATACACAGTGCATAGCTACTTATGCTTTATTCCATGCTTAATATATCAACTATTTAGCGTATATATCTTTCACATGTTGTATCACCTATGGGTTTAGTTTTTCGGGTAACTTTATCTACTAAATTTCATTACTCATCAGTGCAACTTCTCTGTCCCTGATGTTTCATGCCAAATGGAGATGTGCAGACGGAGGAGCAACCCATGCAAGAAATGCTGAGAGTTGAAGGGGAGGAGTTATTTGCTTGGATGTCGTACCCCCTAGATAGTCGCTCTGATTTTTCACTTATTTTAGAGTTATGAAATAAATGTAAACCTCAATGGGTAATTTGGTCATTTTCCAATTATGCATTCTCAAACTTGGTTTTTATAATAATTAATCAATGGTTAAGGAATTTTCACATTAACTCTTGTCTTTTTAATAAAATAAGAATTTAATAAATTATTTAATGTTACGAGAAATTGGGGTGTTATATCGCCTTCTACCTTCCAATTTTCTAGCATTTTACGTAAGGCATAAAAATTGTCTCAAGCATTTCACCTAAGGTAAAAATATTTTACCTATTGTGTAATAATGTACCAAATATTTTATTAAAATACAAAAAATAAGTATTCTTACTATACAGATTGTGCGAAAAACTTGTATCACATTTGAATAAAAATCAACTGATGAATAATATTTTATGCATTGATAAATAAAAAAATTATTTTTTCGTAAGAAATTATCCTTTTCTATATCTTTCTTAAACAAAAGAAATTTGCCGTTTTTTGTTTTCAATTGACCTTATATTTGTCTCGTAATAAAAAAAATTTTGTTATGTGATTTAATAAAATTTTCATCTCACTAGCTAAATTTTTTGTGTCCGCCCCTGATTATAAATAGAAATAAGTAAAGTACCCGTACTATGCACATAACACAAGTATGTTTGTCGAATTAGGATTAAATATTAATTGTGAAAACTAGTCGAAAGAAGAAGAACGTTTGATGAAAAATTTAAAAATTATTTTCTGTGAGTTAAAAAAAAAATGAATCCAGTAAAAACATCAAATTAATTTCAATATAGTATTTTCGTAATTTTATTTTTTAAAAAAGATTAAAAAGAGTTTCCTATGTCGTATATGTTATTATTATATATTAAAAATGAAAAATTTAAGTAGGAGGAGCAGCTAACTGTATGAGCTAATAATGGTATGAAGTAAGAATATAGGTGAGATCATTTCATATGGGTATCTTTTTACTACCCCACATACTTGCACAAACTTCCCTACTCAGGTTTGTTCATTGAAAGTTTTTGACAAAAAAAATTTATTTGTCTTCCGTTGTGCTATTTACACTGTGATCTCATAGGCTCTACCACACGTGTATGTGATTTAGGGTTCATTTGACTTACGGTAATTATTGAATTATTGTCTAATTATTTTTTAATTTATATTTAAAAAATTTATAATTTTTTGTTTTGCATCAATTTTTTATGGTTATTGATTCGTCTCGACAAATGATTTTAGAAAAATATAAAATTATATCCCAAAACTAAAAAAAGTTAAGAAAAAATAAAAAATAAGCGCAAAACGACATCTGTGTCGACTTATTTTCATCTTTAGCGAACTTTTTTTTAGTTTGTGGACATAATTTTTTACTTCTGAGATTTATTTCGTTGAGATGAACTAGTAAACTACAGAAAATAATGCAAAAATAATAAATTCAAAAATTAAATAAAGACAAAAATAATTAAGTTACAAAAGTCTGGCAAATGAACCCTAATCTCGCCATTTTGAACTTTATATAAATGCGTATAAGAATAGTAATGAGACCGAGATCAAATTTAATTACTATTGTTGGGATTTTATAAGTTTTAAAATTTAAATTTCTTCAAAAAGTCATGCCTTTTTACACAAAAAGTTGTGACTTTTTAATTTGAGAGATTTCTTTTAAAGGTCATATCTTTTATAAAAGCGTACTTAAACCAAGAATTATGACTTTTGATAGTAGTCACTATTATGATTATAAATATCATAGATGTTAAGGATGATTATTGACTATCTTTTCATTGTTTTCCTACTATTTTTATATTCCTCTTCTCCTTATTATTTTTATATGTTCTACGGGCAACTTCGATAATAGACGGGTTCAATAATCTCTTGGTGGACGCGAACATTAAGAGGTCTAGATTTTGTGATTTGGGTTGTATATATCTTCGAGTTGTTTATTATTCGTGAGAACCTATGCTTGGAGGGGCAATAACTGTGGGGTTGTGAATAATCTCTTACTTGAACCGTTCCCAAACCCTGCACAGTGAACAACTAATTAGTGCCAATTAAATTGTTTCCAACCTGATGACACTCCGATGCTAAAGTCAAAACACATAAGAGATCAAAGCACAATAGTGATTACACAATGAGTGATGACATACTTGATTAATGGCATATGATCCCCTATTTATAAGCCATCAAGTGCCCTTATTTGGTAATCCAATCTTTAGGGAATCTTTTCTTATTTTCTGATCTCAATTTTTCCATGTGAAGTAAGCTTCCAAACGCGATGCATTCCCAAAACTAGTTATTGCCTTAATCTACACTTTCCTAATTGAGACTTGCCATTCATCTGGAAGGTTCCCACCGCCTTAGCCGAATAGCATGCCAACAGTTTGGTGCTTGGCTAATCTGAAGCCCTCTTTATATCAGGCTTGTTTGGTTCAATGGCCGAAGCCTGTAGGAGTTGATCTTCCCAGAAGAGGCTTGTTCGATCAATACGCCGGCCCAAGCCCACGTCACCAACACAACCCACATCCCTTTGCCCAATCATTCTCATATAGAGATGTTCGGCCCTATTTATTTCTGTCCCCACAATAGCCCCTCAGCTAGACGTCGGCTCGGCTGGTGATTGACTAACTTGTAAGGCCGGATATTACAAGCTTCAACGGTCTAGACACGTATCGCTGGAAGACTTGTTGTGCATCAGGTCGTCGTTTCGTCTTTGCACGCGTTATGTCAGTGGCATTAATTGCTAAATGCGCCAGATTCGTCCACATGTCGCTCATCCAACAATCTACAATTCGCATCACTTTGTTTCCTACGCGCTGCCTGGTGTTTCATTTTTCGAACATATATAAGGGGTGAGAGAGGGAGAGAAGTCATTTTTCTCTCTTTCTCCCTCCGCACCTCTGCTGCTGCTCAAGATTATTCGTCGAAATATTTTGCCGTTACCAGAATCCTTCCTCAGGTCTTCCCATTGAATTCTCTACTTTTCAGGTGATAATCGAGCACTACTTTGCTTGTTACATGATTTATCATTCTTGCCCATAGGTTGCCCCCTTTCGTTTTTTTGGGAACTGTTCGCATATGAACAGTGCCACTACTGTTGTCCCATCATCTTCTCCAATATCATGGGTATGTCCCCTCGATAAACCTCGTCCAGCGAACCTGTCTTGTCACGTCGATTGGACCCAGACCTTCATTCATTCCGTTCGGTATTTTTGCCAAACACCTCCGGTGTCTATCTTCTTGTCCTTGTTGTTGGTCCTTTGAACTCTTTAACTTTGATAGGTTCTCTTTATGGTACCGAAGAGAAGCAAGTTCAAGGATCGGTTTGGATCACATGCCGACAAGCAAGTATTCTGAAATAGATATGGCATTCTCGATGACGTGCATCTCTCGCTCATAGAGCTCGGTGAAGCGCCTAGTTATCGACCCGATTGCATCCACCTTCCTATGATGGCCATTATTGAAGGAGGGTTCAGTTCCCTCTTCATACTTGGCTTCGTCGAGCCTTTTTCGAAATCAACCTTGCCCTCTTCCAGGTTATTTTTTAAGGATAATCATGTCAATCGTTTAGTTGAAGGAGCTACACGATCTAGATATTGAGTTCTGTGACATATTCGGCATCTATATCGCTACCCAGAATGCCAAATCTAAGAGGCATCACCTTCAATGTCAGTCGAGGTACGATCTCTAGTCGTTGGTCTTCCTGACTCGGACAAATATGTTGGGGACGTGCTCAAAGTCATCGGTAACTTTGAGTTCGGTCCCGGTGAGGGTGAATACTCGGTCCCTCATGTCCAAAGGGTTCTTGGTACTTTTTGCGCTCATCATTGGCCAATTATTTTTGTTTTTACTGTGTCTGGCGCCTAATTTCTGTGTTCATTCTTTTGTAGACAAGGATGTCGTTGGCCGCCTCAATTCTGACTTTTGGCCGAGAGCGATATTAGAATTGGAACCCCATTACAAGCATACGCCTGAGGACCGACAAGCCAAGTGGGCCTCCCAGAGCAAATTTTTGCAATACCTTGATCGGTCGGACTTTTAGCCCAGTACCTCCATGGAAAACTTCCCTCGTCGAACCGCCAAATCCATCTCTTCACACTTTGCTGAACCCTCAGTATTGGCTATGCCTCCCCCTCCAGTTGCCACTATTCCTTCTCGATCCATAATATCGACTGCTTTTCCCCCTGCCAGCTGCAAGAGGGCACACGAAGCATCGGTTGGAGTTGCCGAACGTTCGTCTGCCGTCCAATCTACTTCTCCCGTTGAGGATTAGGTCATCGAAGCAGCTGAGCGCTGGAGGTCTCAAATGAAAGTCGGCAAGGTCAAAGTAAGGAATGATAGCTCGATCGCCGACTCAGGGGTCGCGCGTCCTCGATCGATCGGTTCTCCTACCCAAGGATGCCGACACAATGCCCACCACCATCAACCCCTCTGACGCCCTCTTAGTAAGTAGTGTATTATGTCGAATATTCGTTTTAAAAACCCAAGTGTGCTTACTAGCTGATTGTTTCTTTGTTGTACACAGTACAGGCGCTCTCAGCCTTCAATGACCATCTGTCGGAGTCAATGAGGGTCAATAGCCAATATATCGAGAAGTTGGCTGCTAAGAAGGAGCTCCGTAAGAAGGTGGAGCTAGAGGTGGTCCAGCTCAAGGATGAGATTGCCTCTCTCAACGCGAACATAGGCGTCGTCCAGAATGAAAATGCCGACCTGCTCAAGGAGGCGGAAGAGCTATGGGAGAAGCACAAAGAGGTGGCTGAAAGGGCTTATAATACTTGTTTTGATGAGGCCGAGGCCCAGTGTGAAGTCGAACTGGTGAAGTCACAAGACATCATCCATCGGCGTTGCTCGGTTGATGCATTGGGGACCGCAGAGCTTCCAGCTGACTCCATGCTGTTCAAGGACCCCCTGCCCTTTCCGGTTGCTGCTCCGGCCTCAGTTTTTGCCACTGAGGGCTTCCTCCTGTCGGCTCAGGATGATGTGGCTCCTGCAAAAGCCGAAGGGGGAGGGCATCCTTGCCGAGGGCACCCTCTAGTTTCTTTCTGTTTTTTAGGTTTGTAATTAGATCTTTCCTTAGCCGCTGTCAGACTGTGGCAATAGGGTCGATTTAATTTGTATCAAGATAGGACTTGTTTTTTCATGATAACCTCGTCTTTCCTTCATTACTACTTTGGCGTGTTTTTTTATTTGGCCGAAGTGCCGCTTATCTTTGCTTGTTTCGGCCCACATGCTTTGTCTTTTTTATGGCCCTATCTTTCATTATTTCGGCCAAATTGGCTTAGTTTTTATTTATTTCACCGAAGTGCCTTTCGTTTAATCCGCAGTGGCCGAGGTGCCATCTTACCAACTTCCTCCCCCACTAAGCGTTTTGGAGGTTTGGCAAATTGCTACAAACTCTTAGTGGCTTCGAGTATGTTGACTGCCCACCTATTGGCGTTAGGGCTCCACGAACGGACCCCAGCCTTTCATGAGCTCCTCGGGTGCCGAGGTCGGTCTAGGGCTCCTTAAAGCGAGGACCCTTACCTTGATCATTTCTGTTAACAACGGGTGTCGATAAGTATTAATTGGGGGAAATTCATGATTTCATTAAAGAAGCTTGATTATTAAAAAAAAAAAAAGGCTTAATGGTAATATTTTCTAAGGTTAACAGCATTCTAGGGGTTTGGCACAGGTTTGCCGGTCATGTCTTCCAATAGATTTGTCCCTGTGCCAATCTATTCAGTGATTCTATACGGCCCTTCCCAAGTTGGCCCGAGCTTCCCGCTAGACTGCTTCTTTGCGTTAGCCACGACCTTTCGTAGCACCAAGTCCTCCGGCCGAAATGTTCGCTGTCAGACCCCCTGATTATATCCCTTGGCCACCTCTTGTTGGTAGGCAGCCAGGCGGATGCACGCTCAGTCGCGCCTTTCATCGGCCGCCCACAAATTGAGCCCCGTTGTCCGAGACGAAGGCATAAGGGATGTCGAACCAAGAGACAATGTTTTTCAGGTGAAGCGTTTGACATCCTTCTCTTTAATGGTGACCAGAGGTTCAACTTCCACCCATTTGGTGAAGTAATTGGTGGTGGTAATGAGAAATTTGAACCTGCCTGATGTTGTTGGCAGCTTTTCCACAATGTCTAATCCCCACTGTGCGAACGACCACGAGCTAGTCAGAGGGGTCAGTGCCTCGGCTAGCTGCTGAATGAGCAAAGCAAAGCGTTGGCACTTGTCACACTGCTGCACAAACGTCTACACCTCTGCCATCATCTTTGGCCACCAGTAGCCCTAGGTAATCGCTCAGTGGGCTAGCGACCGTCCTCGCGAATGATAGCCACAGCTTCGATGTGAATTTCGTATAGCACCTTCTTTGTCATGGCAGGGTGAACACAATAAAGGTATGGCCTAGTGAACAACCGGCGATAGAACTTTGTGTCCGGAGAGAGGCAAAATTGGGCGAACTTGTGTACTATACGGTGGACCTCTTTCTTGTCGGCGGGTAATCTATTGTCCTCTAGGTATGCAATAATAGGTAACATCCAGCTCGGCCCACATTCATTCATCAAGACTTTAATGGGCTGTAAGGGCTCAATGGTTGGCCGAGCAAAAGTGTCGATGGAAACTATTCGATGACTGTTGACTTCCGTAGCCGTAGCCATGCCTGCCAACGTGTTGGCATGAGAGTTCTGCTCGCGAGCAATTCATTTGACCTTGATCTTGCGAAACTTCTACATCATCTCAATCGCCTTGCTCATTTATCTACCCATCTGTTCGTCCCTGGCTTCGTATTCCCCCAAACTTTGATTCACAAATAGTTGTGAATCGCTATGGATGACAAGCTCCTCGGCACCAACGGCTTCGGCCATCCTCAGTTCGACTGGGAGGGCCTCGTATTCACCTTCGTTTTTGGTCGCATGAGAGTCCAGCCGGATGGCATGCTCATGGAATACACCTTCTGAGGACACCAAAAGTACTCCTGCTCCTTAGACGCTCTATCCACGTATAATGTCCATTCAAAGCCACCATCATTCACTAGGTGTGGGTTAGGTTCCATAGCTCGTTCGGCTGTCCTCGCAACTGCATCCGGTCATGGTGTGAATTCGGCCATAAAGTCAGCTAGTATTTGCCCTTTGATGGCCGTTCGAGACTGATATCTGATGTCAAAGTTGCTGAGTTCGATAGCCCATCGAGATATCCTCCCTGATAGGTTGGCCATTCTTACGATGGCCTTAGAGGATATTCAGTGAGAACGATGATCGGATGCCCTTGGAAGTATGGGGCAACCTTTTTGGATACGACTATCAGGGCCAAGGCAAGTTTTTTGAATGGCAGATACCTTGTTTCGGCGCCCAACAAAGTCTTGCTTGCGTAGTACACGGGGCTGTCTCCAGAGTCAGTGTGGCACATCAGTCCTGAGCTAACGACATGGGAGATGGCCAAATAGAGGTAGAGGGTTTCACCAACCATGGGCTTAGTCAATAGAGGTGCCGAGGTGAGGTATTCTTTGAGCCGAATGAGGGCTTCGTCGCACGCCTCATCCCAAAGGAAGTGATGACGACCTTTCGTCTTCAAGCATTCAAAGAACGGCCAACATTTATTAGATGACTGGCTAATGAAGTGGTCAAGTGTAGCCTCCATGCCGGTGAGCTTTTGTACTTCTTTGACAGTGGTCGACAGATGAGATGCTGGATCTCCTGTATTTGGTTTGGGTCAGTCTCGATTCCTCTTTGTGTTACCAGATGCTCGAGAAATTTTTTGGAGCCAACACCCAAGGCGCACTTAGATGCATTCAGCCTCAGCTTATGTTCTTTGAGTATGTCAAATACCTATTGTAGATCCCTTAGGTGGTGTTCGGCCTTGGTGCTTTTGACCATCATGTCATCAATGTAGGCCTCGACGGTCTTGCCGATCTATTTTTGGAATATCCTTGTCACCATTCCCTAATATGTGGCCCCAACGTTCTTCAGGCCAAAGGGCATGACCCTATAGCAGTAGAGCCCCCTTGGGGTAATGAACGTCGTCTTATCTTGGTCTAGGCCAAACATAGTGATCTGGTGGTAGTCCTTGTAGGCATCCATAAAGCTCATGCGTTCATGGCCAGCCATGGCATCTACTAACTGGTCGATCCTAGGCACGGGGAAGCTGTCCTTTGGGTAGGAATCATTCAAGTTGGTGTAGTCAATGCAGACTCGCCATGTTCCATTTTTCTTCTTAACAACCACCGTATTTGCTAATCAGCTAGGGTATTGCACCTCCCTGATAGTAGCCGCCTCTAGTAGCTTTTCGAATTCCTTTACTATGGCATCCGTATGGGTGACGGCAGATCGGCGAACTTTTTGTATGACTGGTTGGTGGGTCGAGTCAATCTTCAATTCGTGGCAGATGAATTTGGGGCGACTCCCGATATCTCATTTGGAGTCCAAGCGAACACAAATATATTGCTGATCAAGAACCTCACCATTTTCGCTCTCTCCTGTTCGTTTAAGGATGAGCCAACAAAAAAGAAATGTTCCGATTTAGCATTGATCAAGACGGTGATCAGCTCCTCGACACCCTTATCGGCTGCTGGTATACTGACATCCTCTAGCACTGGCTGGTCGGTAATTTCTACCCAGTTAACTTGCTTTAGGGTAGACTTGCTTTTCACAGCAGTGATGTAGCATTCTTTGGCCGATGCCTGATCTCCGTATATGCTTTCCACTCCGTTCGGCCCAATGAACCGGAGCACTTGGTGACACGTGGAGGCTACCGCCCCCAACTTATGTACCCACTCCCGACAATAGCATTGTACGGTGATCGGATGTCCACCACAATGAATTGCATCGCCAATTTCACCAAGCCTACCACCACAGGAAGGGTAAACTTGCCAAGCGGTCGGACTGGGGCTCCATTAAAATTGACCAACGGCACCTCTGTTGGCTGGAGATCAGTTTCTTTGTACCTCATCTTTCTAAATAGGCCATAATACATTATTTCAGCTGAGCTGCCGAGATCCACCAAGATGCTTTTCACGAACCACGTGTCGATTTTCAGCTTGATCACCAAAGTGTCGTTATGTGGATGTCGCACTCGCTCCAAATCTCTATCCGTGAAGGTGATAATCCCTTCCAATTCCCTCTGGCGCTTCCTAGGGGCCAATGCTACGCTCAAGACTTCTTGCCCTGCAATGAGTTGGAGTTCGGCCCTAAGCCTCTCTTCTCTCCCTGGATCCATCATGCCATGGATGACATTAATGGTCCATGCTTCTTTGGTATCAACTGCCCGAACCCCCCTCGATTCTCGGCGTGCTGACCTGGGTCTTTTTCTCGTCAATTCATTCTTTTAGTCAGCCCTCAGCCACCATCTCCTCCAGGAACGTTTTGAAATATTGATAGTTTGCCATCATGTGCCCTTTATCCCTATGATATGAGCATCCGCAACCTTTGATTCGTCGACTTGGGCTCCCCCATCAGCTTGTTTGGCCACTTGAAGAATGGCTCATGTTCAATTTTTTGAACAAGCTGGTACAAAGCGATTTTGAACACTATATGTTCAACCACATACTCAAACGGGTGAATCTCCTTCTTCTCTCCCATCTGCACGACATTGGTTTCCTTTCGTTGTTCCCTGGTGGGTTCAGTCCGACCTATTACACCTCGTTCGGCCTTTATTCGTTCCTCCCTTGCCTGTTCGAGCCGAGCATGTTATTTGATTCAATCCATCAGCTCGTCCATGTGCATGGGCGGGGCCAAAAGCAAGTCTTCAAAGATCCTATTCTTTTGGTCAAGGCCGAGCTTAAAGGAGGTGACGGCTAGTTTGGGATCGCAATCGCTATTTCATTGTACAACTCCCAATACTGAGCTACGGACCCTCGAAGTGATTCAGACTTAGACTTGCGTAGCCCAAGCAGGGCGTCAACCTCTTTTTTCACCTTAGTACTTGTAATGAACCTGGCTGAGAAGGCCAAGCAAAGATCCTTCCAACTACCGATCGATCCCTTTGGGAGCCGATCAAACCATAAGAGGTCGAGCTCCACTAAGCTAGACGGGAAAAGTTTGCACGTAAGTGCATCGTTGGTGGAGTACAGCGACATCATTTGCCTGTAGTGTACCGATCGATCCCTCTTGACCGACTCGATTTATCGCGTGAATGGGGCTGCAACCAAATGATCGTGTGCAGCCTCTGACCTAGACTGAGCCAAAGCCTCAGGTCATACCACAGGCCAAACAACTCTTGTCCCACGTCTATTTCTATCTAGCTTAGTCAGTAGGTCTTCCTGGTATCGCTTTTCGATTCGGCCTTGAGCCTGCGGGCCACTGGCTAGACTGCTATTTGCCTCCTGTTCTCCTAGCCTATCGAACACTGAGGATAGGCTGCCGTCCATCCGTTTGCGAGGTTATCGCTCTGGTGTTGGGGATCGCGTTCAACTCGCCCTTTTTCCATCGTCGCTATAGCCGGCTAGAACCTTGGAGCCTATCCTTCTTGACATGTGTTCACGTTCGCAACGCTTTCTACGTGGTGGGGTAAGTGCCCTGGTGTAATCGCTTCCCTGTGTGCGGCTCATCACCAGGGCTTGATTTTTGCACACATTTACTCTGAGCCGGATAAGTTCCAGGTGTAGGCTAGTCAGAGCCTCGTCCCGTTTTTCCAAATCTCACTCCAGTGGTGGATTTTTGAGGTGCCGCAGGTGGCTCCTCTGACAGGATATCACTATCGAGAAGAGGACCTTTGTCTTTGGAGGCAGAGGCGCTAACACCTTTTTCGCCATTGATCATGCTTTTGCTTTCAACCATCATGAGCATTTCAAGTCACGAAACTATTCGTCCCCAACAGATTATTGAAAATGAAGATTGTTCTTCCTCTTTTGAAACTTAGGTGAATTGTTAAGGTTTTGATTGAGTGTACTCAAAGTGCTTTTGAGATATCCAATGTTTATGTCTATGTCATTCATTCTTTGACCTATTTTCTATGAATAACTTCATTCTTCAACACATCTTGTGAGTTTGATAGTTTCATTGACATATTTTTCGGCCAAAAATATAAGACTTTGTTCTTGGTTGAGTAGCGAAAAGAAGATATCTATTGTCTAGATTATAGATGAAAGGATTCGAAATACCACGCCTCCCCATTATTGAACAACTTTTCTCATTTAATTCTTATTTCCTAGTGATAATCTCAAATCTGAATGAAAAAGATTAGCGTGCTAAATGCCGAAATCACGCAAACATACCCGCCAAAGCATCAACTGCTTTTTTCCTCGTGGGATCGATACCCAAAATTTCTCTGCTATGCATTTTCATTGAACAGTAGAAGGAGTTCTCCGGGCATTGATCTTCATCCAGCATCTGATTGAGAGCCCACCTGAAAAGATGACTAAATGTGATTGAACCTGGAGCATAATGACATGCACTATTCCGAGTCGACCATGTTTTTGGCGTCATTGCCAGAGAAGCAGCGTTTACACTTTAGGTAAGGTATTTTGCATTTGTATATATTTATTTTCCTTTTTTGTTGTTTTTAGTATTAACTCGTGTAAACTATGAGAGAATCTATAGCCATCCACTTTCCAAACTCATGGCTTGTACTTTCAAAGGCAAGAATCACCATGGTACCTGCCCAACATTTCACAATAATATAATTCTAAAGGACCTTCTGTGGGTCCTAATGCATATCAACCTCATAATAAGAAAAGTTTTGAAGACACACTGTAAATGTTTATGCAACAACTGCGCACCAACCAGCAACAATATGAGCCTCATGGACCTTATAGGACCCAATATGCACCAGCAGCTCAATAAGCCTAGTTTAGAGGACATGTTGCAGATATTTATGTAGGGGAATCCAAAATATACGCGCAAAATATGCATGCCCTTAGAGATATCCGTTCCCAATGGACAAAGTTGAGTAATATGTTAGGTGTTGCGAGTCCAACCGGGGATGATGATGAGTTCCGTGATGAGAACCACAATGATACCTTAAACCAAGAATCATGATACTCTTATGTATTCCTCGATTCCTTAGAGAATTACCTCACTGTTGACAAAGAGGTAGAATATCCTTATACTCTCCTCAGAGAAGGAGAAGTCATGGGCAACGAGGAATGCATGCCCGCGTTTGAAAACCTCCCTCAGGAAACTTGCCTAACTACTGAAGAGGTTGTTTTTCTTCATTCACCCGAAGTGGAGCCTTTATATTCATTCCTTGCGGATAACGAAGTTATGGTACCAGAAAAAGTGAGAGCCCACTATTCAACCACTACTACTAGACAACCAATCTCCACCCTTAGAGTTCCAAATTTGTCCTAAGCGATTGGAAGTCATTTTCCATAGTAAAATTGAATACACTTCTCTTCGAATTATCTTCACTCATGAAGATCACCGGAGGAGTATACCATTGAGATACTTGAGCAAACAACATCAGGCTTGTCATTGGCATTTGAGGAAGGACCATTTCCCTCCACCTTTCACTGATAAAATATTCAATAAGGAAGATGGCAAATCTATGTATTGTCATGATGTGGTCTCTCTGGAAGACCAAACAAAACCAAAATTTTTGTTTCCATTCGAAACATTCTCGTTGAAAATTTTAGGCCTAGTTTATATGGGTGACTAGATTGCCATTCATTAAGCTTTACTGAAGTCTAGGAGACTACAAATTTATGGAGTTTGAGATATCTCCAGTGTTTACCGTGCTCGAATGGCCTTTGGCGGTCTGGTATAGCGGCCTTGTCGAAGCAATATATGTAGTACCTTGGCAGGTTGGGTCTGATGGTAGGAGTGTGGAACAACAAGAAATCTGTCCGAACCTCAAGAGTTAGTGTCAAATTTCATGGAGATTGCTTCAAAGAGAAATGGTGGGTAAGGAATTTGGGTTGCACTAAAAGGAGTGGTAGCCTATTAGATGATAGTGCCACTTCTCAAGAAATTGTTGAACTCTACACATATTATCCTTCCAACGAAAAGGGAAACACAGCCTTCGATAAGGGAGAAAAGTAGTATTCATGTCGTTCGTGTGAAAAAGTGGTGAATTTACTATATACTTTTATATTCTTATTTTTGGACTAATCGGCTAACTTGTTGTCGTTGTTAATAATCATTTTGCTCTTAGTAGGTAGTTGGTGGTTAAATCTTTGCAGGGTGTACATGCTTACCACATCAGCCTTGGTAGATTGGGTCTAACTTGGAGTGATTGAGGCATTCAAGAGCCTAAGTCATAGGTGTAGCTATGTGCTACTATTTGTCAATCTAACAAAGCCCCAATGATCCTATGTGACTAGCTGTGGTTCCACAAGTTAGAGCCAAAGGAGTGCATATTGGGAGCACTTCCAATGATGAAAGGAGCAAATGACGTAAATCCTCAAATTTAGTCAAGGTATATGTTGATTGACATTCCACCTCGCAGGTATACTCATCCCTATTGTTATGATTTATTGTATATTGTCTTCTTGCATTGAGGACAATGCCAAATTCAAGTTAGGGGAAGATGTTAGTCTTGGTGTTAGTCCCTTTTTGTAAAAAAAAAAAAAAAAATCAAATTTGGTTTGTCTTTGTGTAATTTCCCTTGTATTTTTAGCCTTTGAGTCACTTCTCATATGCTCGCATGTTTAGTGTAGCAAGAGTCATGCATGTCTGAAGTTTTAATGTTGCTAGCTGCTTTTTTGTGTCTAAGCAAGAACCATGGTGAACAACTTGAGGATATAATCTATGCACGAGCTAGAGTTGATCATGATAGTGGAGATTCATTTTTGTTCATATACCCATACTTTTGATTAGATATCTTTGTTCTATGACTCTAACAAATGCCAAGTTTAGTCAATGTTTACGTGTTATGTGATTAGTTTGGAATTCATGACACAGTGGGAAATGATACGAGGCCTTATTGTGTGATCTAAACCACATATGAGTTCGAATGACCTTTATTTTGAACCATGTCTGGTCCATTTCTTGTTAAAACCATTGGGTAACCGGATGGTATAAGGTTGAAAGAATGGTGTGGTGTGTGAGTGTAATGTTCAAGAAATAGAGTTCAAGTCATCCGGTTGAGTACTTTTAGTTCATCCGGTTGCATCAGTTGGGAGGACCAAAGCAGAGATATAGAGTTCCACTTCATCCTGTTGGTTACATTTTGATCCATCCAATTGATTGTCAAAACAAAGCGAAATTAGAGATACAGAGTTATAGTTCATGTGGTAGAGCACTTCGAGACCAACCTGTTGAGATGTAATTTCAGAAGGCAAAATATGATGCTAAACCCTATTTCATCCAAATGGCCCAAAACTGACCAACCTATTGACATGTGAACTAGACAGGATATTTTTGCTGACATCTTGTGGATATTTTGAGATTGTCTCGAGCCCCATGCAAAAGCAACTCGATTGTCTCTTCCCTAAACTAGGCCATCATTTGATCTCCAAGTGATGTCCCTTCCCTTCCAATGCTTGGTTCAAAGCTATTATTTGGTCTCCAAATGATGGCTTTGAATTGTCCCTTCCCTAATCTAGACCAAATAATGCAAAATTCCAAGGGAAGGGACATCTTATAAGTTATAGTTCAAGTGCTTTTGGTACATCCAATGCTTAGGTCAAGTCCTTCATTCTTTGACTTTTTTGTTTGAACAACCTCATTCTTCAACACATCTTATGATTTAAAGTTTGTTGAAAATGAAAATTGTTCTTCCTCTTTTGAAACTTAGGTGAAGTGTTAAGCCTTTGATTGCATGCACTTAAAGTATTTTTGAGACATCCAATATTTAGGTCGATGTCCTTCATTTTTTTAACATATTTTTCATGAACAACTTTATTCTCCAACACATCTCATGAGTGTAATGGTTTCATTGACATATTTTTTCAGACAAGAACATAAGACTTTGTTCTTGGTTGAGTTGTGAAAAGAGGATATCTATTATTTCTGAGGGCAAAGGGCGTGCCCTCCTCCTAACTCCTTCCATTCTCCCAGGGACTACGGTTGACCTTTGGTGAAGAACTCTATGGGACCCTCCTTCTAGGGTTCGTAGGTAGTGAAAGGTTATCCCTTTGCAAGGCTGGAAGCTTAGCATAATCACGAAGCTGGCTAACTATGCTCGAGCTACCTTTACCACATCATGGGGGTTTACAGGCTAAGACAAGAGTTCACTTTCCAAGGCAGAAGATCCACCTTCCACACCTCTTGCAACTACGGAGCCTGGTTAGATAGGGTCAACTTTTGCAAAGGTTAAACGATCAATTCAAATCAAAAGAAGTAGCAACAGGAAGCATTTCGGAGTTTGTAACATCAACAGGAATTGATGATCGACTTGATAGTCCCAAACAATCCGAATCAAAGAACCTTGTGCCACTTGACCAATGAGAGAGGGTCTTAGATTGCTGGTAATGAACTAGAGACTTTCATGTTATTCAAGAGCGAATTTTTTAACCCTAGTTCGATCCATCGGACTGTTCCTTTAGGCCATGGCCATAATTCTCATATAAGTCAAGGCTTGGAAGCAAGCTGCCAGCACCTATCGGCGAGAACTAGACTTGGCTTGGTTAGAAGTGCCTGCACATTCTGTCTCGCCCGCCTGCCGGCTTGCTCTGAAGAATTCATGGGCCCGCAAAACAAACATCTGTCTAATATTTTTGTATAAAAATCTGATTAGGGTTTTCATTAGTCTTTTATATTTAATATTCCAATAATAGCACAAAAGCCCCTTAGTTTAGACAATTCCAAAATCAACATGAAACTTCTAAACTTCATTAAACTCCACAATTACACCAATAATGCATAAAATCACTAAAAATAACAAAAAATAAAATAAAATAATAAACTATTGGACCGTAAGTCCTCACAACCTCCCCCTTCTTAAGAAATTTCATTCCCAAAATTTTCCATCTCAAGGAAGAAGCAAATCTGGATGCTTAGAACACAATTTTGATTCTCGTACCCATGTGGCCTCTTCAACCCCGAGATAATGCCACAATACCTTGGTGAATGGAATAGTCTTTTCACGCTACACTTGCTCTAGCATATTGAGAATCCTTACCAGTCATTCCTTATACGATATGTTATCCTCAACTTTCAACTTTGTCTTGTCTAGCATACGACACATCCGACTCATACTTGCGTAACATAAACACTGGAATACGTCATGAACCTTCGACAACCTCAGTGGTAAGGCAAGCTGATGTGCCACCTCTCTTGCCCTCTCAAAGATCTTGAATGGCCCAAGAAACCACAAAGACAACTTTCCAATACGACCGAACCGCATCATACCCTTCCTTGATGTGAATTTCAAGAAAACATGATCACCCCCCTCGAAAGGTATGGGTCAACTCCTACAGTCTGCATAATGTTTCTGACAACTCTACACGGTAAGCAACGTGTAGACACCCCAATTTAGATCCCGATGAATCTTCGAAAGCAACGGTTTGGACGTTTTCAATGATGAAAAATAGAACTCTTACCCTCAAACAAAATCTTGAGTCATGTTAGGCTTTGATAGACTTGACCATGGATACCCTGGCTTTATTTTTTACAGCAAAATATTTTTGGACCAACATGCATTTTTACTTTGTGTGCGCTAGTCTGCACTTTTTGGCGCTCGCCAATGTAGTCTTGACGCATGCTAGTTTGATGACTTGTCAAATCACTATGAATACAATATGGCTCACCATACCACATGATGTGTGGTTGCGTTTTATAGAGACATAGTGTGCACCAATCCATAAAGTGGCGCACTGTGCTATGAATTGGCACACCCGAATCCTGGATTGCTGCAGAGTCATATCACACATGTATAATTTTGGCGACTTTGGGGCCTATAAATAGGACCTCCTAGGCTTGAGAGAAAATGGAGAGAAACTTGTTTTGAGATAGGATAAGTAGATAGGGGAGAATAACTTTCTCCAGCAAAGAGTGTAGAAAAGTGAGTAATTTGTGAGAAAAATCTCTCCCCAAGAGAGTATCTTTAAAAAAAATAAGGTTTTCGAGAAGATACTTCAGAACCGGGTAGTAGCATCCAAGTCAGGAAAACATAGGAGACAGCGGGTTGGCATTGAATAAGTAATCCGCATATTTACTTATTCATTTCTGACCTCTTTCTCGAATAATTGTGCCAAAGTCAACGTGATCAAAAACTTCAATCAAGGTACACAATCCCGTGCTAGATTGCATTTGTTCTTGAATGAAAACTGAAAAACCCGAATAGTAATCCATATTACTCATAAGCTTTCCTCCGTTCATTTTTTAATCTTGATAGAAGTCAACACTCACCGATGCATCCATATATTACTCCCAATTATTAATGCATACACATTGTTAGTGTTAGGGATCGATTCTCGAGACCCAACGATAAACGCGCACAGATTATACAACAAAAATATATGAAACCCTATGAAACCCTACAATGCAGAACTGGAGATCTCTCGTGTTTGATCTCAACAACTTTCACAGTTCGGTTCGATAGAAATATGACGACGGCTGGAATGATCTTGCTCGACTGATCTCTCGATCTTCTACCGTAATCCTACTTCACCTTGATCACGAACTAAATGTGGACCCAAAAACATGATCTCCTTGGCTTCATAGAACCTCTCTCAATATTTTGAGTATCAAGTTGTGTCTGACCTAGAAGACATAACAATGTCTATATAGGCAATAATAGAGACCCCCAAGAGAAGTACGGGCTGGGCTTTCTGCATAATTTGGAATCCTAATCCAACTCGAATTAATTCTGAATTATATAAATTACAATACATATCACTACAAAATTATAATTGTATTCACTTCTCATACCTCAAAATTGTATTTCGAGCTCCATTTTATTAAATACTTATTTATCTCCCCATGTTAAGATTACAGATACCCGTTGATTAAAATAAATTACTGAGAATTTATAATCAGCATCGATAAAATTCTTTGAGACCTTCCACTTAACTTATTCATTATATCGGATACTAATATCCACTTGTAGGATTCGACATAATCGAAACTTGTAAACATCCTGAAGAGGATATTTTCAATCCCTATAAAGGAACGTGGATTCCATTAATAATTAACAATTGTCATATACTTAATATTGTGACCAAACTCATCAAGACTATTGGCCCACAAGGCCTCACTCTATAATGAATCAAAGTCAACAATATTAAATGTACACATCCATTAGTTATCTATGGGTTAAGAGCACAAGCATTCATAATAATCATGAGGTGTGAATTGTATTATATTGTCAGTATAAATATAATTACCTCAAAATAGTCTTATTCAATACACACAAAGTGTACTAACACAATGAGTTGAAATTATACCATTTTTGGTAGTCAAGACAGACTTACTAAAACACTGTGTTACAGTCCTATTGATGGTGTGTCCAATTCAACCTAAGACTATATTCTACAAGAACCGATAATCTGATCTTCTACGTGTAAGTCAAACTTTACAAGCCAGATTATTTAATATGTGGATAAGAGACACTCATGCTTAATATGATTTGAGATAATACAAACATTGCCCATAAAGTTAATAAATAGAATAACTGTTTAAATAATTCACACAAATATTAATCCATTACATAAAATTATAATTTGTAATATAAAATCCTAACAATCTCATACTTAGACTCAAAATCATGATGCCATATATCACTCTCATTCCCTCCACATGACTAGCAAAAATTTTTGCTGGTAGACTCTTTATGAAAGGATCTATCATGTTGTTTGCTAATGTAATCTTGGTCACTGTTACATCACTTCTCGGAGTGAATTCTCGTATAAGATTATACTTATGCTCAATGTGCTTTCCCGTCTTATGAGTTCTTGGTTCCTTTGAGTTAGCAACTGCACCACTGTTGTCACAATAAAGTGTAATAGTTGATTCCACTGAAAGGACTACATCAAGATCCATTAAGAAGTTTCTGAGCCAAACGGCCTCCTTGGCTGCCTCAAAGGCGGCAACATATTCAACCTCTATGGTGGAATCAACAATACATGATTGCTTGATACTCCTCCAATTTATGGCTCTACCTCCTAGGGTAAACGCATATTCTAAGGTAGACTTTCAGGAATCCTTATCTGACATAAAGTCCGAGTCTATATACCCATAAGGCATTAGACTGTCTGATTGGTAAACCAACATATAATTTTTAGTCATTTAAAGTACTTCAAAATATATTTTACCGCAGTCTAATATTCTTGTCCAGGATTAGACTAAAACCTGCTAACCATGCCTACAGTAAAGTAGATATCAGGTCCAGTACACAGCATAGCATACATGAGGCTTCATACCGCAGAAGAATAAGGAACTACTCTCATCTTATTTTTGTCTTCGGGTGTTTTAGGGCACTGATCTTGGATAGATAGATTTCATGTCTGAAAGGGAGAAACCCTTTCTTGGAATCTTGCATGCCAAAATGAGCAAGAATCGTATCGAAATAAGTAGCTTGTGATAATCCCAACATCCTTTGCTTGTGATCTCGAATAATGTTGATCTCAAGGATGTGACTGGCTTCTCCCTAGTCCTTCGTATCGAATTGGTAGGACAACCACACCTTTACTAAAGATAACACTCTTACATCATTTATGATTAGTAAGATATCATTTATATGTAGTACCAGGAACACCACTATTTTTTTGTTGCATCTATTGTACACATATAACTCATCCAGACTTCGATCACAATCAAAAGACTTTATTGTCTGATCAAAACGAACGTTCCAAGACCTTGATGCTTGCTTGAGTCCATAAGTGGACTTCTTAAGCATGCAATCCATGCGCTCTTGCCTCTTTTTTCTGAATCCAACTGGTTGTACAATGTAAATGCATTCATCTTGATTGCCATTAAGAAAAGCAGTCTTGACATTCAGTTGCCAAATCTCATAATCGAGATGACCCACAATAGATAAGAAAATTTGAATGGACTTTAGCATGGTTACCAGCGAAAAACTTTTCTTATAGTCGATCCTTTGTTTCTAAGTAAAACATTTTGCTACAAGCTTAACTTTAAAGGTTTCCACCTTCCTGTCCACTCCTCTTTTTCTTGTACATCCACGTGCATCTAACAGATTTTATCCCTTCGGGTGGTTCTAAGAGATCTCAGACTTGATTAGAGTACACAGACTCCATTTTTTAATTCATAGCCTTTCCCCAAAGTTTCACATTTGCATCTTGCAATGCTTCATTGTAGTTATAGGCTTTAGCATCTAGTTCCTCAGGAATTCTATCAAATTATTCTCCCAAGAACATGTACTAATCGAGTTGAATAATAACCCTCCCACTATGACGAGGCATCATTGTTTCAATTGTTGTTTCTTGTGGTGTTTTGTCTTGCATTAATGGTGCTAAAGAATTTTGTGTTGGTCTCTCTCCTTTCAATTTCTCTAGAGCATTCTTACTTCTGGGCTTGCGATCTATAACATAGTCCTCCTCTAAGTATTGGACATTGGTGCTAACAATGATCTTTTGATCCTCGGGAGTATAAAATAAACTACTTTCGTTCATCTAGGGTACCCTACAAAGAAATAAACTTCTGTCCTAGATTTCAACTTATTCGCGTTCCCTTTCAGCACATATGCTGGACTACCCCAAATCCAAACATGTCGTAGTCTAGGTTTGTGCCCAGTACACAGTTCTACGGTAGTACAAGGTACTGACGTAGATGGTACCAAGTTAAGAATATATGCTGTTGTTTCTAATGCATGTCCCCGAAATAAAAATTGGTAAATTTGAACAACTCATCACTGATCTTACCATGTCCGTAAGAGTCCTAATTCTTTTTTCCACTATACCATTTTTCTGTGGCATACCAGGTGTGGACAGCTGGGATATAATCCCCGCATCAGAGAAGTAGTTCCTAAACTCTCCCAAAAGGTATTCGCACTACAAGTGTCCAAAAATTTCTTTCAAAATTTAAAGTTCGGGTCGACACAAGCGTTGTTCGTCATCAAAACTTTATTTTTCAAAGTGGTGTTATAATGTTCCCGACCAATATGGTCCAGACCCCTTCGCTGACCTCATATCTGATGCTAGTGTACCCAAACATCGATTCTCGTATCCCATGCTCCTAACCGTATGCTCCCAGCATTATGTCTCTCATATGTTGTGCCTTGATTTAGAAAATATCTAACTCCACCCCTTCAACTATGTTTTATTTTTGAAAAGACACGACACGGCTTACGAATATAACTGACTCACGACATAACTTGGCTTAATACATGAGACGTGATCGACTCGGCTCCAAGACACAGCCCGATGGTAACAAACATAGTTCGGCTAAAATTCATATCTCGGCTAAAGACATCCAAACACATCTCCCCAAGGAGTAAGTTAGAACTCGAGTCACAGCATATAAGAGTTTTCTCAAAATCTCGATTTTCGTTACAAAATTCGTGACTTTTCAGACTAGTGTCAAAACCTTGAGTAACATTTCTACTAGCCTCAAACTATTCCTTATTGACTCTATCTAACTTTCGTTCAAACAATTAGACTCATGGTAGCATGATGATATGTTGGAGATGCGAATTTTAACAAATAAATAAGATTATACAATAAAGTTAGCTATGGGCACATAAGCAATAATCGCATGATTTCGTCTATCAAGAGATCTCTTAGCATGCTAGCCCTTGAATAAGATATCAACTCATAATGATATATGATACCGAAAATCTCAATACAATAATCTGAGCTTGATTATAGATGTAGTAGTCATTACGTAAGAATTGAGGCGATGTTCTTATTTTCTGAAAAATTTTGCTGTCTGAAAATTTTTCTAAGTACGGAAAAAAGTTGAATTTTCAAAGTTTCAATTTAAAGGATAAAAACTCCCAAAAATAATTCCTTGATTTTTTCTAAGCAAAATGGTATATTTAGTTGTTTTAAATGCATAAGGTTAGGGTAAATTTCGGGCCAAACCATAGGAACAAAATGGGTAATTTTTTATTTTGTACTTAAATAGGGAGAGCAACATTTTAATTCGGATGAAATTTTAATTTTCTGTAAATGTCATTGTTTCCAAATGAGGGGTATTTTTTTATTTTTATTGAATAAAATTGAAGTAAATAAAGATTTTTTTACATAAATGTATTTATAGAAAATAAGTTTATTGTCATATAACAAGCCCTGTCTCAATAACCCTAAGTTGGAAACTGACTGTCAATATTGCATAACAGAGGCACCAATGTAAGATTTTTAGAGACACTAGTTCAAAGTTAATTCCATAGCATACTAATGAGATACAGAGAGGTAAGACACTAGTGCAACAAAAACTAAGGCACCTGTGTAAGGCCAGATTAAAGGTAAACTATGAAGTACTGCAAGGGGAGGCACCGGTGTAACAAAAAATGAGGCACCTGTGTAACTATGAAAATTCAGAACATTGTAAAGTACTGCAAAGTAAGGCACTAGTGTAACAAAAACTAAGGCACCAATGTAAGGATCATCTTCTCTAATTTTTAGATTCTGGGTTATGTTTTCTCAAAGTTTCTTGGAGCTAAATACCGATCAATGGCATAGATTAAAAATTAGGAAGAGTTTCACTTACCTTTGAATTGAAGAAACAAAGTTTGAATCGAAGGATTACGAAATGAATTTGGATGATTGGACCACAAACTGGAAGTTCCACTCTCTCTCTATCTCTCTCTACTATAATCTCTTTCTCCCAACAATGGAAGTACCAAACATCTACTAAGAGCTTTGAAATTTCGTAAGTGTGAAGTGGGGGGATATACAAGGGTGTATAAAGAGTGAGATAGAATGTACGAGCACTCCTTGCATGAATTTCCATTGGAGGAGAAAAAGTTCTTGGAGTAGATTTCTGATGGAGTGTAATGGTTGCATTGCTCAATCATAATGAAAATGACAAGAGAGATTTGGGACAAAACTAGGGGTGCAAGGAGGTTTGGCTGGGGAAAGAGGAGTGGCCTACAAGGATTAGGTGCTCAATGGAGGAAGAAGATATTAGAGACAAACAAACGTACATTTTTTGAGAAGGAGGCATGTGGGTTCATGATGATTGAAAGAAAATGATTCCATGTGACGAAGTCCATAGAATATGGCTGATCTAATGGGTTTTGGGCCAAATAAAAAGGGTTTGGATCGTGAGCTAGGTAAACAATTTGGACTCTGATTGGATCAAGACTTGGGTCAAGCTTCATGAAATATTGATGGACTAAGGCTTGGGCTCAAGGATCAATGGTCTAATGAGTTGGGTCCAAACACATACATGTACAAATCCATGAATAGACACAAGTCCAAAAAAATATATATGACTAGAAATAAAATCGCACAAAAGTAATTTAATTAATTAATGATTTCATACATTAAAATTTTAATTTCTCTTTTTATTTTTATTTGAAAATTGAGGGTCTTTATAACCTATCTGTCACGACCCATCCCGTAAAGGTTAAGGCACGTGACCGACCATGAGTGAAACTCGTAAGGCCTTCAAAAATAAACTAGTTTAGGAATTTTTTGTCAACATATCTTATATCAGAGTGTGAAAATAAAATTTACTTCCAAAGTTCAGTGCATAAAGTAAAGTGTAATAATACGACCTTTATGGGCTTACAAACCATGACTACGGCCCAAAATCTCGATCAGTCAACAAAATAACATTATAACCAAGGCCATGCTACATAAACATATGCTAAGTCTAGAGAGCATAAAAGATAACTTCAGTTCCAATACAACTTTGCAAAATTCCAAGCATGATCAACATCATTATTAAAACACGTTTCATCAACAACTACATTAGCACTAGGCTAGTGTGAGTCTAAATATGACAAGTTTACTAATTTTTGTATTAACACAACCTGTATTCTTCAAATTTATTATAATTAAATGATAACATTATATGATATGTGAATTCAGCTTTAGACTTGCGCTGTAACCATGCACAATTATAAAATGATAACACTATGTAACGTATGAATTCAGCTTTTAGCCTTACATTGTAACCATGTATGGCAACACTGTATGATCTACGACAGTACCAGTAAATTAGGGAGCGACTGCAAATTTATAGGCGGCGTGATATCACCCGTTGATTACCTGTTTAATAATCTTTACCCTTATTATTTCACCTCATCGCTAGAATCTTTATCTGTCCCCTAGCGGACGAGGCACCGTATTAGATTTCATAACCATGCCATGATATTTTCACAATACCATAATTCTTTTTAAGTCATTAATCAATCATGTTTAGTTGATAAATTAAAGAACCATTATTTGTTGAGACCGATTTGTATGCTAGGGCCCACGAACGTTGTATGTGACTTAGATTTGATCGGTGTTGATGATATCGCATGATTTTAGTGATTTTAATTTATGCTCGATGCATGTTTAACTAAAATCGCATGATGATATTTTATTGTTGCATGTTGAGCATGACGGATGATCATTGTGCATGCACGCATGCATGGAAATTGGAAGATTAATTGAACGGCAAGGTTAGATGATCTCATTGTTGCGATAATGAGTGATAATCAGAATATTTTGGAGTTGTGGTGGATTATGGGGGATTGCGAGACCCCGATGTTTTGATACCGATGAAGGGAATTGCGAGGCCCTGAGCTTGTAAATTTCGCGGAGAGGGATTGCGAGACCTCGATGCTTCGATACCGATGAAGGGAATTGCGAGGCCCTGAGGTTGTAATTTGGCTAAGGAGGATTGCGAGACTCCGATGCTTCGATACCGATGAAGGGGATTGCGAGACCCTGAGGTTGTACTTTTGATATGGGGGATTGCGAGACCCCGGTGGAGATAATAATAACTAAAAGATACTCAATGCGGAAAGCTATATGCACGACATTGCATATTCATTTTATGCACGATATTGCATATTTCACGTTTGTTTATTGTTCTTTGCATGCTGTATAGAATTATTATTATGTATGTTTATTTGTAAATTAGGGGTAAGGTTAAATTTTCCTACTGAGTGTTAATCACTCATTTGGACCTACTTCTTGGCCCCTGGTATTTCACACCAGGTACAGAACATGGGAACACCACAACATGGGAACGATAGGTACATTGCCGTTACCAGCTATGAATGTGAATGTTAGGTTTGACCCAATAGTGAACAACTGCACACGGATGCTTCGCAATCTTGTTGCTAGCATAGAGAACACCCAATCGCGTGGACTTGCTTATCACACATCGATATTTTCAGAATTTAGAGGCAATGATCGTCGATTTATTACGAAAAGATTCAAGAAGACCTTTAGTGTAGTGACACTTTTGGGAGTTCAAGCATTAGTAGGTCTTACGTATTAGGACTGCGAGTTATAGGTGTCTGGTTTGCGTTTGTCTTGTGATTTACAAGTGATCGATATGTCAAATTTTGATGTGAGTTTTGGGATGGATTGGTTGCCCGCGCACCGTGCTTAGATAGATTGACACCAGAAGTGGGTAACTAGAATTGTTGTTAATAGTACAAAGTTCTTGTTTAAGGGGGATAGACAAGACCCCCCCTTCTACTACCAGAAGATCGAGATGATGCCATAATTTAATTGGCTAGATAGCAAGCTTGATGTTGAAGAAGAGGACTGCAAGAAGTTGGATTTGCCTAGAGTCGTATGCGAGTACGCTGATATTTGTCCAAACGAGCTACGTGGGTTAGCACTGCACTAAATGGCACCCGCCAAGCGAAGGAAATTGAAGATTCAGTTGCAAGAGATATTGGATAAGAGTTTCGTCCAGCCCAGTACTTCTCTATGGGGAGCATTGTTCATTATGATGAAAGATGGAACTTTGAGGTTATGTTTCGACTACCGGCAGTTGAATGTAGTTATAATTAAGAATCGCTACCCGTTATCGAGGATCGATGATTTGTTTGACCAACTACGAGAATCTAGATGCTTTTTGAAGATTGACCTGCGATCAGGCTATCACCAGCTACGAGTCAGAAATGAGGATATCTCAAAGGCTGCTTTTGGAACTCAATATGGACACTATGAGTTTATAGTGATGCCATTTGGACTAACCAACGCACCACCTGTCTTCATGAGTCTCACGAACAAGATTTTTACACCAGTTTTGGACCAGTTTGTGGTGATGTTTATCGAGGACATAGTGTTCTACTCACCATCGGAGGAGGACCATGAAAAGAATTTGAGGGTAGTCTTGCAAGTGTTAGGAGACGACCAGCTGTACGCAAAAGTGAGTAAGTGTGAATTTTAGTTGAAGGAGGTGAAGTTCCTTAGGCACGTCGTTTCAAATAAGGAATTGTCGTGGATTCTAGTAAGGTGGAAGTAGTTCTGAATTGGAAACAACTTAGGACAGTATTTGAAGTTCAGAGTTTCTTGGGACTGACAGGCTACTATCGAAGGTTCATTGAAGATTTCTCCAAGTTGGGAAGACCAATGACACAGTTGAGTCAGAAGGAGTCAAGTTTGTTTGGAACAAGGCATGCAAGCAAGCTTTTTTTGGAACTGAAGAGAAGGTTGACTACTGTACCGATATTGGTGATTTCAACGAGGAACGAAGGATATGAAGTTTCTTGTGACGCTTCGGGAGAAAGTCTAGGAGGAGTTTTGATATAGAAATGATGAGTGGTTACCTATACTTCAAGACAGTTGAAGCCACACGAGAAAAACTAACCTACTAACGATTTGGAGTTAGTAGTAGTGGTATTTACATTGAAGCCTTTAAGGCGTTACTTTTACGGGACGAACTTCGAGATTTTCACGAATCATAAGAGCCTGAAGTATCTTTTCACTCAGAAGGACTTGAACATGCAACAGAGAAGTTGGATGGAATATTTAGAGGACTGCAGTTTCACCTTGTCATATCATCTAGGGAAGGCTAATGTCATGGAAGACACTCTTAGCCGTGAGTATAGAGGAATGGTATCAACTATAGCAGTTTAGGAGTGGAAGATGATGAAAGCTCTCGATGGGTTTAGTTTGCAGCCGTCTACATCAAAGTCGGACGCTTTGCTTTGTACCGTGAAGGTTACCCTAACGCTACACCGGGAGATATTGAAGGTGCAGACACTTGATCAAAATACAGATTTCTTCAAGTATTGTTTGACTCCAAGAGTCAATCCAGTAGGTTGGACTATACACAAAGATGGAAGTTCGAGATTTCAAGGAAGGATATTTGTACCAGATTTGGGACTCTACGGGAATCAATGCTAAAGGAATTCCATAGATGGAATTTTTTTCATACAACCAGGGATTAACAAGATGTACCAAGATATAGACTTTATAATGGGTTTATTCCAATCCGTAAAGAAGAACGATGCTATCTGGGTCATTGTTGATCGACAGACAATCTGAGCAACAATTCAAAATTTGAAAGACACGCTTATAGCCTCTGTCTTGGACTTCACAAAAATTTGAGAACGACACCTATCTCTAGTTGAGTTTGCTTACAAGAATAGTTTTCAGGCGAGCATTGAGATGACACCTTTCGAAGCAAAGTACGGTAGACCTTGTCAATCACCTGTATGTTGGACAAACGTAGGAGAGACTAACCTTATCAGACAGGACATAGTTCGCAAAATGACTGAGAAGATTCAACTCATTAGGCAACTTTTGACTGCCTAGATTCGATAGAAGAGCTACGTTGACAAAAGGAATTGACCTTTAACATTCAATGTTGGAGACTTTGAGTTCTTGAAGACCCAACTGCGACGAGAACTTATTCGGTTTGGCAAGAAGGGTAAACTATCACCTAGATTCATCGGGCCATTTGAGGTGTTAGAACGAGTGGGGGAAGTGGCTTATCGTATTGCTTTACCGCCGCAGCTGTCTACAGTCCACAACGTGTTCTACGTGTCAATGCTAAGGAAGTATACATTGCACTCCGAGCATATACTCAACTGGAAGGAGGTTACATTGGACGAGGATGCGACATTTTGGGAGCAGGCTATTCAAATACTAGACCGATAGGAGAAGGACTACGAGGAAACAAGTTCATATTACTCAAGGTTCTATGGCATCATCATGGACTGCAAGAGTCAACTTGGGAACGAGAAGACGAGACGAGGGTCAACTATTCGAGTTTGTTCGTCGAGTGAGGCAAACTTTCGAATTTCGAGGACGAAATTTGTTTAAGGGGGATAGTTTGTAACGACCCGGTATTTTTCTAAATTAGAAATAATTACTTTTATCGAACTTAATTATTTTATTGATATTTTTGGAATAATTAATTATTTATTTATTTATTAGTAACCTTTATTTTTTAAATTTAATTGGTATTTTGTATTCGAACCGTCCAGGTTCATTGAATCTTCAGATAGAGAAGGGTATTTTATTACTTTGGTAAGAATCGTAATAGAATATATGGTTTCCATAATTTTTTAAAAGATTTCGATTTGGAATATTCTTATATTTTGGTAATAGCCTAATTTAAATAATACCTTTTCGATTCGTATCCTATTTGGGGCACTGATCCCTTAGTCTATTTATACAGCCCCTATTCGACTTTTTATTCATTTTTTTTGTGGTCCAAAATTTCTCCGCGCATATTAATTCGTGAGGTATCTCAAAATCTCACGTTTTATAATTTTGTTGGAGTTAAACGCGTGTTTTTCTCTTTTCTTTTTCTTTTCTTCTTTCTTCTCTTCCCTCTCGGTTTCTCTCTCTTGGTTTCTCCTTCTCTCTCTCTCTCTCTCTCTCTCTCTCTCTCTCTCGGCAGTGGGTTAACCCCACTTGTGTTCTCTTTTCTTTATTTTTTTTGTATTATTAGTTATTTAGTTAATAACCATTATACTAGTTTTTGTTTTATATATTATATATTTTTGCTTACTTTATTATTTACTAATAGCATACTGTTTTTATGAAATATTTTTAAAGTAATTACTTATCCTATTATTTATTAATAATAATATATTTATTTATTTATTAATATAATTCACTGTTTTTTTACTATTTATATTTTTAATGAATGACCTCTATTTTTTTTATATAGTGTTGCGGTAATCGGATCTTGGTGCAGTGTTTGGCTCGTTGATTTTCGTTAGTGCTCTATTCGTCGGATTGAGGTAGAAAATTTCGGACCGAACCCTACATATATACGTGACTTATGAGTAGATTTAATTTGTGTTAGAAGATTGTGTAGAGAATAGGAATCGAATGTTTAGTAATTAAATTATTAAAGAAATTATGTGTATTTAATTATGTGAATTAATCAAGTCGAGAATTTATTATACGTGACGATTCGTGATTCAATTTAATTTAGTTGATAAATTAAAGAACCATTATTTGTTGAGACCGATTTGTATGCTAGGGCCCATGAACGTTGTATGTGACTTAGATTTGATCGGTGTTGATGATATCGCATGATTTTAGTGATTTTAATTTATGCTCGATGCATGTTTAACTAAAATCGCATGATGATATTTTATTGTTGCATGTTGAGCATGACGGATGATCATTGTGCATGCACGCATGCATAGAAATTGGAAAATTAATTAAACGGCAGGGTTAGATGATCTCATTGTTGCGATAATGAGTGATAATCAGAATATTTTGGAGTTCTGGTGGATTATGGGGGATTGCGAGATCCCGATGTTTTGATACCGATGAAGGGAATTGCGAGGCCCTGAGGTTGTAAATTTGGCGGAGAGGGATTGCGAGACCTCGATGCTTCGATACCGATGAAGGGAATTGCGAGGCCCTGAGGTTGTAATTTGGCTAAGGAGGATTGCGAGACTCCGATGCTTCGATACCGATGAAGGAGATTGCGAGACCCTGAGGTTGTACTTTTGATATGGGGGATTGCGAGACCCCGGTGGAGATAATAATAACTAAAAGATACTCAATGCGGAAAGCTTTATGCACGACATTGCATATTCATTTTATGCACGATATTGCATATTTCACGTTTGTTTATTGTTCTTTGCATGCTGTATAGAATTATTATTATGTATGTTTATTTGTAAATTAGGGGTAAGGTTAAATTTTCCTACTGAGTGTTAATCACTCATTTGGAGCTACTTCTTGGCCCCTAGTATTTCACACCAGGTTTTGAGGAACAGGTTGACGCGGAACATAATTTGCAAGTTCAAGAGACTGAGGAGGACGAGATGAATGTACCAGAACCATGGCTGTACCAATAACAGTCCAATGGTTTGACTTAGGATGTCCCTTTAGTTGTGTTAATCAATGATAATTTATTACTCGAGTTATTGATTTTCAAAATTATTTAATGAGCTAAATTTTGGGTGGTTGTAATTAATAATATTTGAGAATTGGGCCCTTTACTTTTAGATTAAAATTTTATTCCGCTGCGTAAATTATTATATTTAATTTTAACGTACCGTAAAATTACGGGGCGTTACAGAAGCACTCTCCATGATTTAATAAAAAAAGTGATTATGATTTGAACTATATAGATTTTCATCGTTGCGCAAATTGCTACGCAATCCCAAAAAAACTGTTCTGGTACCGATTTTTGAAGAATATGAAAATGGATCGGGTGACTAAGAAAAATACAAAGATCATCATAGTTTGCTCGGATTTCTCGTGTGATTGTTTGTTATTAAGCCGACATCTCAAAACGTCCTAAATTTTTACAATCATAATTATCCGCGCTATATCTAAATTTAAATAATTAAATCGGGTCGGGGTATTACACTATCCCCCGTATAAATTTCATCCTCAAAATTACATAGTAGAAGTTTCAAAAAGGCAGGGGTGGTTGGCACGCATAGTATCCTCTCGCTCCCAAGTGGATTCCTCCATGTTCCGATGGTGCCACAAAATTTTGACTAGACGAATAGCCATCCCTCGTAGGATCTTCTCCCCCTTATCAAGGATTCATACTGGCTGCTCTTCATATATCGTGTCTATGTCGATGGTGACTTCCTTCCAATCAATGATGTGAGTCAGGTGAGCTAGGTACTTCCGAAGTATGGATACGTGAAAGACATTGTGGAATTGATCAAGCTGAGGCGGCAGAGCTAAGCGGTAGGCGGTCTCTCCAATGCGTTGTAGGATCTCGAAAGGTCCAACAAATCTTGGTGAAAGTTTCCCTCTCTCACCGAGTCAAATAATTCCACGTTGAGAGGAATCTTCAGAAATACATGATCACCAACATTGAAAGTCAGAGGTCTGGTCCGCTTGTTGGCCTAGCTCTTTTGTCAACTCTGTGCTGTCAGTAGTCATTGCCGGATGATCTTGACCTTCTCTGTCGTCTCTTGCACAATGTCAGGTCCCAACAAACTTGTCTCTCCCATTCGGTCCAACAAACTGGTGATCAACACGGTCATCCATAGAGTGCTTCATACGGTGTCATTTCAATGCTTGCTTGGTAACTGCTATTGTAAGCGAACTTGAAAATTGGCAGATGTCTTTCCCATCTTCCTTGAAAATCTAGTACACAAGCTCGAAGCATATCCTTCAGCGTCTGAATCGTCCTCTCAAATTGTCCGTCAGTTTGTGGATGAAAATTGGTGCTCAAATAAAGCTTGGTTTCCAAGGCCTTCTGTAAGCTCTTCCAAAAAGATGACATGAAATGTATGTCTCGGTCAGATATGATGGTCACAGGCACACCATGTAATCTGATAATCTCCTTGATGTAAAGGTAGTTGTGAGAATCATCGTGTCAGATACTCAAATTAGTAGAAAGTGGGAGGACTGGGTCAAACGGTTCACTATCGCCCAAATGACATCGTCTCCCTGATGCCATCTTGGTAGTCCCGTCACGAAACCCGTTGCAATGTGTTTCCATTTCTGTCCCGGCACATGTAAAGGATGAAGAGTTCCTCCCGATCCCTAGTGCTTGGCTTTTACTAGCTGACAGGTGCGGCAGGTGGCAACATACTTAGCTACATCATTCTTCATTTCACCCCACCAATAAGATCGTCTCAAGTCCTTGTACATCTTGTTTCCTCCGAGGTGAACAACTAAACTTGATCGGTGAAACTCCTTCAGAACTGATTCTTCCAGTGTCCTAGAATCAAGCACAAAGATCCGTCCCAAATATCTCAGACTCTTGTCGTTGCCAATGGTCCAACCTATTGTTGCTTCTCCCTTGTCTAAATGACGTTTGATGATTCGGATTCCTAATCGGGCGTCTGGACCTTCAGAATCTCAGCGTGCAATCTTCGTGTTGCTGTCAATGCATACAAGTATGCTCCTCCTTCTATCTCGTTGTGCTGGACACCAAACTCCTGAATCTGTCCCAGGATCTTCCATTCCCATACTGATAGGCTGGCAACATGTCCTCGAGACTTGCGGCTGAGAGCGTCAACCACAACGTTAGCTCTACCCGGATGATAAGAAAGCGTGAAGTTGTAATCCTCGAGCGTCTCTGCCTCATATTCAAGTCCTTTTGTGTGAATATGTACTTGAGGCTCTTATGATTCGTGAATACCTCAAACTTCTCCCCATACAAGAAATGACGCCATGACTTCAGCGCGTGAACCACAGCTGTGACTTCCAAATTGTGCGTCGGGTAGTTCTTCTCATGCGGCTTCAGTTGTCCTGAACCATAAGCAATGACCTTACCGTTCTGCATCAATATACATCCTAATCCATCCTTGGATGCATCACAATACACGACATGACCCACATCCCGTTCTGGAATGGTTAGTATCGGTGCATTAGTGAGCTTATCCTTTAGCTCCTGAAATAACTTCTCACAGGTTTCATCCCAGTCAAACTGGATTCCGAGTTAATCGAGTCATTGGTTTAGCCAACTGACCGACCGGCAAAAGAGTGTCGTTGAGGCGCCGGTCTAAGTCAACGTTTACTAATTTATGAAAACTGGACTTTCTCTCGAGTGTGAAAAAGAGTATAGCGGAGAGTCCGGAGTATCGATCCACGGGGAACAAAGGAACTAAAATACAAACTTGCAAAACTTAAGATAGTGTTTCGGACGCCAACCTCTTAGTTTGGGAGATGATTTTTTTTATGCTAAGGACTAAAAATAAAAATGACTAACGACGGATTTTAAACTTGGACGAAAAAAATAGGTTTGGTCTTTAGAATCGGCTTATCCTAAACTTCCATTAGCTATTATCTTCATTTTTTTTATAACTCAATATATTTTCTCGTAAGAGATTATAGATCAAAAAATGTGTTTCTGGATTGATTTAAGTTCAATGGCAAAAAGCTCAAAATCAGGAGGACATCGATTTAAGTATTAGATATACCAACTTCTAAGATGGCGATACCTAATCAAAAACTTAACACTCTTGTTTTGTTTCTAAAATAAGAACTTTAAATCAATCCATTAACGAGCTTAAAAATCAGTTTAGAGAAGATATTTTCTAACTTAGGTCATTGGATAAGTTTCATCCTCGGACCTAGCCTAAAATGACTTAGCTAATCATATTTACGAAATAAACGACTTATATATATTTTGGCTACTTCTACCCCTTCTATATCTTGAAAAAGACTTAAAAACTAACAAAAAATACATAAAATAAAATTAGAACAACAACTTTTAATTAGGAACTTACCTTAAAAACAAGCCGGTCAACAATCTTTTGGTTGTCGAAACTTAGAAACGCAACCCCAAAGATGATCAACTAGCTATACTATTAAAAAAAACTAAAAGTAACAAAAACTTTCTGGAAATTTGGATCAAGACTTAGAAATATTGAAGAACACCAAGAACAAGTGGAGAGATAAAAACAAGACTTGTATTAAAACTTAAAGAACTTTTTTTTTGATACTCTCTATCTATATCCTTTCTCTCCTACAAACACTCTCTTATATAGGCAAGAGAAAGCACTCTAAAAAGCCTAAAAAATCTGGCACATTAAATTACATTGTCCAAAATAAATGAAAAGGTGTTACAAAAGTCCACAAAGTAGGTTGCCATTAATAGAAGGTGTTGGCTATATTTATGACCAACTTGGATAGCTTCCATAGCTCTCTAAGAGTATCATTTGACCCTGATATTTTGCACCAACCTTCATCAATGCATTGTCTAACATCTCCAATTTGAAGCACTTAATTTCAATAATTAAATTGGGAGAAACACTAATTTTCGTGAACAGTATCAGATTCGGATCAGTTCTGGTCCATTGCATTGTTAACCCACTTAAATGTCATTTCAAACTTTGTACTCTTCATAAGAAATGATCCCAACGTCCCAAGGTACTATTCTGTTAATTTTGGTGAATTTTGGACTTGAGTTGGCATTTTTTCCGCATTTATTTCTATCGAGGTAAATTCTGAAAAATCTATCAAGCTCCTTGTTTTGCGTCTAGAATTTTAATTTCTTTTTCGGGCTTCTGTTTTTCCTTCCCGAGCTTCTATTCACTTCATTTTTGGCCTTTATCAATTCTTGAACTTGTTTTAGGACCTTGGGATTGAAATGGCATTTGGAGACGCTTTTAATACTCGAAAACCTGCAATGGGACAAATACAACATTTCGTGCAATATCAAGTGTAAACATAAATTTATGCATTCACGTATACTATTTTGGACATATTAAGCTATATACACATGTAATTACGTGGACTCATCACCAACATCGAAGAATTCAGAATGAATCATCTACAGTATCCTACGAGTCCCAAGAAATCCGAATCTCGAATATTGTAGTAGGTCTCTTCCAATCTCGAATCACCTCAATCTTACTGTTGTCCATAGAGATCCCTTCTCTAACACTACACATCCCAGAAACTTCACTTCTTTTAGTCAAAAGTCACACTTGGTGGGTTTGGCATACAGTTGGTTGTCTCGTAAGGTCTCAAGTACAATCCTCAAGTGCTGCTCGTGAACTTCTTCTGATGCTGAATACATCAAAATATCATCAATGAATACCACAATAAACTGATCCAAATATAGCGCAAAAATCTTGTTCATCAAACACATGAAGACTGCCAGCATGTTGGTCAAACCAGAAGGCATCACTACAAACTCGTAGTGGCCATAGCAAGTTCGGAATGTCGTCTTAGGTATATCCAATTCTCTGACTCACAACTAATGATACCTGGATCTCAAATCAATCTTAGAGAACTAAGTGGCTCCTCTGAGTTGTTCAAACAAATCATCAATCCACGGAAGTGGGTAGCGGTTCTTGATTGTCACACGGCTGAGCTGACGATAGCCGATACACAATTTGAGTGTTTGCTCCTTCTTCTTCACGAACAAGGCTGGTGCTCCCCAAGGTGATGTACTCAGTCAAATAAATACATTATCCATAAGTTCCTGCAACTGCATCTTCAGTTCTCTGAGTTCCGCGGGTGCCATTCTGAAAGGGGCCATGGAGATTGGTGTAGTTTTGGGTACAAGTTCTACGGTGAAATCCATCTCTCTCGATGGTGGTAGTCTTGGAAGCTCTTCGGGAAAAATGTCAGCATACTGGCACACGACACATGGTAATCCCAACATTCGTACGATCTTCATCATTCACTGTCAGGCTCACCAGACATCCAGTCAAACTGTCGTGCCACCTAAGTCGTGCCTTCAGCAACGATGAAGGTTCCTGCCTATGCCCCTTACATTTGAAACACATTCCATCTAAGGAGTAGGCAATTATTGTCTTCTGATGGCAGTTGATAAACGTCAAAATCCACCATGTCTATAACCCGCAAGTCGCACGAAATCTCAATCTCGCGCCCTCTACATACTAATCCCATAGATACAATACCTCAAAGGTGACGTAACATTCATGACAGATCCAAGTGGTTCAGTCTCTAATCCCAAAAGTGTCAGCACATGTAACAGATATGAACGAGTGTGATGCTCTGGAATCAAATAATGTCTTGATACAAGAGTTGAATAGAATCAAATTACCTTGGATCATAGATGGGTCGAAAACTTCCTCTTCTTCAGCTTCTCCTTGGAGTGTAAAGATCATGCCTTCATTATTCTGGCTTGGTCCAGCTGGTCCCTTGAACTTCCTATTCTGTTAGTTTTGGCCAGCCTTAGGTTGGCTCCAGGTGTTCTTTTGTATTTGCCCCCAATCGGGGCCTTTCCAAAAGGTTGATGTTTCACTCTTATAGCATTCTGAGGGCACTGGTTGCGGATGTGACCCTCTTTCTCACATCCATAGCACACCACTGGTACTAACCTTGCTTGCTGCCTATTGGTCTGGTTTTGAGTCTAATTAGAGTACTGGTTACCCCTTTGTTGTTGATGATAGTGCTGCCACTATGGCTGCTATGGGTGATTGTTGTTGTTGTACAGCTTTTGGTTGTGGTGGTTGGAGTTGTTCCTGATTGGTCCTCCTGGAGTTTGCATATTGCGTTTCTGATCTCATATCTTCTTGGAATCAGTAAATTCTCTCTCCATCATCAGTGCTCACTGACGAGGCCAGCATCGCTCTCCTCCTTTAATGACATGACATTCCTTTGAATATGGGGGCTCAGTCACCACTCAATCTTTCTTGCTCTCGAAGTATCGGTTGGTACAAACTCAGGTGCATGACGAGACAGCTCATCGAAACGTGCAGCATGCTAGTCACTGTCAATCCTCCTTGCTTGAGGTTCATAAACTCTTGAATGAGCATCTGTTTGACAGGTTTTGAAAAGAACTTGGCCAAAAAGAGGGTCTTGAAGGCAGTCCAAGTCATTGTCTGCACATCTTGCATTGTCACGATCACATCCAACCGGTGGTCAGCCTCGCCTTGCCTTTGGTAGGCTGCTAGTGTCGGTCATCGTTGTCTCAAACTTCCATGATTTTCAGTAGTTTCTTAGTCTATTTTAGCCAGGTCTCCGCTACAATAGGGTTCGTCTTGCCAGAAAAGATTGGAGGTCAGCGTTTGCAAAATTCATTGAGCAGTACACTTCGATTACATTGAGCATGATGTGGAGATCCGAACTATTGGGGGGTATGTGCAGCGTTGAAAAAAGCTCGCATTAACTGGTTAAAGTCGTTGAAACTAGGTGCAACGTAAGGTGGCAGTGGAGGTGGCAAGTTAGCGTGCACATTGCTGGATCTGGCTTGGTTACCAGTGTTAGCCCCGTTTTGTGTCTCAACCATCTACAGTTAAGTAAATATGCTAAGTTTAGGAACAAAATAGATGGCAAAAGTTCTTTTTCATTAATACTAGGAATATCATATCATCATCCCAGCACACCATTATAAGTCAAAACATGCTAGTACATCTGAAATACGCATGTATACAGCAAAATGGCACACATGCAAAACAAAAAGCCCAACCGACTAAGGGTGCATCCTACATCATTTGACGTCCCACAAAGTCATCACCCTACTACTACCCTACTAACGCTGCTCAAAGGAAGAGGCTCGGATAATTGCGTCGGAGCAAATACTCCCGGTCCAAGGTGGCCTCGACAATCCCATAGCACCTCCAGTAAACCTTGTAACACCATGAGTCTGTATCCCATGGGTTCACCTGTCGTCGATCCTTTAGATTGAATAGGGTGTCAGTGTAGTTGACAACGTTGAATAAGTTTAGGTTACCCAGCAGGTTGATGATCGTTGGCAGTCCAGTGGTGAATGCTTCTGCAGCATGTGTCTTGGCACAGAATTCCTGACATTCTTCAAAAATCTGACTAGTACATTGAGTAGTTACCTCTGATCCTGAAGCTACTTGATGATGGCCAATGGTTCTAGATAATCAGGCTTTCCTCTGACTCTCCAATAGCAACGGATTGCTGGGGCAATCCTCATGTAAATCATCGTGTCCGACGCATACCAAACTAGGCCATCCCAAGTACTCCAGCCTGTCACATCCAAGTGCACTCCAGTTGGCTCTAGGGTCGGGGGGTGCTCTATGTCACTATCCAGGTCTTCCTCTGGGGGCTCTTCTCCATCAATGTCAACCTAATCGAATGCTGGCTCCTTGGGGTCTTTTTCAACTTGCCCATGATCAAATCATCGAAGTTGTCATCATCCATATCCAAATTTGCCTCGTCATCAGCATGGTTCTCCTCTGGGTCATCCTCATCCTCATCCATAATCTAGCAACATGTCATCCTTAAAGAGTGCTAAGGGTGCAATGATCTCAGGTGATGATAAAGCCAGTAGTGCTGGTAATATTGCATCAACTCCGTCCAACTCTTCGAAAAAATCAACAAGGTAGCGCTCCACAGGGTCAAAATCAAAGTCGAAAGACATCTGCAAGGAAAATATAAGTATATGTGTTAAACTTATGTTATATGATATCGATCAAGATAATTGATTGCATAGTAACTATCCCGATATACGGCACTTGAAATGTGTGCTACCCATTCTACCATAGGTCTCAAGTAAAGGGGCAACCTAGAGCTCTAATACCACTCTATAACACCCCGAATTTTGGAGACGTTAATTTAAAATAATTTATCAAAAGTCAACTACATTTCTATTTCTTAACCAAAATTTGATTTGGTTACATCATCCAATTTAAAAGAAATTATAAAATGCACTGACCTCCCCTGAGGTTTCTGACAATTGCAGCCACCTCCCCTGTGGTTTGAGAAAATGCACTGACCTCCCTTGCTTTTGAAACTATTACACTTTTTCCCCCCTCCCATTAGTTTCTGTTAAAAAGGGGTTAGTATTTGCTGATGTCATCACTTTATTTTTTCTTAATGTCTAAATTACCCCTTACTATGGCTATAAAAATCAACCAAAATTTCTCCTAAGGCTTACATTTTGGTGCCTCCTTCAACTGCCTAGACCAAAGTAAGTAATTATTTTTTTTAAAGTTAATTTTTATTACAAATACTTTAGTTGTTTATTTTTTTATGTGGTGAGAAACCTCAAGGGAGTTTTTTTGTAATTATTATTTTTTAGTTTATTTATTTATTTATTTATCAATGTAATTCTATTTTTTCAGTTATAGATATGTCATCTAGTAGCGGAATGCAATTGATTGTGTTGTAATTTTTTGTACAAAGGCACTTTGCATATATTCTCACATCACCAAAAAGTAAATGTAGTATATATCTGAAGTTTTCAAAAATATAAATTGAAATCAAATTTAAAATTGTCTCGACTAAATGTTTCAAAAACTAAAAAAATATTAACTAATTTGAAAAAAATTCAGAAAAGACAAAAGTAATTAAAAATAGTTTGAATTTTGACTTATTTTTTATCTTTAATATTTTTTTTAGTTTTTGGACATAATTTTATACTTTTTAAATTTGTTTCGTCAAGACGAACTAATAATCTATAAAAATTAAGACAAAACTGGGATGCCAAATTTTTGTAAATTATTGATTCGTTTCGACAAGTAATTTGATAAAAGTAAAAGAAAATAAATTAAATTTTTAAAAAAATTGAGTTTTTTTAAACTTATTTTTCATCTTTAGTGAACTTTTTAAACATAATTTTAAACTTTTTATATTCCTTTTGGTAAAACGAACCAATAATTTATAATAAATTAAGGCAAAATTGACAAATACAAAAAAACTTAAACAAACACAAAAAAAATTAGATCGAATTAGGCATAAAGAGTTGGTTCTATTTTTTTGGCTTCTTTAAGTTTTTTCTATGATATAAATTATAAAAAAATATTTTAAGTGTGAGACTCGCTACTTTTTTAGTAAGTTAACTCTAAAAAAAGTATCAAAATTTAATAATACGAACTAATTTGAATAAATTCAGAAAAGTCAAAAGTAATTAAAAATAGTTTTAATTTTGATTTTTTTTGTCTTTAATATTTTCTTAGTTTTTGGACATAATTTTATACTTTTTAAATTCGTTTCGTCAAGTCGAACTAATAATCTATAAAAATTAAGACAAAACTGAGACGTCAAATTTTTATAAATTATTGATTCGTCTCGACAAGTAATTTCATAAAAGCAAAAGAATATGAATCAAATTTTTAAAAAAATTAAAAAATTTTAAACTTATTTTTCTTCTTTAGTGAACTTTTTAAACATAATTTTATATTTTTTAGATTTCTTTCCTTAAGAAATTAAGGCAAAATCGACAAATACAAAAAAACTTAAACAACGACAAAAAAAAATTTACAAATAAAAAAATTAGGTCGAATTAAGCATAAAGAGTTGGTTATATTTTCTTGGCTTATTTAAGATTTTTATGTGATTAAATTATAAAAGTAACATTTTAGGTGTGAGACTTGCTACTTTTTTAATAAGTTAACTCCAAAAAAAAGTATCAAAATTTAATTTTTATTATTATTTTTTCATTTCCTAACAATAGAATATGAAAAAAATAATAACAAATTGGAGTTAAACATTACTCAGACTTGCTTTTATAAAAAAAAATTATTCTAAAAAAATAATAAAATTCATGAGTTGAAAAATTCATCAGCTGTATTTTTTAAAACCATTGGGGATGTCTCTACAATTGTTAGAAACCTTGGGGGAGGTCAGTGCATTTTATCCCATAGTGAAAATACTCCTGAGAATAGTCAAAGGATAAAATGGACATTTAACGATCAAAATTAACACCGTAGGCTTTAATTTCACGGCAGGGGGGAAAGAGGATAATAGTTTCAAAAGAAAGGGAGGTCAATGCATTTTTTCAAACCACAGGGGAGGTCTGTGCAATTGTCAGAAACCTCAGGGGAGGTCAGTGCATTTTACCCATTAAAGATTTAAAATTAAGAGTTGGAAATAAATCTAGATGAACCATAAATCTACAACATCCTCTCTAAAGTACCGTCATTGGTATCTGGATAAACGGGCTCAGCAACATCATCCTCGACACCTAGCATGAAAGGTCAGTAACAGAGAAATTGTACCAGATGAGCGATTAACGCTCAGCACATAAAATTATCCTAAAATCCAAATCTATGCAATGGATCATATCATACATGATCATGAAGATAATATAAGCAGTTAATCAAGTATTATGAACAAAGCAATATAATCAGAGTTGAACATAATCTTGTTAAATAGTAAGCGGAAGCATCAAACAAGTAAGTGCAATAAATAAATGAAATATTGAAAATATCTCCTTAAGTCAAAGCTTATGACTTGTTTCTAAGTTCTGACACACGTGTCCGACTAATATCCATTAAGTGTCCAAAAATCCCTTTAAAAATTCAAAAGTTCAGGTTGACACAAACGTTGCTTGTCACCAAAATTTTATTTTTCGAAGTGTTGTCATGATGTTCCCGACCCCTATGCTAACCTCATATCCGATGCTAATGTACCCAAACTTTGGTTCCCATATCCAATACTCCCAATCGTTATGCTCCCAACATTATGTCTTTCATATGTCCTGCCTTAACTTAGAAAATATCTAACTCCTCCCCTTCAACTACGTTTTGTTTTTAAAAAGACACGACATGACTTATGAACATGCTCACGACATAACTTGATTTAATACATGAGACGTGACCGACTCAGCTCCAAGACACAGCTTGGTAGTAACAAACGTAGTTCGGCTAAAATTCATATCTCGACTAAAGACATCCTAGCATGTCTCACCAAGGAGTAAGTCAAAACTCGAGTCACAACGTATAAGAGTTTTCTCGAAATCTCGATCTTCGTTACAAAGTTCATGATTTTCCAATACTAGTGTCAAAACCTTGAGTGACATTTCTACTAGCCCCAAAACGTTCCTCATTGTCTCAATCTAACTTTCGTTCAAACGACTAGACTCATGATAGCATGATGATGTGTTGGAGATGCAAATTTTAACAAATAAATAAAATGCTACAATTAAGTCAGCTATGGGCACATAAACAATAATTGCATGATTTCGTCTCGTAAGAAAACTCCTAGCACGTTAGCCCTTGAATAAGATATAATTCATAATGATATATGCTACCTAAAGTCTCAATACAATAATCTGAGTTTGCTGTCTGAAAATTTTTCTAAGTATAGAAAAAAATTAAATTTTCAAAATTTCGATTTAGAGGATAAAAAATCCCAGAAATGATTCCTTGATTTTTTTAAAGTATAATTGTATATTCATTTGTCTTAAACGCATAAGGTTAGGACAAGTTTCGGGCCAAGCCATAGGGAAAAAAATGGTGACTTTTCGATTTTATACTAAAATAGGGAGAGCAACATTTGGATTTGGATAAAATTTTAATTTTCTGTAAATGGCATTATTTCCAAATGGGGGGTATTTTCTTATTTTCATTGAATAAAATTGAAGTAAAGAAAGATTTCTTTACTTAAACTTATTTATAGAAAATAAGTTTATTATCATATAACAAGCCCTGTCTCAATAAGCCTAAGTCAGAAACTGACTGTCAATATTGCATAACAGAGGCACCGATGCAAAGCCAATTCCATAGCATACTAATGAGATACAAAGAGGTAGGGCATCGGTGTAAAGTCAAATTATAGGTAAACTATGAAGTACTACAAGGAGGAGACACCAATGTAACTGTGCAAATTTAGAACATTGTAAAGTAATGCAAGGAAAGGCACTAGTGTAACAAAAATTAAGGCACCAGTGTAAGTATCATCTTCTCCAATTTTTAGATTCTGGGTTATGTTTTCTCAAAGCTCCGTGGAGCTAAATACCGATCAATGACATATTAAAAATTAGGGAGAGTTTCATTTACCTTTGAATTAAAGAAACAAAACTTGGATCGAAGGATTATGACTTGAATTTGGATAATTGGCCCACAAATTGGAAGTTCCTCTCTCTCTCTCTCTCTATTGTAATCTTTTTCTCTCAACAATGGAAGTATCAAACATCTACTAAGAGCTCTAGAATTTCGTAAGTGTGAAGTGGGGGAATATAAAGAGTGAGATGGAGTGTAAGAGCATTCCTTGCATGGATTTTCATTGGAGAAGTAAAACTTCTTGCAGTAGATTTTTGATGGAGTGTAATAGTTGTATTACTCAGTCATAATGAAAATGAGATGAAGGTTTGTGACAAAACCAGGGGTGCGAGGAGGTTTGGCTGGGGAAAAGAGGAGTGGCCTCGAAGGATTGGGTGCTCAATGGAGAAAGAAGATACAAGAGATAAACAAACGTACATTTTTGGAGAAGAAGACATGTCGGTAAATGATGACTGAAAGAAAATGATTCCATGTGGCAAAGTTCATGGAATATGGCTGATCTAATGGGTTTTGGGCCAAATAAAAAAGGTTTGGATCGTGGGCTGAGTAAACAAGTTGGGCTCCGATTGGGTCAAGCTCCATGAAATACTGATGCACTAAGGTTTGGGCTCAAGGATTTATGGTCCAATCAGTTGGCTGCAAAGACACATGTGCACAAATCCATGAATAGACACAAGTCCAGAAAAAATGTATGACTAGAAATAAAATCACACAAAACCAATTTAATCAATTAATGATTTCATACATTAAAATTTTAATTTCTCTTTTTATTTTTATTTAAAATTTAGGTTCTTTACAGGATGTAAAAGGGACGAATGTGATATGTATTTGATGGAGTATACATATGTATTATATATGATGTGTATGTGTTATGTATATATAGTCTATGCGTATGAAAGTATAAGATACGCACATAAACGTAAATTTAAATACACAAAATAAGTTTTAATTACTTGAATAAAAATTTAATACATAAAGTTTTAAATAATTACCTAGATTTTTATTTCTTAATGAATTTAAAAAAATATGGGTCTTACAACTTATCCCCGTAATAAATTTTGTTCTCGAAATTACAAAGTGTTAGAAATAAAAAGGTGTAGGTGATTGGTCGGATGATGTTTTCTCTTTACCAAATAGATTCTTCATGGTTGCGATGACACCATTGTACATAGACAAGACGAATGGTCTTTCCTCATAAATGATGCGTATCAGCTACTCTTCGTAAGTGATGCCTTCTTCAATGGTGACTTCTTCTTAGTTGATCATGTAAGTCAGATGTGTCATGTACTTGCAAAGTATGAATACATGGGACATGTTATACACACGATCAATCTGAGTTGAAAGTGTTAAATGATAAGCAATTTCTCCGATGTGCTGCGAAATCTCGAACGGTGCGATATATCATGGTAACAGCTTCCCTTTCTCCCTAAATCTAATGATTCCTCTATGAGGTGAGATCCTCAAGAAGGCGTAGTCTCCGACATTTGAAGTGTTAAGATTTTATACTAAAAGTCATGACTCTATGTAATTGATTAATATTTATTTTATTCTTGATGAGAATCTTTATGGGCAAATGTTTGCATTATATTGTATCATGTTATGTATGAGTATCTCTTATTCCACATAGCAGATAATCTGGTGTGTAAAATTTAGTTTACACACATAGGATCAGATTATCGGTTCTTGTAGAATATAAGTCTTTAGTTTACAATCTTAGGTAAAACTGAACACACCACCAATAGGACTGTCATAGTATTTTATTAGGTCTATCTTGATTACGAAAAATGTATAGTTTTAACTCAATGTGATAATACACTTTGTGTGTATTAAACATGACCATTGTGAGGTAACTGTATTTATACTGACAATATAATATAATTTACATCTCATGGTAATTATGAATGTTTGTGCTCTTAACTCAAAGATAATTAATAGATGTGTACATTTCATATTGTTGACTTTAATTCATTATATAATGAGACCTTGTGTGCCAATATTATCGATGAATTGAATCATAATATTAAGTGTATGACAACTGTTAATTATTAATAGAATCCACATCCATTTATAGGGATTGATATGCTCTTGAGAAAGCTTATAAGTTTCAATTATGTCAAACTCTAAAAGTGGATATTAGTATCCACCATAACCAACAAGTTAAGTGGAATGTCTCAAAAATTTTTATAGATGTTGATTATATAAATTATCAGTAATTTATTTTAATCAACGGATATCTGTAATATTAACGAGAGATAAGTAAGTATTTAATAACATAGTGCTCAAAATATAATTTTGAGATATGGGAAGGATTTGCAATTATAATTTATATAATTCGAGATTAATCCAGGTTGGATTAGGAATCCTGAATTATATAGGAAGTCCAGTCTATACTTCCCTTGGGGGTCCTTATCGTTACCTTTATATATACTAATATGCCTTCTAGATCAGACGCAACTTAATACTCAAAATATTAAGAGAGTTTATGTAAAGATAAGGTGATCACGATTTTGAGCTCATACTCAATTCGTAATCAAGGTGCAATAGGATTACGGTAGAATATCTCGAGCTCAATTGAGCAAAATTATTCCAATCATGATCAAAGTTTGATCAGGATCAAACTATGAAGATTATTGAGATCAAACCAGAGAGATCTCAAATGTATGAATCCTAATTTCACCTAGTAGGGTTTCATATTATTTTTTTGTATAATTTGTGCACATTCATCACTAGGTCTCGAGAATCGATCCTCAACATGAAGGTCAGAGGTCTGGTTCTCTTGTCGGTGTAACTCTTCTATCGGCTCTATGCTATCAGTAGTTTTTGTCGGATGACTTTGACTTTCTCTCTGGTCTCTGCACAATATCCGATTCCAAAAAAGTCTGGTCTCTCCCTCTTACATGTAGGTCATCAACATGGACGTCAGTAGAGTGCTTCGTACGGGGTCATCTTGATACTCGCATGATGGTTATTGTTGTAAGTGAATTCCACTAGTGGTAGATGTCTCTCCTAATTACCTCGGAAGTCGAAGACACATGCTCTGAGTATGTTCTAACGGTCGATCCAAGGTAGCGATTAGGTAATTACTATACTATATCTAAAGAAAGTTATGTAGCCTGAAAGAGTCGGTTAATACTAGTCACTACAAAAGTTTAAAATGATGGGAGTTCTAGAGTGAATGGTAGTGTTTGAGCTTCTAGATATGAATATCTCTTTCTCCAAAAATACAAGAAAAGAATTTCAATCAAATTTCAAAGTTGGCATGAGGCCAAAGGAGTCAAGTAGAATATGAGGCCAAGTTTACTCAGGGTCAAAAGGGTGAAAAGAAGAGTGACATCAAGTCGACCGTGATGACTCAAAATTCACTAACTGAAAAAAGAAAGGGTTTGTACAGAGTTTTCAAATGAGATATCTTATTCATGTCGATTGATTTGGGGCAAGTTATGAGTGTAGGAGGTGGAAACTAATCTAGATAAATTGTTCTGAAACTGCGTCAGCTGGATGTGTTTCAAATGAAATATCTAAGTCTAGTTACCTACCAAGGTTTGTAGAAAGTCTCATATATGAAAGATTTACGCAACATTTGTCATAAGGTGGGTTGCAACAGAGAATTTATTGCTCAAGAGGACTTAGAATGAAATATTTTTCGAAAGCACATTATCTAGAAAAAAGAAGTGTTTATGCGGGTTCTACGTTTTAAATGCACAAGGATTTTCAATAAGGCGAGTTCAAGATGGGTGGGTGGATTCAAGATTCTAAGTGATTTTCAAGGATTAAGTGTGACGTGACAAGGATAAGATGGTTTGAATGCGTTCGACTGGTCAATTCTGAAGAAAGAGGTCGATACGCTTAAGATTTCAATGAAGACAAAAGAGGTACAAGTGATGTGATCAAGAATAGCAAGTTATGATTAAATTGGGTGTTGACAACTGGCCGAGTATAAAAAGTAAGTCATACGAACCAGTGATAGATATCGTCTATCCCCCTTAACAAAGAATTACTTCTCTCTCCAAATTGATCAGTAAGTAGTCGGCCCATCTCCGAAATGTCAAGGTCAATCATCATGGTTGTCCGATGATTGTAAGTATCACATAGTCCTATACAAAGTGTGCAATCATGAATCTAAAAGATGAGAGATGAGTTGTAGATGTAATACATGTTAAGTATGGGTAGAACATCTTGGGTCGTCTTCTCTACGTCCCATCAGTAGTCTGCTTTTTCCTTCATCTGCTAAGCAATAAGGGCTTACTCGGTCGTCGTTATCCTAGATTCCCATGGTCTCTTGGAGTTTCTCGATCTCCTTGAGTCAAGCTTCTGCTACTTCAGGATTGATCTCCCTTGAAATGACAGGCGAGCAGCGCTTGCAAACTTTGTTTACTAAGATGCTACGGTTAGGTTGTGCTTGTGGTCGAGGTCCAGGCTACAAAAGTTTGGTAGTGGCTATAAATGTGCATAGTAGCTGGTTTGAACTCTGTAATTTCTGGTGCGGCATTGGGGTCTTGATGTTGATTGTTGCTAGACTCTGACTGTTTGTACGAGTGGGCGGCGTTATATGTCTGTATCATTCTACCGTTTAAATATCATAATTAGGCGACAAAATATTTATTTTGTACTAGGTTATTAAGTATAGATATCCTGCTAGTACAACATGTCATATGTTCACACAACCAAATGCTAGCATGTATACAAATATGTTAATGCAAAATGCATGGAATGTTTCCCCATCCTAGATATAGGTTAATGTGTTTGTTCTAGTTGAAAGGTACAACTGTACTTCCTCGTATAGTTTCTACAACCATCATTGCACCTTTAATCAGTCATCATGCAGTTGTAGTAGGTGAAGCCTTCTCGGTGAGTGATGGCCTCCATGTACGTCCATCTGCATTTGAAGCGATGCGTTACGTGACAATAGTCACCCTATGAGTCCAAACTAATCCTAGTGATAAATTCCTATTAAATTTTCATAATACTTAGTGAAAATTAATAGTTTTGAAGGAACAAAAATGGACAATATTAAATACGACATCATCTACTCGAGTCGTGCCCACGAAAACCTGGTGCTACCACATAACTCGAGGTCGAGAGTTTGTGAACCTAAAACTCTAATACAAAGTTGTAACGCCCTAATTTTCGGACACGTTAATTTAAAAAAGTAAAGTAACCAAATACTAATATTTCATTAAAATAGGAGTTTGATACGTAAGAGAATTGAAATATGTCCGACAAAATATTTTTACATCAAAAAGACTTTATAACAATGTTAGAGCAGTCTAAGTCTAGTCTAGGTAAACCATGGCTCCACCGGGTCTTCTTCGAGATAAGCGCCGTCGTAAGGTGGATAGTTCGGTTCTACTCCGTCGTCGTTGGTACGTGATATAAAACACCAAGGCAGGAAAAAGTTGCATCATGAGTTTCGACACGCAGAAAGTTACCATATCCTTAAGTTCTCTTTTAAATATTTTAGCATAATAACATGATGTGTAATGTACAGAGTATGAAATAATTAAGATCTAATAAAATTATGCGATAAGATAAGTACATAAATGCAATAAGCATAAGTTAAACGGAACTAGCGTAATTGAAATCATCCGAGTAATCGTTACAGTATCAATTCCTAATATTCCATAAGTTCTCAAATCAAATCAACATATTCTAAATAATGACTACGTCATATAATTTCATCAATTGTTCGAAGAATGACCTCGTCATTTATTCAAATCAATATTTCTAAATCAATGATCTCGTCATATATTCTAAATCAATAGTTCAAACATATGGTGCTTTTGAACAATAACGATTCCGACCGCCCGACCAACTGTCGTTTTCGACCGCACGACCACCATGCACCCCAACCACACTGTTTCTGATCGTCAGTTTCTCAATGAATATGGTATCCCTAACATTATATCTTGTTGTTATCGTACCAAAGTAATATGAGTTTAAGGTTTATACTAGATGACTGCTTAGACTAAAAATGACATGATGGGACTAGATATAATTTCGGCTCAAGCATAACTTGGCTAAATACATGACACGGCTAAATTACAGTGTTTTGGTAATACACAGCTTGGATTCATCACACTTTTGGTTAAAGTCAAAACTCGGCTCAAGTCGCATCAAGGCTACAAAACACACATAATATTTTCACGAGAAATATATCCACAACAACTAATCGTATGTCATTATCAATGTGTTTAAGTTTGTAGTGGCAGCCGGCCTTGATCCTGTACATATCAAGCAGTGGTGGCCGACTCAGACCGTATGAATAGTATCGTCCAATTTCTACCAAGTTAAGTCTCATAGACTAAGTCATTAGCACATAGCACATTAAAATTCTCCCTTGTTATCATAAATCCTAAGTTGCACGTAAGATGTGGGGTGACTACGTGTTTCATACAAAGTTCTCCAAAATAGTAAATAAAGACATAATGACCATGACATCAAGAATAATTAATCAAATTCCAAAAATAGGTACCAGAGTCAGTCTTATTCAAAAATTCGTATAAAATCACTTGACTGTCTGATTAGGCTTTAGTCTATGTCGTTGTGAAGTTAAGATCCAAACCTAACTATTTCATGTTTATCACTTTGTCAAATTCCAAGGTTAACTATCCTAAAGTCTCGAGTTAATATAATTCACGCAATTTTAGACCCGTTTTGCGAAAACAGCCATAAATTCATTGTGGGACTCTGGTTGAGTCCCGAAAAATTTCAGAGTGTCTTTACTGAGGAAAAGATCTCAATACAATTCTATTTTGATCCCTAAAACATGGCCCAAAGTTGTTAAAATTTTCGGGCAAAATCTGTCGCGAAATTGCCGGCCGCTAAAACGACCATATATTTCCCTCCCGATATCTGTTTTAGGCCCATGAGGTGTCAAAACAACCGTTAGACAAAATCTTGTGTTTCTAGATCTTTTGACGCATGTTTCATACCTGGAAAAGTCCTCATTTTGCAGCCCAAATTGGCTGTCCAAATTGCTTTGTTGACCCATTTTTACCGTTATCTAATACACTATGTACATATGTGCATGGCTTTTCATAAAACGACCAGTGATATTTATCTTGTGTTTTGTTTCACGTGTGAGTGCACACTCCTATTTGTCTCTACACCCACAAAAATTCGATAGCGTGCATGCGCGCGCGCGCGCGCAAGAGAGAGAGAGAGAGAGAGAGAGAGAGAGAGATGGATTTGGGAAATGATATGTTTAGTGGGAGTTTAAAAGGGAGTATAGAGGAGAAAGTGGGGATAAAAAGTAGGGTAGTGGTTGCACAAAAATTATTTACAATTATCCCTAATAATAATATATGCATGGTTAATAATTACTCACTCTGTCCCAAATTGATAGTCCATATTTGGGATTTTAACTTTTTAGGGGAACATAATCATTGTTGCAAAAAATATTTTTCTTTCCAAATATAGCCTTGATTTGATTAATGTGTACAGTTCAAGTTTTATTTAAATAAAAGATCAAAAAAAAATTTAATCAAAATTTAATTGTTATTTTTAGAAAGTGAATTTCATTTTGGGACGTCCCAAATTAAAATAATGGACTATGAATATGGGACGGAGTGAGTAATAATTAATATGTGTGTGTGTGTGAGACACACACACTCCATAATACAATGATAATATATACACAAATATATCATGTAGTTATCCCGCTATAATCCTACTAAATAAAACTAAAAATTAAATACTTAATAAAAATCAATTGAACATATATATATTATATGTTCAAAATATGTGGTCCTTACAAAATATACAGAAGAACAACATATCTATTACCAAAACCACATTGTTGTTGCTGTTGTTATTGTTGTTGTTGTTGTTGTTGTTTCACGTTGTCCATGTCCTGCGCAGCTGGGCATAAGGCTACAAACGAGCCGAGTTTTAAAGTGCTCGAACTCAGCTTATTAACTCAACAAATCCAAAATTTGCGTTTGAGCTCGGCTTATTTGTAAACAAGCCGAGCCAAACTAAGTTCATCTACTTAATGAGCCCTTTTAATCGAGCCGAGTTTTAAGAACCGAACCGAACTTTCAAGGCTCGAGCTCAACTCATTTATGAAACAAGTTCAAAACTCGAGCTCGAGCTTGGCTTATTAACTAAATGAACCGAGCTCACAAATAACTCGATTTGTTTGTAGCCCTACTGGGCATATATATCCTCACTCCTCTGGTTTAATATATGCAAGGATGACATAGTATTAGGGACGGCAATTTCCTCCGATCCGCTCCGCTCCGTTCCCCGATCCGTTCAGATTGGAGTTTCGAAAAAATTTTTGGAGAACGAGTTAGATTTGGAGACGAAAGTAAAAAAAAAAATATATAGATAACGGGTCGGAAACTGGGCTTGGTACCTCCGCCCCGTTTTCCATCCCGTTTTATATCGTTATTAAATAATTATTATTTTACTTTCTAACTCTTTTATTTATAACTATTTATAATATTTTTTAAACTCTTTTAATATTTTTTTTCTAATTCGTGTAAAATTATCCATGTGTAGATGTATATATATATGTATATTAGTTCATTGCAAATGTATAGAAATATATCAGTTCATGTATAAATGTATATACGCATATAAAATTAAGAATATATATTTGTATAGATGTATGTATGATCTCATAAAGTTGAAATTCAATTTGTCTTAAAATGGTTAGTCTAGAATATAGCCTTAAAAATCTCAATTTGTCTTGATGAATTAAGTTACTTTTAATTTAAAAAATAAAGCAGGACGGGACGGGACAGGGATCTCTGATCCTCGTTCGGGGCGGAGATGGAGTGTTAGATTCGTTCTCCGAACGGAGCACGGGGCGTTTAGTTCAGATTCGAGAATTAGAGGCGGAGATGGACAAATTCAGCCCCGATCCGCCCCGTTGCAATCCCTACATAGTATAGTAGCTTAGCTACGCTGAAAATCAGTAGATAAAAGAATTTTTGATTGATTATTTTTTCTTTTTTGCGAGATTCTAATGAGAAGAGGCTCCCTTTCTCGGAACATCCGTTCTTACAATCGCAACACGTCAAAACTACATTTTAGACTTTTGGCACCCATAAAAAGTTGTTTGATGGGGAGCTTTGCAGGGTCATTATTAGTCTAAATTATTCAATACCATTATAACCATAAAAATGAGAGAAATAAATTCAATCTTGTCAGACAACTAAAAATAAATTAAATTATTTTCTGAATTTAGTTATTCCAAATAGCTGCCAAAACTACTGGTAATGACGCAAACAATAAAAAAAAAAAAAAAGAAATTATTTGGTGGCCCAATGCCAGAGAGTCTTGGTCTCTCAATGCTCACACTTTTAAGCGCATTGCAATCTTTTCTATCACACACACTCCGATGCAGCACCGAGCATTAACACAAAAACAGAGTCCATACATACCTCGTAAAACCTCTTGGAATTTGGCATTGGCAAATTTAATATTAAAATTTATGCAACTACAAATCAAATACTCGCACTAATCTCGACAGTTTCTCAATATCTAGCTTCCAAGTTTGGGTCTTGTTAATTCGTAGCTACAAGAGAACAGACAAAATAGCTAGCGAAGCATTTACCTTGAGCTAGTTATACATCCTAAAAGTAGGATTACCAAGAGATAAAGAAAGGCTATAGAGGTCCAAGCAACAGAGAGGTGAAGAAAAATTAGCAAAATTCTTGGGATTGATAGGGCTCGTGAATTTTGAACTGAACACCAGATATGCTACCGTTGAACAGCTTCAATGATATAATAATAATAATAGACAAAGGAAATATGAACATGTGTGAAACCATGAGCAACCTCTATATTAGCAGTAGGGAGTCTACCAATTGGACACTACTTAAGCAAAACCTAGAATTACTTTGCTGACAAAAGTACCTCAGCAAAATAGAAGTTATGGAGGACCAAAACATAGGGCAGGGTCATCTTTGGTTAAAATGAGAATTAGATTGAGTAGAGGAACATAGGCCATCTCGGCAGCATAGTACTTGAGCCAACGTATTGATCGAACAAGGCTTTCTCTAGACAGGTCGGCGTAATGATAATGTTCCGGCTCCGGCAATATGGGCTTGGGCCAAGGAGAGCTGAACGGACCGAATACGAGAAAGACACAGGCTCTGCCAGGCGCCAATCCATTCGTTTGCCGTTCAGCTAGGGTGGTGGGAACCTTCTGAAAGAATGGCAAGCCCCAATTAGGAAAGTGCAGATTAAGACAGTAACCAAATTGGGAATGCGTCATATTTGGAAGGTTACCCACATGGAAGGATTGAGATTTGATATCAGCCAATAAAAGAAAATTTCCTAAAAATTGTGTTACCAAATATGACACTCGATGGCTTATAAATAAGAGATCATAGGCCATTAATGAGGGATACTATCATTCATTATTACTATTATACTTTGATCTCCCAAGTATATTGACTTTAGCATCGGAGTGCTATCAAGTTGAAAATGACCCGTTGATGCTAATTGGCAGTTCATTGCGCAGGTCATTAGAACGGCTCAAACGAGAGAATATTCGCACATCACAAAAGTATATAAGAGCATCTCCAAGAGAGGTAGTAAAGCCAAAACAAAACAATATTTAAGGAGTCATATCAGCAAAACGCACTCCAATAGAGTAAACTCATTTTGGTATAGCGCGCGCTCTCTCTCTCTCTATCTCTTGTCAAGTTTGAAGAGAAATGGCTCTTCAAGTTGCCATCTCATGAAATTCACTCTTCATGATTAGTAAATAAAATGATTTCTTTAGTATTGTTTGATAAAACTAAAAGTTGAAAAATTAAAATTAAAAATTAAGCACTAAAAACTGAATACTGAATTTTTTAAACATAAAATATGTTTGTTATGTACTGAAATTTAAGTATTGAATTAATTAAACTGTTTGGTCTGCATAAAGAGCGAAAGTTTAAAGTTTACTGATTTTTCAACTTATTCCACAATAGGTCTTGTGACACACCAAATCCCACTTGATAGTGTAGGCATGGTGGTGATCGGAGACGGTGGAGTGGTGGTTAGTATAATGGTGACGAATGACAATGGCAATTAGTGGCGGTAGGGATTAGCGGCGATGGTGGTTAGTGGCAGAGGTGGTTAGCGGCAATGGTGGTTAGTAGTGAGTGATGGTGGTTAATGGTAATAGTGGTTAGTGTAGTAGTAGGTGACGATTGTGGTTAGTGACAATGTCGATCAGCAGTTTGAGAGTTAGTGGCAGTGATCAACAATATTGTAGTTAATGGTGGTAGCGGGTGACAGTGGTGGTGGTTAGTGGAGTGATGGTTAGTGCCGATGATCGAACAATATGGTGGTGGCGGGTGGCGACGATGGTCAGCAGTATGGTAGTTAGTATCAATGGTCGGTAGTTTGGTGATGGCAGGCATGGTGGTGATCGGAGACGGTGGAGTGGTGGTTAGTATAATGGTGACGAATGACAATGGCAATTAGTGGCGGTAGGGATTAGCGGCGATGGTGGTTACTGGTGGAGGTGGTTAGCGGCAATGGTGGTTAGTAGTGAGTGATGGTGGTTAATGGTAATAGTGGTTAGTGTAGTAGTAGGTGACGATTGTGGTTAGTGACAATGTCAATCTGCAGTTTGAAAGTTAGTGGCAGTGATCAACAATATTGTAGTTAATGGTGGTAGCGGGTTACAGTGGTGGTGGTTAGTGGAGTGGTGGTTAGTGCCGATGATCGAACAATGTGGTGGTGGCGGGTGGCGACGATGGTCAGCAGTATGGTAGTTAGTATCAATGGTCGATAGTTTGGTGATGGCGGATGATGGTTAATGGTGGTACTGGCGATGGTGGATGACTGATGGCGGTGGTAGTTAGTGACAGTAGTTGTTAGTATGATGGTTAATAACTGTGGTCAGCAGTGCAATGGTTAGTGGTAGTGGTAGGTGGTTGTCGTGATTAGTGGCAGGTGGTGGTTGTGGCGGTTAGTATGGTGGCGGGTGGCAATGGTAGTTAGTGTCGGTGGCCGATGCAGTGGCCAACAGTGTGGTGCTGGCGAATGAAAATGGCGGGTGACAGAAGTGATTAGTGGCATGTGTAGACGGTGGTTAGTAGTTGCGATCGGCAATGTGGCGAATAAATTTTTAAAAAATAAACTCTTTTGAGTGTGTGTAACTTTCTTAATTAAGTAGAGAGAGAACTATTTATTTGTTTACTCTCTATTTTTTCTAAAAACTTAATGTATTATGTTACTCAAATTTTCGTTATCAAACTACTTTAATATTTTTTTACTTGATCTATTATGTTTGAAGTACTGAAAATAAGTTACCAAACAACCCCTTTCCCAAATCTGAATACTGAAAAATATTAAAAGTTTGAAAAGTGTCTCGAAGTGCACTTGTTGCAACTTGCAAGTGAGTCTTCAACATACCATGTGTGGTAACAAGGTTGGACTTGGCAACGAATGTTTCTACTTTCCTTAGACATGCTCTACCTGCATTTCTTGAAACAAACACACTGCAAAAGTTTCACGCCAAAGGCTATATACATGTGGCGTTGGTCAAATGACCAATTTACAGAGTTCCCATGTTCCACACATCTCGTATCAAACTCTGACTAATTGCGAAGTCCACTTGTCTTTAGTTAATAAAAACAAATATCAAAGACAAAGCATACGTCCATAATCCAATATATCTATGCAATACATGACAAGCTAGACTTTTCGAAAGTTGCGTAGATTCTTTTGCTTGTTATTTTTAACAAAATAACTTCTTTGTAGACTTCCATTTGATAGACTTCTAAAAACAAAACTCAAAACCCTTGTGTAAGTTTTGCTGAATGTTTTGAGGCATCTGTCAAAATAAATAAATAGGCTATACTTTTTCTTCCTCTGAATCTATTTCCTAATGTAGGAAAAAGTAATTTTGACAAACCAAACTCTTCCATCAAGTGAGTGATAAACTTAAAGATGCAAAATATTTCTTCATAGGCTTCACACAACGAGTGTGATAGGGTCATTTAAGTTTTCCAATGAGATGATACTAATGTGATGCACAAATCTGACACCTATGCATTTAAAATAGATACGCTCTCGAGAATGTAACAATGAGGACAAAAGGTAGTAGTAGTTTTTAACTAAAATGCGGGGAAGTTGGGAAGACAAAGTGAATATAGTGTGGTAAAATTAAATAGAGACATCTACTTGTATATGAAAACAAAAAGGACAGTGGGCTCTACAAAGAAAGGGAGAAGGAACCATGAAAGTGTATTGAACTCGGGAAGCTATTTACAGATGAAATAATACTGGGGGTGCCATATAGAACTTACGAAGTTATCTACACATGGAATAGTATATGTCACAGGTTATGCAGAAGTTTGGGGAGCCACGACACCCCACCCTTGAGCGTAGTTCTGCACTGGCTCCACATCAATCCCTCCGACCCCAACATCACACCCTCTCCCCCTGTCATAACCATAAGCCTTTAGTCCATCAAAATTTTATGGATCAAAGAGTCGATTATATCCTAATTTACAAGGAAAACATTCTGATTAAGACTTGAAGAAGACAGGAAACTAATATTCAATCAAAAACAAAATGATATAACCCTCACAATCGTGCACAGTTGCGAGAGAGGACTACAATCTGAAGATATCAGATACTATTGCACTTGATGAAAAGTACATGAAATGCAAATAAAACCAGAATAAGGAATCCAATATAGCTCTACCTATCAAATCGCATTTGTCAATTTTTTTGCCTTTTTACCTATCGACACAGGGGAGCAAAATAAGACCCATTATTAGTCCATGTTCCAATTTATATTTACTAGATCAGGTAAGGACTACAATCATCTCAACACTTTTGTTTGAAAGAACATGGCAAAATAGTAACTTAACATACAGTAAAGAGAACCGAAGTAACAAACTTCTGGCTACGATGCAATTCGGGCCCACACATCCATAGGGTATGTGGCAGCCTCAACAGGCCTAATCCCAATTAAATGCATGAGAGGTCATATGTAAAAGCATGAAGTTAACTCAAAACAATGCTACTATATTATCTTCATTCTCTTCAAAGTGCTAATATCTACTTCACAAAAGCAACTAACTTTCACCCAAAACAAAAAGCAACCAACCCACTGTGAAAAGTACATTTTGTCTTTGAAAATATGTGGATGATCCTTCAATCACATTCTACACAACGAAGTAACAAACTTCTGTTTCATCATTTTCTAAAACTTCAAAGCCAACAAAAGAAAAAATAAAATCTTCATCGAGAAATCATTGAATTAGTTACTAGCATATTTAATCAGGCCTTTCACTTAGGAAAAATGAACACAACAAATTCTCAAAATCACTTCAACTCATTTACAGCTAAAGGCTTCAACTTAAAATCCTAAAATGCTAGTATATTCAAACAGAATTTCCCAAAAAGACCTCTATCACGCTCATATTGAGGCAAACATAAATAGTTGAAAACTAAAACAATCTGAAAAACTGAGTATAAGCATATAGGAATCCAATTTTTAATTGAAGTTGGAAATTTAGCTTCATCGAGGAAGTGAACTAACCTGATCCGACACTGTCAATAGCAGATCGAAATCACCCATTAGAACAAATCCTCTAAACACCCAGCAATAGATACAACCCACAAAATAGAAAGAACATCCACTGCCCTAACTTATTGCTCTCTCTCAACTCCAATCCGAAATCAACACCACCACACCAGATCCAAACCCAATAGGCATCTTCCCATGAACTCTCTGGGTTACATGCTGATCGGATCTGTTACTTTTCATCCACTGAGTCAAACCCATCAACAGAAAATGAGTTATCGGAGCTTTCAGATCTGGGTGGGTTAAAATGGAGATTTCTACCTGGTAGGGTAGGGTTTCCTAATTTTGTTTTCGTCTGTAACGCTTCACCATTCTCCTCGGTGACTTTGATGCGTAGAGAGGAAAGACAATCCTGTACAAAACTAGGCTACGGCTCCTTGGTGGGAATAAAAAAGCGGTACCCTGACGAAGTGAGAGGACACACGGAAACAGAAGATGGAGATATAGAGACAAAGATGAACGTCCTTAGAGTGTGGGTTGAACCAGACAAACGTCATTTCAAGAAAAGATGCTTTGTCAAGGGGACTAAAAATGACGTCATTTTGGACGAAAGTGGGCAGAAAGAAAAAACAGTAGACTCAACTACCTCTATATATGGATGTGGATGTTCAGTCTCTCTCTCCCTCCCTCCCTCCCTCTCTCTCTCTCAGCAAATTCAATGGGTTCAGCTGTTCTGGTCCTTCTGAAGACAATTCAAGACACTCATTTAATCCACAGGAGAAAAGACATCCCGAAATGCTGCTCCACTTTTCTCAGGTCTAATAACCCACATCTTAATCCAATTTGACTTGGGGTCAGAGCAGGTGGTTCACTTTGGAATTCCTTGTCAAAGCACAACTGGGACCTCCGGGAGTAGTTATTCAATGGTTTTGGGACATTGTTACGTAGTTCCACCAATATTTTTCTTCATCACAAGTTCATATCCTCTATGAGTCTCATACGGATTTCTGATGGAAAGAGCTGTTCGGACACCACGTGACGCTGCTTCAAGACCACCCACTAAATTTTTTGGATCCTGAAAGCTTGGCAGCTAACTACAGCCCCAATATAGAACCAATAATGTGCACAGACTAAATGACATTATGCTGCGGTCCAATGTGCGATTTGTGGAGGGAAAAGAGGCAAAAGGAATAGTACTCATCAAATAGGAAAAAAGGATCAAGTATAATCCATTACCATTTTACATCCCTTTGCAGATTCGGGATTCGAATAGAGCCTTATTCAACAGAATTACTCAACATGCAAGAATGTCTAGCATAGGTTGCAATTCAGGATTTCAACATAATTTGACACGAACATGTAACTTATGTTGCCATCACACGCTAGCACATTTCTCTCATGTACACGAGACAAGTCGGAATACTCATGGGAGCTGTGGTTAGTTTTGGAAGAGCAAAGAAAAGCAATTGTGCATAAATAGCATGAGGGACTATCCAAATGGTGAAAAACCTTGAAAACCACATTGGTGAGCTGTAAAAGTTAGGGCAAATCTATTGAACAGCACTTGTATTAACTTGGCTATTTTTGAAATCTGTTTTCGGCAGCTGTTAGAGAATGTAGACAAATAGCCGAATCATTACGTAAAATAATCGTGCTCATCTTGCTTTACACATGCTTGATTCGATAAGTGTTTTGTTGGATGCATGAGATGCAATGGATGAAATTCCACATGCTTGAGTGAGCTATAAAATTGGTCAATCATATTGAGTCTCAGATTAATTGACACTCAAGAAGCTTAATTGAAAAAAGAACTGCATCACCCTCAGCCTTTTTATGTTATACTACTAAAACTTAATTTACATTTGCCCAAAAGATCAATTACCAGTTGAGTGTTTGTATGCGCCATACTCATCAAGCGGCTCAGACCTCATCAGTGGGCTTATGCTAGAACTTTATCTCCAACAGGTAATGTGTCGCCAACTTTGCCGGAACCTAAAAGGAAGTGTATCGAGAATTCAGATTGAAGTTAATGTGTAAGAAAATCACCAAATAATGCATAGTATTCTAACTTTATCATTTAAACTCGATTCAAAAGATGGGCCCCACTTCCCCTGATTCCAATTTTTTTATTGCACATTGATGCCTAGAAAGTTGTAAAGCATTGCTGATATCTTTCTACATGAATTAGATCTCTTTTTTTGTCATAGTAAAAGACAATACTGAAAATTTGAATGAGTGTCTCATTCTAGATCGGAGGTTTATATTGTACCTAGCTATTACTTGGAAGTTGAAAGAAAGCTGACCATGGATACCGCAAGGGAAGTTGATCTATGCCACTGGGATAAGCAAAAGGTAAAATGGAGACATGATGGTGAGCTTCCGATGATATGATAGAAGATATTCCTACTGGAGTAGATGTAGGGGTTGGTTAGCAACCTAAAGTTCAATCTTAAGGGCCCCTCATAAGCCTTTTTTAAGGATGCTCTGGTTAACCCTAAACCGTAACCCCTAACCCCTAACCCCTAACCCCTAACCCCTAACCCCGAACCCAGGGAGTTATATGGGATCTGCTGATGAAGACGAGGACACGAAAGAACCTAATCAGCCTGAGAACATGGGATTAGAAAATGGAAAGGGGCCTTGTCTCACTGTGACTGAGGAGGAACTGAAACGGCTCCGTGCATGATGGCATAAGGGTGTAATAGTAAAATCAGTGGGCTAGAAGGTACTATACCAGAGGATGCAACAGGAATGGAACACAGAACCCATTTGAGGCCATCAGATTGGGAGAAGGGTATTACTTGGTGAGAATATGGACACACCAAACTCTTCTTGAGCGCATCATAATCAAACTGCTTGGATAGCTAGAGGGAGGGCCCAATGGACTAATCTAAGTGCACACATCCCACACTAGCTGTCGGCTTCTAATCCCCAAAATTTTGGCATTGGTAATACTTTGAGCCCTAAGTTCATAGAGCCTCCCCTAATCCTTCACCACTTGCCTCACCAAGTGAATTCCCCCCTCTGGATATCTCTACCAAGGGGAAATGATGTGTGCATAATGGACATGAGCACTCTTCCCCACCTTCCCAACCCCCCATCTCTACTTCGACCACTAACCAATCTACTACTGTCACCAACGTAGTTATCAAAGGCGAAAGGTGCACCGAGGCGCAAAGGGCATCTGGAGCCTAAGCGCGAGGCGCAAGGCGGGCTTTATTGAAGCGAGGCGCACCTAATATAGAATATAGACTATACTCTATAGACAGGGTACATATATACAGTAGAAACTAGTCACTAGATAGCATATATAGAGTATATATACAGTAGATACAGCATATATACATATTCACTATGACCCTATTCATTACTACATAGAGCTTATATATACACATTCAGTACAAAACTACAACATATATACACATATTCATATTCTGTAAAAGTGCATAATATACAGTAGACAGCATATTTATATAAAGTAGATACTAGATAGAGCATATATAGAGTATATATAAAGTAGATAGAGGAGCATATATACATACAATAATCAGTACATAGAGCTTATATATACACATATTCAGTAAAAAACTACAGCATATATATACATATTCATATTCTGTAAAAATGCAGCATATACAGAGCATATATGCATATTCAATACGTACAGCATATATATACATATTCAGTACAGTATACATACATCATATATACAGCATATATAGCAGAGAACAGAGAGGATCGGAGAGAGAGAGGCCGGCCACAGAGAGGATCGGAGAGAGAAAGAGCGCGCACAGAGAGGTCGGAGAGAGAGAGTCGCGCACAGAGAAAGAGAGAGAGAGAGAGAGAGAGAGAGAGAGAGAGAACACTGAGATAAGAAGAGGGGTGGCGGGAAATAGGGCAACAAGTTTAAATTCAAAGAGGCGCGCGTCTCAAGAGCCTCACATGCCTCGCGCCTTTCGCGCCTAGGCTCCTATAGCGCGCGCTTAGTTGAAATCGCCTCGCCTTGAACCATGGCAGGCGCAGAGGTTGCGCCTCGGTGCGCCTTGCGCCTAGGCGCGCGCCTTTTACAACTATAGTCACCAATAGCCCACTACCTGCATGTTTCACCAGTAAACTTAGTGGAAAGCCACCAATGAAGCACTCCTCCGTGGTCCTTCCCAATCACAAACTAGAAAACAATAAAGATGAAAATGATTTAGTTACAAAGCTTGCTCATGGAGCCGGAAACAGTTCGGGATAACAGGGTGTCCGGGGCAGCGACGAGGAGGCTGCAGATTGCCAATACTCAGGGAGTGCTACCGAGCTTTATCCAGGCTTTATTTTCTCCAATTAATATTTTGGAATGGAATTGTAGGGGAGCTAGAAGTGACCGGTTTCTTAGAAATATTTGTCAATTAGTTGAACGTCACGATCCTGGGATTTTGGTCCTAATGGAAACCGAGTAGCGAATAGTAGAGCAAATAAAATTATCCGACGAACCCCGTCTAACAATATGACCCAAGTTGAAGCAGTAGGATTTTCTTGGAGTATTTGCCTGTTTTGAAGAGAGGATTTGCTTGAATTTGGGGTTTTACCTCATCATTCACGGGCCTTAAATGTCATTATTTGAGTAGGACTGAAACAGATTGGTTATTCAAGGCAATTTATGCTAAACCAAATACAACGCCGAGCAAAGAGCTTTGGAACTATCTGAGAGGTGTTACCGGAACCCTAAAGCCCCCTGGTTGGTAGCTGGGGATCTATACAAAGTTATAGGGGGTCATAGGAAACAAGAGGGTGCTCTGATCGCAAGGCACCGGTGTGAAAAATCCATTAGCTGTTTGAATGATTGCGACCTTCTTGACTTGGCTTTACAGGGCCTTCCTATACTTGGGTCAAAACTAGGCAAGGGCGTAGCAGTGTCGGGAAAGACCAGATTGGACATTGTGCCATCCTCAATGGCAAGAACTCTTTCCAAAGGCATGGTTAAGGCTCCCCATCCCCACTTTGATTACTGTCCGATTTTGATCTACTGAGAATGTTCAGTTCGCCAAGATCTCGTAGGAAATTTTATACGGAAGCAGCTTGGTTCACCCATCCCCCAATTCAAAGGTTTGGCCCAACAGCATTGGTCCTTTGAGGAGGGGGATATTGCTGCTACAAATGATTGTTTCGGAGCTGCAATGAAACAATCGAATTTGGCAATATATTTAGAAATAAACGTCAATTCCTATCCTGTTTACAATCGTATTCTGTTCAAGAGGAGCTTTTTTGGTACCAAAAATCTCGATCCAAAATTTTTTTTTTTTTTTTTTTGTGGGTGGAAGGAATTCCAAGTACTTTCATACATCCACCCTTATCCCCAGACGTAGAAATAGTTATGGGACTCAACAGGGAGGGGAGATGGGTCTTGGTGCTATGATGAGGAGTTGTCGAAGGAGATGGCAGTTAATTATTTTCAAGAGCTCCATAAGTCAGATCATGTCATTCAAAATGCAAATCAGATCCGAGAATGAATACAAATTAGGGGCTTAACAGCGGAGGATCAAAGCTGGCTTAATAGGCCAATTCATTCGATGAAGTGAAGGATGCGATCCTTGCGATGGGTGCGCGATTAGGGGCTTAACACAGAGGATCAAAGCTGGCTTAATAGGCCAATTCATCCGATGAAGTGAAGGATGCGATCCTTGCGATGGGTGCCTTTCGCGCCTGGGCCAGATGGTGATAGATTGACCCGTGGGCCACATGGTTGAAGCAAAACATCATTCTAGTCAAGGCCCATCAATCTTATTCACAAGATCCATGGGCCCCAGTCACTTTCGGCCTAATTCCTTCGTTTAAACCTCCGAATCAGCAAATTTGCCGTTTTAGGAAAGATTTATTTTCCTTATAACTCTTATTAGGAATTTCCGTTTTACTCGCCGTTTGTTTTGAAAATCTTGTATTTCTTTCTAGTATTTGATTTCTTAGTCAAATCAGAATTTTCTGTTTTTGGTAATTTTTGTAATTTTCTTTATTTAGACTAGATTAACAAGCTTAAATATTTTGTTATTTCGTTTCCTAGTTGATATAGGGTTTCTAGGTCCCTATAAATTGTTTTTTAAGCCTAAGGACTACGTAGTTTTTAATTGATTAATAAAAACGGAGTATTTTACTCAATTCGTTTGTTCAATGAGGGAGTACCTCTAGTTCAAATAAGGTTTGGAATTGTCTTCATGTTCTACTCATCCAAAACATACACTTCGCTGCATCAGTTAGTATCAGAGCTAGGTTCCAATCCTGACTATGATCGGAGGAATGCTGCCGGTCGAGGAAGAGGACCTAAAATTGCCACTGTTGAGAAAATTTATGAACGCGATGACGGTGACCGAGAAGCTCGAACAGGGGAAGATCACGTTCGACTGGAGCAAATGCTTGGAGTTGTCATACAATGCCTCGAGTCGGCCAACCTCGTCGGCATCCAAATGACCCTACCGCTTAGGAGGAGTTTGAGGAGAAAACCTAAGGTCGGACTGGCTCACAAGCCACTATAGGTTGGACAGACGAAGCAAATGGTGATGGTGGCAATGATGGTGAAGAATCTGTAGTCGACATGACCACGAGAGAATAGAGGATAAGATAGATCCCTCCCTCAACAACTAGAACAGTCGCACAAAAACACCAGAATACATTGTATAACTGATCAAAACATCAAAACAGCGACAGAGCAGCAGAAACCAAGCTGTATAACCGAACTGTATAACTGGTCAGAACATGAAAAAAGTGCTAGAAGACCAAAACCTAAATTGTATAACGGGTCAGACTATCAAAACAGCAATATAAGAGCAGAAACCATAGAGAACAGCATTAAGTTGAGAAACCATATCAGAACGAGGCAATAGAAGGAGGCTGGAGTAGCATGACAGGAGCAGGAGGAGGCTGTGGCAATTGGGAAGACGCTAACACTGACGTTAACGCTAACGGTGGCGACAGCAGGAGGCTCTGGTGACTGGAAGAAGAAGGCGGCGGCGGCGGCAACAACGATAGCAATGGCGAAAGCTGCGCAAAGAGGGGTCGGAGGCGACACTGGAGAAAGGCAGACGAGGTGACGCTGGTGATAGGTTAGTGAGGCAGTGCCGGAAAAGTGGCGGCTAGGGCTAGGGTTAGAGTTAGGATTTTTGCTTATAGGATTAGGGTTTTGCTTATAGAATTTTGTTCCTACAATATTACTCTGATACCATGTTAGGAGGGAAAAACCACACACTATAAAGAGAGGTGGGATGTTTATTTATAATAAGATGAATGAGATTAGGGCTAACCTAATGGACTCTAACCACCGAGACCCACTAGGGTTAACCTATACATTTAACCTAATCTTTAACAACTAACAATTGAGAAGATTAACCCCAATGCCTATCGGCTGAAGTTGCCGAGTCACGTGCGAACTGCCGATTTCTTCAATGTCAAGCACTTGATTCCATTTTGGGGGGGATAACTCGTGTTCTGATGACTCCACTTCGAGGGCGAAGTCTTTTTAAGCTTGGGAGGATAATACAGAGCGTGTCGCGACCACATTTCTAGAACGCTTGGATTGGTCACGAGCTAAACGGACCGGTGGCAGATTGACCGACCCATGGGTCATATGGTTGAAACAAAATGTCGTTCTGATCAAGGCCCATTGATTCATTAGATCCATGGGCCCCAGTGATTTTCGACCTAATTCCTTCCTTTAGGCCTCCGAATCAGCAAATTTGTCATTTTAGGAAAGATTTGTTTTCCTTATAACTCTTAGTAGGAATTTTCATTTTCGTCGCCTTTTTTTTTTTTGGCAACCTTATATTTCTTTATAGTATTTGATTTCTTAGTCAAATCAAAAATTTTTATTTTTGGTAATTTTCGTGATTTCTGTTATTTAGGCTAGATTAACAAGCCTAAATCTTTTGTTATTTCATTTCTTAGTTGATATAGGGTTTCTACGTCCCCATAAATTGTTTTGTAAGCCTAAGGCCTATGTGGTTGTTAATTGATTAATAAAAACTGAGTGTTTTATTCAATCCGTTTGTTCACCTCTTGTTCAAATAAAGTTTGAGCTTGTACTCGAATTACACTCATCCAAAACATGCGCTTCGCTGCATGAAAAAGACTTACTATCTTTGCGATCTGATCCTAAATTGCTGCACTACCTTTGTGGATCGACTCTATTACATAAGTTGATTCCAAACTTTTCATCATGACATAAGTAAGGAGCTCATGTAACGTGTCGATGCATATGATTTCCAAGGTATTTGTAGGTCGCATCAGACCATTGTTGCATCGTTTGGCTAGTCCCAACTAGTCAAGCTCCACCTCTGAAACGACAAACTTCAGATAATATCGTGGTTATCTACGAGTTGCTGCATATGAGGAAAATGAAGGGTAAAAATGGTGGAGTATCTGTTAAAATAGACATGGCAAAGAAATGCGTTGCATATCTTCATTAGAACTCGCTCTAATTTGGAATGGATACCGTGCAAACTTTTTTATCGACACATGTTGATCCCTTACCCTCGTACAATGTGTCTCTTGCATGGAAGTTTTGGGCACAAAAATTGATGCTATGTCAGAAAGAAGGATTGGAAACCCTTGAAACCTTGTGTGTGCATGCGCGCGATTTTTTTTTTTTTTTTTTTTTGGGGGGGGGGGGGGGGGGGGGGGGGGGGGTTTGGTTTAGGCATTGATGTATCACACTTGTTCTTTGCCGATGACTTGTGCTCTTTGGGGAGGCCTCTAACAAATACGTAAATGTTATTGCTGGAGTGCTAAATTCATCCCGTGAAGTAGCAGGTAGTGGATTTATGTGGAAAAATAAAAAAAATTTGTGTCCTCCGATATCCACATAAAAAAGGCTATGGCTTTGGGTGTGAAATGTGCAATTCCCTCCCATTGAACTTGGACAAATACTTGGTTGTGTCCATACCTATGTAAAAAGGGAGACCTACAAGTACATACTCTAGCAGATTAAGTGGATGGAAAGCCTCACAACTCTCTCTGACTGGTCGAACAGCAGTTGGTAGATCAAGAGTGGAGTCTAGTGAAAGTGGATCCGCAAACGGCAGGGGAGACGGTGGAGGGGAATGAGAAGCATCCTCAGGAGCGACAGGTGTAGGTGGATGGTGGTGGTGCCAAACATAGACCTGAGTGACTGGCAGGTGAGCTGCAGGAAGCACAGGAACACTTGAAGTGGCAATCTTGGAAACATCTGAGGGCTGACCTGACTTAGAGAGGATTGGATCTTGTAAATGGTGACTTTCTGCGGAATCATAAGGCACAGTTTCAAAGAACGTGACATCACCACTAACAAAGTACTTGTGTAACGAAAGACTATAGTACCTGTAGCATTTTTTAGTGCAAGAATAACCAAGAAAGATACACTTATGAGAACGAGGATCTAGTTTATCACGACCAGGGTTTAAATTATGGACAAATGAAACACAACCAAAAAGCCGATGAGGAACAGGAAATAGTTCTATGTCAAGAAACATAACCTGAAAAAGAGATTTGCCTTTCAAAACCTGAGATGGCATTTGGTTCAAGAGAAAACTTGCAGTGAAAACAACATCCTCCAAAAAGATTTGGGAATATGCATGTGTAGCATAAGAGCATGAGCAATGGCAAGAATAGGACCATTCTTCCGTCCAACAACCCATTTTGTTATGGGGTCGTGACACGTGAGATTTGATGAATAATGCCATGAGAGTCAAGGAACTACATAAAAAGGTTAGAAGAGTTTTCCTGAGCATTATCATTATGGAGAACAAGTAATCTGGAATTAAACTGATCCACTACTTCAACATAAAAAGACTGAAAAATAGTAAATAACTAAGAGCGATCTTTAAGCACATACACCCAAGTCAACCGAGAAAAATCATCAATAAATGTGACAAAATATCAAGCACCACATAAGCAAGTGGTTCAAGGTGGCCCCAAATATCAGAATGAACAAAAGCAAAAGATTGCAAACTACGTGACTCGGTACAAGGACGGAAAGAAACTCGTTGATGTTTACTAAGTTAACACATTTCACAGTCAAACCTTGAGAAATCAAGTAATGATGGAACTAAGTGCCAAAGATTGGCGGATGAAGGATGCCCAAGTCGACAATACCACTGATAGGAAGATGAGGTGAAATGCATAGCAAATGAAATCAAGGTGTGAGGCGGCTGAAAGTAGTAAAAACCATTCTTCTTATATCCCCCACCAATCATCCTTTTCGATTTTAGACCTTAAAATTCATAGTGAAAAGAATAGAAAGTCACAGAACAGTTGAAGGTTTGAATGAATTTGTGAATTAATAACAAGTCGAAAGGGATTTGGGGTAAATACAGAACAGACGGAAAAGTGAGAATATGTACCGATGCCATGAACAGGAGTTTTAGTTCCATTAGCAATTGTAACGAAGGAGGGGGACGAATGATAAGTGACATCAGAAAGAAGAGACAAATTACCTATGATATTGTTAGAGGTTCCAGAATCAAGAATCCAAAGGGTGTGAAAAGAAGAATAAAGACACGTGTTACCTAATGAGACGAAATGAGTGGTGAAAGAAGAAGATGCATTGGCCCGTTGAAGAATGAATTGTACTCGAATTTGGAGATAGTAATCTAATCAGATTGCGTTCCAGTCCAAGTTGGCATCCTGTAAAGTCGCCAACAAAACTCAACAGAATGACTAGTCTGATCACAATAAGTGCAGTACTAGGTATCACGGCCACTACGATGGCTACCATGACGAGTATTCTTGATATCCTAAAGGTAAAGTGAGGAAGAGAATCCAAAAAAAAAGAACCGAGACGAAAATACCACCGAGTTCAAAAATATTCAAGAATAGCACCAATAAACAGTACCGAAACGATCAATTAACAAAGATCCAATTCCGGCGAGATTTTACGGCAATGAGATTCCGGCAAGATTCTGACAGTAAGATTCCAGCGGGATTTCCAACAAGAGGGCTGCAAAGTTAGATAGATGGAAATTGACGAGTATAGTGAGATAACACAGAGAGCGAACTTTTCCGGCAAGATTTTCTGGCAAGGTCAGACAAGTGTCCAGCGAGATCAAGCAAGGGAGCAAGAGGCAACGGGGTATGCGAGGGAGGCACATTGAGTGGAGAGAAAGAAATATCGAGAGGTAGCGAGAGGGAGAAAGAGATATCAGATTAGGGTGTTATAACCCACTCTGATACCGTGTCAAGAGAGTTTATAAAATAAGTTTTCTGTGTATTTTTCTCTTCGCAGAAAGCACAATTTATAGGACACTCTACAGACTCAAAAAAGAAATGCAAATCAATCATCTAATTATATTCCTAAATCCCTAATTATATTCCTACCATATTACATTCCCAACAAATCTATATTACATTAAATCAAATCAATCAACACAACCAACAGAAACAAAAGAGGAGAATCACCGGGAGAAAAATGAATGAAGGCGCTTTGGAAGACCCGCGACCTACCTTGATGAAAATATTTAATGTGGCTTGCGAAACATGAACACTTAATGACTAATGCACTGAATGCAGGCCGAAACTTTACTGAGATCCGGTCATTTTCTTTGTGGATATGATGAAGAATCAACCATTCATGCCACTAGGCACTTCACCTTGCCATGAGGTATTTGGCAAAAAATTGTTAAGCCAAGCCAACAACAATTCTTTTTTGCCTCCCTTCCCTTAAAGGAATTGGTCAACTTGGGCTTACAATAAGATCGGTGTGGAATGGAGGAGATCAATCCACAATTATTATTTATGGGCACTGTTGCTAATGTGTGGTTATGGAGGAACAATTCCGTGCATGATATAGGATTTTACCTTTCCTCAAAGCCATCACAATATATCATGTTGAACGTTAACGGAATTGGCCCAATAAATAACAGTAGGACAAAAGCTATATTTTGATTAATTTATGTTGGACACCTCCTCACGCTGGAGCCATAACGATTAACAGAGATGGAGCATGGCATGGGGATCTGGGTGAGTCAGGTATTGGTGGCTTGATTAGAGACTCTGGAGGGGGCTGGGTTGCTGGATTTATGCAGCGAATCAGTTAGGCCTATTCAGTAATGGCTGAGCTATGGGGCATATGGAAAGGGATGGATCTAGCATGAGCTATGGGATTCCAGAATTTGGTGCTAGAAACGGACAATGGTTGCTTCGAAGCTGCTCCATAGCCCAAGTCAGAATAATCCAGCTTTAAAGATTCTTGCCAAGATCCTGGAAATGATCTCTAGTGAGCGGAGATGTGCAGTAAAGCACACGCAGAGGGAAGGTAACTGATGTGCTGATAGATTGGCACATGATGCATGGGAGCTTCAATGGAGTTGCAGATTCAATGGTTGCTTTGAAACTGCTCCCTAGCCCAAGTCAGAATAATCCAGCTTTAAAGATTCTTGCCAAGATCCTGGAAATGATCTCTAGTGAGCGGAGATGTGCAGTAAAGCACACGCAGAGGGAAGGTAACTGATGTGCTGATAGATTGGCACATGATGCATGGGAGCTTCAATGGAGTTGCAGATTCAATGGTTGCTTTGAAACTGCTCCCTAGCCCAAGTCAGAATAATCCAGCTTTAAAGATTCTTGCCAAGATCCTGGAAATGATCTCTAGTGAGCGGAGATGTGCAGTAAAGCACACGCAGAGGGAAGGTAACTGACGTGCTGATAGATGCACTGCGAGCTTCAATGGAGTTGCAGATTCTGCTTGATCCTCCTAAGCCGGTGCAGACTCTCTTAGCTTCGGATATGTGTGGGAAAGGGGTTGCACATAATGTGTTGATGTAGTTTTTTCAAATTTTTCTTTGGCTTCAGCCTCTTATGTGCCCAAAAACAAAAAAATACAATACTGCACAAGTGATGTGCATCTTAAATGAGATCCAAATTGAAGGAAAAAAAATTACCTCTCTTCTTGAGCTTATTCCGGAAGCTTCTCTTCCTGCTAAATGCCTTCTCCTGCATCCATAAGAAACAATGTGAGACACTTTGGTGACGGTTCATATTTGCATCATTCACAGAAAGTGAACAACTATATTTTAAAGTACGGATCTATGCTTAAACCAGGACAAAAGCTTTTTCCCCAAACACTTGTAACGTGTGAGAATATAATTGTAACAGTTAAAAAACCCAAGATGCCAGAAACAGTGAAGCCAAATTACAAGTTCAAAAATTACCACGGGCAAGTCCAGTGCCCCTGCTTGACGAACAGCGGCAACAAGATCTCGGTTGGAATCAGCGTACAGGCTTGTAACAACTCCAGGCTGACCTGCTCTAGCAGTCCGCCCAACCCTGTGCAGGAAATCTACAGCAGAAGTAGCAAATTCTGCCTAGAGAATATACCACAAGTTTAAGAAAGTTAGAATCCACGAAAATATTAATCATGTTATGCGTACAACAACTGGATTAAAAGAAAAAAGCGTGGCAAAAATGATATCAGGGGCAGATTTTAACTATGGTGCAATTGTTTACTTAAAATGCAAGACACCACTTCATTTAGAAGTGCAGTAGATAATATTTGTTTCCCGAAGTCTACATACTGACAAATTACTCACTGATTGCTAAAAAATATGGGCAAAATGATATATTCCTTTCCCTTGCCCACAACTGCTGCCGCTGCCACTGCTTCCCCTCCTCTTCCATTGCCGCATTCGGCATTTCCGTCCCTCACTGCTACTACAAACTTAAGACAGCCAAATCCCAAGCATTGCCAGAGTAGGTTCATTACTTGTGGTGCTCCTGTTCGGTGGTACTTTGACCAAAAGACCTCTCTACAAATGGTCATCATGATTAAAACTTTTACCCACAAGAATTGTATTCACAATCATACTTAGGTAAATCACCAAGATGATTGGCTAAGCTACACCACTCCTTTGTGTTCATTGAGAAAAGTCTGTGCTGTGGAGAAGGGGGCTGCAGCGGTAGGGAGTCACCGGCATGAACAACCCTAAATAAGTTCTCACCACGCAGATTTGAGAAGAGATATCTAATGAAACTCAAAGATCCCCTACGATGGTCCCTGAACTCTTCCATCTTTGTGAAGTATCAATCTCAGATTTGACAAATTGTTTACGGTACAAATATGAGGTATGTGTCCTTTTCTAATTGGACATGCACCCACCCACTATATTTGAGCAATAGAGCTTATATGCATTAATTCCCTTCTTTGCATAAAAGCTTTATGTTAGTCTGTAAGCACCAAATTTATGAATCAAACGGATCCATTATCTGAGAAAGGTGATATTTAGACATTCCAAGGTGTACTAGGGCATGAAAATTAGATAAAAGTTCACTGATAAAAGGGAGAATTACATAACACATGGACACATCTGGATTTCACACTGTACCAAGTCCATCCATAGTTCCCTAAGTTTGCTCACATAAATCAGCCAATGATCAAAGCATGAATATAATGGATTTGGAAAGCACCTGAATGACATGTGAAACATTAGGAATGTCAAGTCCACGTGCAGCAGCATCAGTGCACACAAGAATACCACCTTTTTGTTGGAAATCAAGTAAGTTCTTTGTACGCTCTTCCAAAGAGGTATCACTGTGGTAACGGAAGCATTCAATTCCAGATGTAGTTAATATCTTAGAAACTGCTTCAACGGCCTCAACGGTGTTCGCAAATACCATTGTTCGACTTAACCGAGGACCAGAATCCAACTCTTTGGATTTGAATCCCCGCTTTACAGACTCTATGAGAACATCCACCTGTGTATCAACTGTAACCTCAATCCACTTTTGCTCCAATCTGAAAAAGGAAACAGAGGGAGAAAGCCTATTTGAGTAATAAAATATGACCGAGATTATACTCAGAGCTCTTGAAGATGAGTGCATAATCAAATGGTTTTCATTTCAAGGCTAACAATTGCAACATCAACAGTCTTGAAAACAAGTATGTCAAATTGCCCACATCAGAGAGAACACTACTTCATTTTATTTCAGTCATATGAGCAAACCTTATCTCCTGGAAAGAAGAGACAAATAACAGCAAAAATTCTTCACTGCTGATGATGTTCCACAGTTTTAACCAGAGAACTTTTAAGGTAAACTTTGTCTTCTGACTTCCCTCCAGCTTATCTACTTAAGTTTCTCTCTAACAGCATTAGATTCATTTACTACTAAGAAGAATCGCAACCGGATCCAACCATTCACAGACTTTCATTTCAATAGGTTTGGCTAATGAAGGGGCGAGTAGATTGAAGATGGGTACAGAAATAATCTAACAGGATAGCTGCACAGGATGTCAAGAGTAAAACTGTCACCGCTTTTTTTTTTATCGCCCGTGAAAAGCCTAACGCCCTCACCCCTTTAGAGATAGGGGAAAGGGTGTTGGGCACACTACAGTTACACCGACTTGGTGATTATCGGAGAAACGGCAGACGATCTTGAGGGGGCTAGTGCATAGTCTCATATTCAGCATGACTTGCCTATCTATTAGTGAACACACATTATTGGCTGCCATTCCTTGACTCTTTGATTTTCACATATGGAAGAACTATAGAAGCTCTAAGCAACATACATCCTGTTACTGGACATCGATCATCAAGTATTACATATTGCTAAGTGGAACACTTGTGAAGAAAACAGCCTTTCTAATTTTAAGTCAAACTGAGATTTACAGACATGTTCTCTTTAGCAGTTAATAGCTAGTCAAGATGGACTCTCTTGTGAAGTAATCAAACTGGTCCTGAAACAATTGAAATGGCGGTGGCAATTATAAAAAACCTAGGCAAGCCAATTACAAAAGAGGTTCATGAAGTCAGCAAGCAAAACAGAACAAAGCAACATGACAAAACATAAAAATAGCAAAATCATGAAAAATAAACAGCATTAATAAGGGTATAAGTGGGCACCGTGGACTGTGATGATGGAGATAATGTCCAGTAACCCATATGGCATCTGGAAACATCCGCTTCAACACTCCCCCGGCAGTTTTCTTTCCATTTACAGGAAGAGTGGCTGCCACAAAAATATACTGCTTACTGCGCTCATAAATTTTTCTCACCCTTCTCCAATCCTTTCTCTTTTTGCAATCGGCATCCATCCCTTGTGTTAAGTCTTCAACAACTGTATCATCCTCAGCACCTTCCTCCTCCATTAGGATCAGATCAGTCTGAAGGTCCTTATCATCTTGAAACTCACTACCGACTAGAGAATCACAATGGGAGTCCTCTGGCTTGTTCACTACTGATCTTGTCCCGCGAGACAACAACTTTTCATCAAAACGAAACATGTTTATAAGACGGATTACTTGATTCTGAAAGCCCCCACAGAGCAACATGTCAGCTTCATCAAACACCTACAAATGCCAAAAATTAAACAAATTTGCACACGGTTGTGAATTTTCACCGCAGCCAGAGAAACTATACAGCATGGTGGGGGAAGAATTACCACATATTTTACACTACGTATGATATCAGAACGACGACGCTCTGGGTCAATTGCACGCAGATAATTCAGAAGAGCAACTGGGGTTGATACAATTATATCTGGTTCATCAACTGGCCACCCCTGGAAAACCAAATTGCCACAAGCAGGAGATGAATCCTATAAGGTTTTTACCCATATACTATTTTTAGAAAAACCATACCCCTCGAATAACACTTTGAAAAAAATCTACCAGCACCACATAAATGATATGTTATATACTAATAGTATTTGGAAACTGCCAAAAGGAAAAACGAGAGCAAAATAGTTGATTTGCCTTCTTCTCTTGGTTGGAACCTAAAGAACGAGAGAAGAAACAAACAAAAATTGCTGTATAGTGAAGTCTAACTTTCCCTACATCACTCTCCCTATTATTTTCGCTTCTTATCTCTTCTTTCCACTGGTTCCAAACAAAGTGAGGAAAAGCAAATCAAAATGCGAGTACCTGCCGCCCACAAACAGCAGCAACCTTAAGAAGTGGTTCACCAGTATCATCACGAAGACCGTTGGCCATACGAGCCACTTGCTCACACAGCATGACATTGGGGCAAAGAACAAGAGCTAGCCGGTGAGGAAGGTTCAGCTCACTGTCCGCAGTTGAATTCAGAGAGTAATCAGGGATGGTACACAACTTGTCCATGAGCGGAACTAGGTAACCATGAGTTTTACCACTGCCGGTCTCTGCGGCGACTACTACATCATTTCCGGAGAGTATACATGGTAAGGAAGATGCCTGAAATATAAACAGAAATGTCGTAACAACTATCTCACTAACAACAGAAAGAGAAGGAGATGCGGCAGACAAAAGCTTTCATTTTAAGCGTTAGAGTTCACTGGCATACTCAAGTCATACTAATAACAATCCGTAGTTAACTCTGAGACATGTACTCCCTTATCATAAGGTTGCACAAGCACGTCTCAGGGAATTGTATCCGTTATTGTCTTTCAGATATCATTTTACTACAAAAAATTTAATCACTTGAAATGGGATAACTACATAATATGAAGGGCATTATTAGCATTCGCCTTAAAGGACAGCCTCCATAGAATATCATCATTGCAGCAACTTTTACAAAAATCATCAAATTACATTTTTTGGAGTGAAGGCATCCCTTTTTGTGCAAGTGTATGCTAGTTCATTTCTGCACCAACAATTCACAGCAATCTAACCTCCATGGCACATCCAAAATTGAAGTCATTGTGGACCCAAATCGATTGGGACGTAGGGATTAGTGGATTTGGTTTCCGTTATCCAAAGCGAAGTCACTGACTTAGGCTGTGTTTGGGAGGTCTACAGAAGCCGATTTCTTTGGCTTTCTATCGTATTCATAAGACAAAGAAAATTCCATTTATACTAACTGTGCCTCTGTTTGTTTCTATCCTACAGGCTACAATAATTCTCGGAAAATCAGCGGAGGGTTGGCGCACCTGAACTAGAGAGGGTCTATGGAGGCTGATACTAGAGAGAGCTCGAGAGAGCCCATCGGATACTCCGAGTGATGTCCAAGAAACGCTTTCGTCAGCGAAGAATGTGTCGCTTCCTTTTTCATCTGCAGCTGCGGCGGCGGTCCCAAATGACCTAATTCTACTCCGGCATGGTGGTTTCAGCCAACGCAAGTGTGAAGAATAAGAAGACGAAGCAGAAACAGATGACGAGGATGATGAAAAATGCCTCAAAGGAGAGTAAAGTCTCGGCGGAGATGATAATCTGCACAATAAGAGCATTGATACACAACGCTCTTGTAAAATCATCAGATTTGCGCTGTAAAGGATCCAACTACAAGATGAAATAGGCGCCCGGTTCGGGGTTTAAGGGAACCTATAAAACCTAACTGAGAAATTGGGTAGACATGAAGTGAACTGGTGGGGATGACAACCGGGTAGGGTTGTAAAAAAAACCGAAAAAAATCGAAAAAATGGCTAAACCGAATCGAACCGATTTTTTTGAATTAGTTTCATGATTTAATGGATTAATTATGGTTTTAAAAAAAATTCAAACCAAACCGAACCGATTAAAAAATAAATTTTATATATATATATATATTATATATATATATATATATATATATATATATTCCAAAAAAGTTAAAACTCTTTTATTTCCAAAATAAAAAACTCTTTCATTCAGTTGTATTTTTCATAAACTTATTAGATGTATAAATTCAATTTTTAAGATTAATGAAGTTGAGGTAATTATTATATTATTTATTTTGTTCACAATTTAAAAAAATTAGTGTTATTCTATTCATATTTTTTTGAATTTTTTTTAATGCTAACATGGTTTGAAACCGAAATCGGAATCAAACCTTGGTTTGGTTCCATATGTGTAATGGTCTGATTATGGTTCTCAATTCTTTGGAACCGTTAGATATGGTTTGGTTCTTGGATTTTTACAGAACCAGTTCAATTTGGACTATGTACACCCCTAGTGTAACGTCCTGATTTTCGGACACGTTAAGAAAAAAATAAAATAACAAAATACATCATTTCATTTAAAATATAGTTTGGTACAGTCTGATTATGAAAATACTTTTAACAAAGAACTGTTACATCAAAAGATTTTGTATCAAAAGTCAGAGCAGACTAGTCTATTTTAAGTAAACCACAGTTCAACTGAGTCTTCTTCGAGATACGTGCCTTCACGGTTTGTTAGCTCAGTTCTGCTCCATCTTCATCATTATCTGGTTATGAAATACCAAGAGCAAAAGGAAGTTGCACTATGAGCTGATAAAAGCCCAATACGTTATCCTACCCTTAAATTCTTTTTGAACAATTATAAATTTAAATGAATAGCAGCACAATATCACATGAACAATATATGAAAGTGATAACACTTCAGTACAAAAATTTAAATCAATATTTTATCATTACATTGTTTTCTCTTGTTTTATAACCATAACCTCAGTATCTTAGTATTCATACCCAGACGTCGTGGGCATAACCCCGAGCATGAATTTCTGTGTTTCATCATTCGTACCCAGGCGTCATCACAAATCCCGAGCAGATGATATTTTCAAAGTCCATAGCTTACATAGACTTTAAATCCATTAGTCTCCAATTATGATCTCATCCAGATTTCATCAAATTATTCAAATGTATATCTCATCAAGTTTTCCAAGTATGGTGTTCCTATACGAATACGCTTCAGACATTTTGCTAACCGTGCTCTCCACTAAGTGCATCCCAAACATCATGCATCCCGTACGGCATGTTCCTAAACACTATGTTTACCGAACATTTATATTTTTTGACAACGTGTCAACACCAAAGTACATGACTACTAGACTCAATTGGAAAATGACACGTTACATCCAAATATAACACGGCTAAGTACATAGTTTGGCTAAAGACATGACACGGCTAAAGACATCGACTTGGCTAAACGACACTATTTGAGCTAATACACCTCATGGTTCAGTCAAAATTCGGTAAGACCGCATCACGGCTAACGACACCCATATCCACAACAACTGGGTCATCTTTTAATTATTCAAGTTTTCAATCGGCATATATTGGATACTCTCATATCAATCTTTCATAATCACTTCTATGTTCAAGATTCATGCTTTGTTTCATCGAGTTATTTTAACATCATGCTAAAATTATATCATTTGAAATACAAAGACGAAATTTAAAGCATAATAAAAATAAACAACATTTTATCTAAATATCATGGATAACATCAGTGATTGACTAACGTGCATATATAAACATGTAAGCATAAATAATCTAATATGTCTCCTAACATGCTAAACTAAAAACAGCAACCAAACATATGCAGACAGATTAGTAAAAGGTCGCAGCCGCAAGGGCTAAAACCGATGTCTTCCACCTTTTCACCATACTCCATAATATTTGGAGAGGTTTCGGGTGTAAGACTAATTATCCAACTAGAAAGTAAGTTGTAGGAAATTTACCTAATGAGAGCTTAAGGGTTGAAAAAAGGGTTGATATGGCTGTCTCCTTAAAAAATGGTGGATTCTCCTTCACTTAGGATTTTCTCACAATAATAGAGAATTTCTACTACTCTCTAGATTTTCTTACTCTCAAGGTTTTAAAATGAGTAAAATAATAGAAGAATGAGTTTTGTATTTATAGACAAAATTTAGGAAAATATCTAGAGAACACATTTAACGGTTAGGGTTTATCCATCAAGATCAATGGCTAGAAAAAGTTACAAGATTATTTTGTTAAGATCAATCATTAAATGGATGTGATGTCTAATAGATGACTAGGCTTTGTCATTAGATTTGATTTGAAAATTAAGTGCATAAATTGTAGGTTTTTGGAGTAAATGATTTGAATCATATGATGTTGGTAGTCTTGTATAGTTTAAATTTAATATATAGCCCCACATGTCTATTTCTATGCATATGAATCTAAGTGTAAGTGTGAAAGGAATTTATTAAAGTTAACAAATGGAGGAATGATGTGTATGCATATAGGATAAATATAAGTGTGAATAAGTTTGAAAGGGACTATTAAGGTCAACAAGTGGAGGAATGAGGTGTCATATGGGATAAATATAAGTGTGAAAGGGACTAATATAGTCAACAAATAGAGGAATAAGGTAGGCATATGGATTAAATATAGGTGTGAAAGAGACTAATATAGTCAACAAATAGAGGAAGTAGTAATGAGAGTTTAGATTTTAGGTGTATATTTTGTCACTTTAGAATTCCACCTAAAACATTTAGACTTCCACCTAAGATTTTTAGGAGAGAGGATGACTCATGGTTTCTAGATTTATAAGATAAGTGAATAAGTTGGAGGAAAATAATTTAGACAAAATCAAATAGTTATAGGTTAGATTATACTTAAATTCGGATGACTAGAAAGTCTAGGTTTCTTACTAAAGAAGGTTAGTATAAAATTTTAGATTATATTCTGGGAGTGTATAATATGATCATCATATATATACGTATAAGTGTACATGTAATGAGTATATATGGAAATATCTTAAAAAGATGTACACCTTTTGACATGATGAATGGAGATTTTAAGTTTCTAATGAGCAAGTGTGTATGTATATGTATACATACCATATCTAAATAACAATACATTTATGCATAAATTTATTTATATATACTTACCCTACTAATTCACACATGGCAATGTAAAATAATTCTTGAATAAATTTGAATATTCAGAAAAATATTATTCACGATTTATTTTTATTTAAAAAAATACGAGTCTTTACACCTACAACCGGGCATATCGAGTCGATTTGACTATCTCGTTTTTATTTTTAAATTTAAAATTTGCCTCTATTACCCGTCCCTTCTCCGAACGAGAAATGAACTCCATTTATTTCCGTTCCGAATGGAGATCAGGATCCCTATCCCGCCCTTTTTTTAATAAAAAAATTAATTCATCTTATATAAAAATAATCACAACTTTACATTAATAAGACTAATAGATAACATAATATAGATTCTAAATTCTATCGAATACCACAAAATAAAAGAATATATTTTGAAGACATTATAAAATAACATAGAATCTAAATTGAAGACTAATACATAACATGTATATTTCGAATATCTATATTTACATTAAAAAAATTCTAAACTCTATTTAAGAAAAAAATGATAAAGTGGTTAAAAAATAAATATAATATCTATTTATATTAAAATGAATTGGGAAACGGGATGGAGACGAGAGCTGATGTACTAAGACCCACATTTGACCCATTCCCCATTTTTTCTAACTTTTACCTCTAAATTCAAATCGATTCCCAAATAAATCTCTGAAACTCCAACCCCAAGAGTAATGTGTACGTATATGACTATATGTTTAAATGGACACTTGAGTAATTATACTGATAGTTACATTTTGCTTTCTAATGATGTAAAATCCCATTTTGAAAGCTTGTTAGAAATCTACACCTATTGTCTCTTGTCTCGGGTTTTTTTTTTTTTTTTGCTTTGGATAATGATACGTTCAATCGTATTAATTTAGAATGGACTTAATTTCCTAATAGTAAATATTGTCGTTAAAATGAATATTAGTACTTAATGTATCTTACTAGTACTCATGCCATAATAACTTATTACATTTGCGTTAATTTTCTATCTTGTTCATAGCATCTAGATTACGATCATCTAGTACTTTATTTCTTTAGCTGCTTATTTGGTTTTTAGGTAATTTTAAGATTGGAAGAGCTATTAATATGTCAAACTCATGCATGTTTTTGTCCAAAAAAATTTCAATCTTTCATGTAGGTTTGAACAATGGAAGATCATTTGGGCATTAAGATTGATCTAAGAAAAAATCTGACGTGGACACAAGAAATGGATGAGTATCTTATTGACGTACTGTATGAACAAACCTTGTATGGTCGAAAAATCGATAGAAGTTTGACAGCAACCGCATATTTAAATGCTTCGACGACTATGTCCCAAAAATTTGGTGAGAACATATCGAAAGGATGCATCAAGAACCGCCTAAAGACCATCAAACAAAACTTTTACTTGGCTTATGACCTTGTGAAGAAAAATAGTGGGTTGGGATGGAGCGAAGAGATGCGAATGCTCGAAGCTGATCCTCAAGTTTGGAAAGAGATAATAGTTGTAAGTTCAAGTACCTAAAATGTATTTGCATGCACCACTGCGGAACTTGAGAGTCTTGTTTTCTGTTTTCTTCATGACAGGCAAACCCTAATGCGAAAATGTTCTACCTGCGGCCTATTCCCAAATTTGATCAACTAGTGGTAATCTTTGGAAAAAATCAAGCCACTGGTGCTTCTATTCAAACTACCAAAGAAAATAGGCATCGATGGGCAAAAAGAGCAAAGTGAAAAAACTTGGCCAATACTGAGGAATTCTTGTCTCAAAAGGATGTACATTTTGAAAACTTTGATGACAAGATTGCAGCATCTAGCTTACGATCACCTTCACACAAAAATCATTTGGAATCTACATCATCTTCCAAAGGCAGTAAAAGAAAAGGAGCAATGGTTGATTTGCTTCTTGAGCAATACCAAGTGTTCAATAATGGAATCAATGAAGTTGTAGCCGCTCTTAGAGAGGGCAATATTGTTCTCCATGAAGGAAACTTGGCACTAAAAGAGGGCCAACCACGTGTTTATTCTGAGGAAGAAGTCTTCAAAGAGTTGGAAAATATTGGAGTGGAAGAAGAGCTTCAATTTCCTGCGTACAACTTCATCACTTCAAATACAGGACTGGTAAGAACTTTCTTCGATTGCCCAACTCACTGACGCAAGGCCTGATTGGTTGAAAAGATGCGTGCTTCTAGTAACAAAACACCTATTAAGACATAGTTCGGGTTTTTTATGGAAGTTTTTGAGGTTATGCATATTTTGTTGACAGAGATTAAATCTAACTAATAAGAGTCAGTTTTGTTTTGATGATACTTTTTGTACGACCGTGTAAATGTATATGATTTGGAACTCTTGGTTTTGGGATAAGTATGAAAACATAATGTATTTGTTGTAATATTTTGGAAGTTGTAAATGCTATGCTATATTTGACAGCATCTTTTGGTTATATGGGTAAATATGCTTTCTTCCTACTCAACTTCACTACTTCTATAATATTTAATAATCAGCAGGCAATAGGAATATTTAACATTTACTTCAACATGCAATAGGAATATTTACGGATTCTTGCTTTGCTCCTTCAATTTTTAGGGTTGACTTTTTTCTTTTTCTTTTTCTGTTTGTTTCAAGAGAATCGAATCAGGCTTGTTGGAAATTTGAAGGGTTAAATGTACGGGACACCGGAGGGTCTCGAGGCAACCAGAAAGTCTCGGACGCTTCATACCCCAAGAGTCACAATAATGTCTCATTTGTGAACCATCCAAAGGTCAATTCGTTTCAGACTTCATTCTTCACGTCCTTTCATTGCTAGCAGATCTCAAAGGTCTTTATATACCAGCTCAGTTTTGGGTAGGAAAGAGGGAATTCAGTCTAGCCCAAAAAGTGATTATTCAAGTGAGAGAGAGTTAGACTTGAGGAAGTTCAACAAGCGAACGAGGTTAGGTGTGACCTAACTCGTGGAGCCATTTTACCGTAGGAGACGACGCTGGAGCTATTCTCCAACACCCACGGTGAGGCGGCGACTTGGTCTTAAGGGAACTGTGTTCAACACAGGACTCGGTTCGGTAACATGATATATATTATTCTGTTTTTTGATTCTCGTATTGTATTATAGTTTTAATTCTGTACATTTTATGATTCCATTACAATATAATAAAGATGTATATTTTTCTGGATTCTCGATCGTTTCTTCGACTCTGTCGCACTAAAATTTTTAACAAGGCTATCATCAATAATTATGTGGAGCAGATAAGTTAAACGAAATGGAAAACTCCATTTTGGGGCATTTTTGTATGAGTATTGACAACTTCAAATCGGTTCAAGGTCCAAAGACAGGCTCCCACTCAATTTCTTTCCAACAGTAGTTTTTGGTCTGCCTTTATTGGAACAAACAGTATGATGAGCGAAGAAACTACTGATGGGGCCGTCTTGATGCGAAACGATTGTATTTGCAGGACTTTATGTAAAGCTATAGATGGCTTTTGGACTTTTAGTGTTTTATAAACTTTCACCTTTTGGGAATGGGACTATAGAATGGACTGATGTATACACTCTCAATTTTTGAGTATTCAAGTATTTTATTGTGAAATTTATTATAAGAGATCATGAGAAATATACATCCAATATTTTGTTGTTGTGTAAACACATGTTTTTAAACTTGGTAAGTTCATTTCATATGCTAAATGTGACACTTGATTTTGCCATGTAGATTATGTCTATAAAATCTTTTCCAATGATTAGTTGAGTGAGCTAAAATGTGACTAATATGGTAGTGGCGCACCATGGTTAAAATTGAACATTCAAGCATTGTTCTGTTCCAGCCTAGTCAAATTAATGGTCTCAAAGAGTTCACCAATAGAATCTCACTCCAAGTTATTTCCACATTTTTATTATTCTCTTTTCTATTTTCTTTCAAAAACTAAACAGGTGAAGGTCTTTTTCCCTTGTACTTTCTCTTCTTTATCTTCTACAACCAAAGAAGGGAAAATAATTAATTTTCTTCACATTTTCCCTCTTAAATATTTTCTCTTCTTTTATTTTTTTTCCCACAAACAAACCCTAATTTTTTTCATAAAGTTTAAAATATAATCATGCTATATATATATATATATATATATATATATATATATATATATATATTATAAGTAGGGAAATGCTTCATGGACTAACACTTTTTTAGACCAATATTAGACCAACATCTAAACTATTCATTCCTAATTAAATTTTAATGATTTGAACCGTTCAATGTGTTTAAAACATGTTTTTAAGAGTACCCGCGAGAAATCAGCTCAAAATATTACTAGAAAGGGCTTGATCCAAGCTGTGGCTCATAAAATCGTTCTTGTCAGCATTTTAAACTACTGTTTGGATCAAGCTCTTCCAGTAATATTTTGAGCTGATTTCACGTGGGTACCCTTAAAAATATATTTTAAACACATTGAACATTTGGGATCATTAAAATTTAATCAGGAATGAAGAGTTTAGATATTAGTCTAATATTGGTCTAAAAAAATGTTGGTCCATGGAGCCGACCCCATATATATATATATATATATATATATATATATATAATATTATGTATATCTATAATACAACAAATTAAACAAATAATAAGATAAACATATACTTTTATTCCACAACAAAACTAACTAGAGAAATAATATGCATTTGATATATTAAATATGTCTGTCATATATAAATATAATGGAATAGGTATATTAGATAAATATGTATACAACATATTAGATATACTTTGATATGTATGTATGTATGTGTGTGTGTATATATATTATTGCAACAAATTAAATAAATAACAAGATAAACATATACTTTTATTTCACCAACAAAACTAACTAGAGAAATAATATGCATTTGATATGTTAAATATGTATGTCATATATAAATATAATGCAATAGATATATTAGATATACTTTGATATGTATATAATATATTGATGAAACGGTTAACGTTATCTTCTTGCCTAACCTATAAAAGAGCTGAAACCGGTGTGATATCTCACCAACACTCCTCCGATGCCTAAGTTAGCCTCGAGAATGGAGAGAAAAAGAATGTGAAAAATGAGAATGACTCTATATTGAAAGGGGCAGTGTGTTTGTACGTACCTTGTACCGTAGAGCCCTCCTAGGTTAAATAGAGTCAGTCTTGTTTGTTAGCTTTCTGAAGAAAAGATAAGAGATCGTTAACTATGTAATGACCCGAGTTTTTTTTAAAAAAGAAAAGAAAAGAAAAAAAGAAAAAGAATAATAAATAAATAATTCGAACAATCGTTATTTTTTTACGCGTATAAATTAATTATTTATTCTGTGTAGGTGTGTAAATATTTTTCTTTTACATTATTATATACATATGTCTACATGGTACGTGTTATATATGTTTTAGTATGAACTTATAATAATTATAGTAAGTATATTATGTACTTATATATTTTAATATAGCAACCATTGTAAGGATTCGTATTTTCATAATTCTTTTAAAATAAATTTCATGCATTTAATCCATATTTCGTGTGAACCATTTAAATTATCGCAACATAGATTACTTTTTAAAATAAATAAATAAAAAATTTAAATTGAAGTTTTGCATTTTTATGTTTTAAGTACATAATTAAAAATGTTCATACATATGTGTGTGTGTGCATACATCAGTAGATATACATACATGTATATGCATCTTATATCCCAACCCAAATTGTCCCACGTTTTCTTCCAACATGACCTCACCCTATCCCTGTTTTTCCATTCCTAGCCCACAACCAACATCACCTCAGCCTACCATGGCCATCACTTCCATGACAAGGGGAGTCTTGACCCCCACTCCTTTATTTCTCCTCCCCTGGTTTTTCATGATTTGTTCCCATACATTAGATCAATTTCCATCCTTTGCCTATATATAGCAAACTTTGGTTCATAGACACCATGGGATTGATATCCTGGGTTGAGAGTGAGAGAGAAGAGATATCAGTGAAAAAGAAGAAGAAGAAGGAGGAGGAGGAGGAAGAAGAAAACCCAGTTGACAGAATTCACCAATTCGGAGCTTGTGCCCATTCCAAATCAATCCAATTTCAATCTTATTCATCACGTAGAAGTAATTTTTCAAATCCTTGGTTCTCAATTTTAATGTTTAGAGGATGATCCTAAGCTTGGAATTGCTTCAATGGAAGAAATAGCCTTGCCGATTGGAGAAGATGACCTTCCCATCTGGATGGCCATAGATAGCTTATCCGGACAAACGCCATTGCAGTAGTTCATTTCTTAGGCAGAAAACATATCCCATCCGGATGGCCACAGATAGCCCATCCGGATGACCTTCATTGCTGTAAATAGACTTCTCTGTTCTAGATAGATTTCTGACCCGAACTTCAAAACAACCGTGTGAATGCTACGTAACTAGGAATGACCTCAAAGATGGTAGGGTGATAGTTCAATATGTTATCTTGCATCTTCAATTTGAACCAACTCATTTGGACTTGTAGAACTCTGTTTATAGATGTTTTAGTAAATTGTGGCAGATTGCGACCAAGCCTGTTATCGTCATATTTTGACCAACATAAAGTCACTTTCAAATCTCGAGCCTTTCATAAGAATTATTCCCAACATATTGAACTACGTCCTCATAAAGTTATAGAACCTTTGGAGTTGAACCAATGCCTTAACCTTACGATGTTATAAATTGAACTTTCAAGGAATACTAAACCCAACCGGAGGGCCAAAGATAATCCATCCAGATGACCCCCACGCCATTACCACTTCTTTTACCTTGTGCATATTCAAACGAATGACCTGGAGAATCCATCCGGATGCACCTCACCTCTGTTTCACATTACTATCTGAGGAACATACATCCGACCGGATAGTCCTTACTGTTAGTTACCATTGTAGTTGAAAACCTATAAAATCAACCCCGATGACTTTTACCTCTAGAAGTTATTTATACTTATAAAACTTCAATCCATCCGGATGACCCTTAAGAATCCACCCGAATGAGTTATGCCAATATTTTGTTTTACCATCTTAGATATTCAAATCCAATCGGATGCCATGTATTTCCATCTAGATGACCTAACCTTAGCCATCCAGATGACTTGCATCTCAGAATATCAGTAAATGTGGAAACCTTCTATCCAACTGGATGAACCTAGATATCCCATCCGGATGACTTTCATCTTTAGAAGTCATCTTATCTTACAAACATAAACTTCAACCGGACGAATCCTAAACACCCAACCGGATGAACTTACCCTTAGCCTTAGAGATTATACTTCAAATAACTAGGAAGCCTTCACACATCTTGAACACCTATAGAATAAGATTAATATCATTTGCCTCTTAAGTCACTTTGTTCGTTTAAAGCATACTTAGATTACTATTCAAACTAGCATACTTATATTACTATTCAAACTTACGCTTCGAAAGGATTAAATTACATTGTGCCATGCCATCTTATCATGTTAGAATGCTATTCATATTCTCTAAAATACATCATTTCATTTTGTTATGCCATATGCTCTATACTCTGAAATCAAATCACATGATCATCATAATGGCATGATTTATTTATGCGGACTTATAAATTTAGAACATTGTTTGGATATTGACATTTGGGCGTCCCGTGGGTGCCCGACTCTACAAATTATTGGAAACTGTGAATGTTGGATATTGTTGTGAATATATTTTTCATGAGAATATCCTTGGTTATCTTGAGCGTGATATGACTTGAACCAAAACTTTGACTAAACCCGAGGTGTGATGTACCCAAGTTATGTAATACCCAAGTTGTGCAATTAGCCGTGTTATGCATTTAGCCAAGCTATGCTCACGCCTAGTTATATATGAACTTAGCATGCTTTTTATTCAGTCTAGTGGTGTTAAGTGTTTAGGCATGTTTTGTTTTTGGCATGATAAGAGAATATGTAATGCTTAGTTTGAACATATTGATTGGGAAGATGACAAATGGGATCACGATGGTTGGGGAGCATGGTGGTTGGGAAGCACGGTTAGCAAAGAGGTCATGATCGTTATCCTACGAGAATACCATAATTGGAAACATTGATTGGAGATATATATGACTTGGTCATACTTGAATCGATGAAATTGAGAACTTGGATATTGTGATATGACTGATCAAACGGGACTTGACATTTTGATACCTTATTTCAGCACTTACGTGTTACTGCTTTCAGATTAACTATTCATTCATCATCATTATACATCACATTGTTACAAACATTAAAAGGGAATCTAAAGGGTAAGATCTTCTTACTGAGTGTCACAACTCATGGTGAATTTTTCTTTTTGCCTCTGGCATTTCATGCCAGGTACGGATGAAGACGAAGTGGAACCCAAATAGCCGATCCAAGAAGATACCCGTCCAGAAGACGATGCCATTGAGCCTTGGTTCACCTAGTTAGCCATAGAGTTGCTCTGACTTTCTTTGAAAAATCTTTTTGATGTACTTTTTGACAAATAATTTTATTTCTGAACTCAAGTATTTTGTCAAAAAATGATTACCTGTACAAAACTCAATGTTTTTAAATAAAAGATTCAAAATTTTAATTACTTTATGAAATAATAAACATTTTATTATTACTTTCTTCTCCTATTAACGGTTCCGAAAAGTTGGGTCGTTACAACCATTGTACGTAGCTATTTATATTTCCCACATGCAATAACTATCATATACATATATACGTAGTGCATATATATATTATCTATATTTCCTCCTCTCATCCTCTCGATTTCTATCTCTACCCGTCACTCTCTCCCCCGACACCCCTCACACCTCCTCTCCCATCACTCTGCAAACACCACCCTACCTCTGCCACAAGCCGCCCCTACCCGAATCCCCACCGTTGATCCTCCACAAATCACTCCCCGCCATGGATGATGCCCTCCCATTTTACCTATAAAAGGGAGTTTCCCTTTGCATTTTGACACACCAGCACCCACTGAAGGGAGAGTTGCAGAGAGAGAAGTCCACGGAGAAGAAGAAAGCTTTCCGAAGTCCACCGTCACTGCCGCTACTGAACCTCAATCAAAACACCTCAAAACATCGTCGGAACTTTGAACTAATGTAAGATTCCTATTCTAGAGTTTCTGTTTTACTGTTTCGGGGTGTTACGAGGCCCCATCGTAAGAAAAAGTGAGTCCAGACGTGAGCCAACAAAGTTGCCAAAAAATCGCAGCGCGGAAGATGAAGTTACTGGTTTTTTTTAATTCTAATACTAAAAAGTACACTTAGCGCCCCTTTGTTATTTTAATTATATATGTATATATTCCTTATTATAGTTTAGTCCTTTTATAAAATTATAAACTGCCACTGTTCAGAAATTACAAAACCTGCCCCGGGTAATAAAAGAATTATAGTTTAGCCCAATAATTATAAAATCTAAATTTTAATCCTCGTAATTAAATAAATTACATTATTACCTTAAAAGTTTATAAATACTAATTCAAAAAAAATTAAAGTTTGAATTATTATTTAAGAAACCCCTCATACTCTTGATTTGCAAATTTAGTCCTAGATTAATAAAATACAATAACCGTATTTTATTTATTACATAATTAATCATGAGTTATAGATAAATATAAATTACATTAAATTAATATTTAATTCACAAGACTCAACCATGTTAATTAAAATGTTACTCTTAGTTATTTTAAAATTATAAAAGTAATTTTAAGAAATTTAATTTATGTAATTAAATACTAGACTTATGAGTGGTTTCATACGTATCTAATTAAATCTAGATGATTTCAAATGAACCTATCATGGTAAGTTTATTATTATCAATATGAGATTTTTCGATAAAGGTAACTTAACCCTAGTTCGCACTAAACTATTGAAATTATCTGAATACTAATAAATTAAGAATTCGTCATAGAAAGTATTTAAAATTACATTTTGGATTCTCACACTATATTTAATATGTAAATTAAATTCTAGATTATTAAATTACCACATTACCCTTGTATTATGTTTTGGGTAAATTGTGTGAGAAATTATAAATTCATAATTAATTATGTTTTTACCCTAGAGTTATATTTATGAACATAATTCGAAGTTAATTAAATAAACTTGTGAGTTAGGAAAATGTTAGTACACTCTCTTAAGCTCTAATTAAATTATAGACTTACTTTGTATAAATACCATGTATCGCACAACTTATTTGACTATTTATGATGCACCATTATGTTCAATTAATTGATCTATTGTCTTTCTAATGGTATATGTGAGTTAGTTAGTCAAACACACATTAATTATTTTCATCATGCTTTCAATTATATAATTATCAGTCTTTCAAATATATGATTTATTATATACATGATGCTAGTTGATCGATAACATGAAAGTGATCTTTGAACTTGGACTTTGGATAAACATTGATACTCAGGGTATCATAGAGATACCTGAATTGAAAACTAAACGGATATTGTGAAATAGGTTGTTGTGAATTATATTCCCCGTGGAAATATTGTGCGTGTCTGGTAGCCATGATGGGACATGAGCCAAGTTTTGACTTTAACCAGAGGGTGTGATAGACCTAAGTTCTGTATTACCTACGCTGTAATTTAGCCATGTCCTGCGTTTAGCCAAGTTACGTTTGAGCCGAAGTTATATCTGTTAGGATTTTATACTAAAAGTTATGACTTTATGTAATGGATTAATATTTGTTTGATTTATTTAAACAATTATTTCATTTCTTGATGAGAATCTTTATGGGCAAATGTTTACATTATATCTTAACATATTGTGTATGAGTGTCTCTTATTCCACACAGTAGATAATCTGGTGTGTAGAGTTTGGCTTACACACAGAGGATCAGATTATCAGTTCTTGTAGAATATAAGTTTTTAGTTCACAGTCTTAGGTGGAATTGGACACACCACCAGCAGGACACACAGTGTTTTAGTAGGTCTGTCTTGACTACGGAAAATGGTATAGTTTTAACTCACTGTGTTAGTACACTTTGTGTGTATTGGACATGACCACTTGAGGTAATTGTATTTATACTGACAATATAATACAATTTACGTCTCATGGTTATTATGTGTACTTGTAATCTTAATCCAAAGATAATTGATCGATGTACACATTTAATGTTGTTGACTTTGATTCATTATAGAGTGAGGTCTTGTGCGCCAATAGTCTCAATGAGTTGGGTCACAATATTAAGTGTATGACAACTATTAATTATTAATGGAATCCACGTCTTTTTATAGGGATTGACGATATCCTCTTGAGGAAGCTTATAAGTTTCAATTATGTCAAGCCCTGTAGGTGGATATTAGTATTCGACATAACGAATAAGTTAAATAGAAGGTCTCAAGGAATTTTATAGATGTTGATTAAATAAATTGTCAGTAATTTATTTTAATCAATGGGTATCTATAATCTTAATGTGGGGAGATAAATATGCATTTAATAACATGGAGCTCGAAATATAATTTTGAGATATGGGAGGAGAGTGCAATTATAATTCTGTAGTGGTATGAATTATAATTTATATAATTCGGAATTAATCTGGGTTGGATCAGGAATCCCGAATTACATAGGAAGTCAACCTATACTTCTCCTAGGGGTCCTTATCGTTGCCTATATAAACACTGTTATGCCTTCTAGGTCAGACACAACTTGATAATCAAATTATTGAGAGAGTTTCTGTGAAGGCAAATAGATCACGATTTTGAGCCCACCCTCGGTACGTGATTAAGGTGCAATAGGATTACAATAGAAGATCTCAAGGTCAGTCGAGCGAGATTAATCCAGCCGTATTCAAAGTTTGATCAAGATTAAATTGTTGAAGACAACCGAGATCAAACCAAAAAGATCTCGAAGTTATGAACCCTAGTTCCGCCTAGTAGGGTTTCATAATTTTTGTTGCATAAACTATACATGTTTATCACTGGGTCTCGGGAATCGATCCCTAACAATATCTAGTGCTATTGTGCTATTTTAACCTAATGACTTTCTAGAGTAAATTTTAAACTTATATTGTTCCGGCATGGTAACAACAGGATATAATGCTAGGGATAGCGCATTGATTGGGAACATGGTGATCGGGAAACGGTGTGGTTGGGGAGCAGGGTGGTTGGGAAGCATCGGTTAGTTGGGTGGTCGGGATCGTTATCGTTCGGGAGCACCATACTTGACTTCATTGATTTAGAAATGTTGATTTGAAATATATGATGAGGTCATTGATGTTAGAAAAGCCTATTTGAAATATATGATGTGGTCATTCTTGGAACAATTGATGGAATTATATGACGTGGTCATACTTTAAAATATTTGATTCTAGTCGAGTACTCATGGAACATTTCGAATTGATATACTCTGTGATAGTTATGACTTCAATTACACTATTTCGGTTAAATCTTGTACTTATTGTTTCACACTTATTTTATTGCATGATGTCACTAAATCTTGATTACTTCTATATGTTTACACAATGCATATCATATAATGCTCTAAAATATTAAAAAGGAAACTTAAGGGTAGAGTAACTTACTAAGTGTCAAAACTCATGGTGCAACTTCCTTCTACCCCTGGTGTTTCATAACTAGGTACCGACGACGATGGAGTCAGACCGGACTATACACCGTACGATGACGTTTATCCCGTAGAAAACACGGTGGAGCCATGGATCACTTGGACTAGTTTAGACTGCTCTAACTTACTTTTAAAGTCTTTTTGGATGTAAATAGTCTCTTTGAAATGTATTTTGATTATCTCATGTACCAAACTCATATTTCAATATAATGATGGTATTTTAGTTACTTCACTCTTTTTATTAACGTGTTCGAAATTCAGGGCGTTACAAACCGTTTCTCCTAAAGAATACTTCAACTGAATCTGCCCATGTCTATTTATATCTTGAGTGCGGATGTTCGTTGCGAAGGGATTAACCTTAGCCTGTACTGATAGGCATATGGCTAGGGGAAGCTCCTCATGCGTGTTGCAGAAGAGTATAAGATGCCTCATCCGCTTCGACCGGCGCTACTCAAATATATCAAGTATGCTATCCAACTGAGTAGAGGCTCAGGCTGAGCAGACTATAATTATCCTACTCATCAGTTACTCCCCTATTTCCGAGCAGATGTTTTTCTTGTGAAGAAATACCAACGAGCCCAAGGGAGGATTAGCGGTTGCACTTTTTTCTCCTTTTGCACGTTGCTTTTAATGCGGTGGCAATCTTTTTGATGGATACTACACATGGCCTCCATCGATCCCTTGATCATGTGCCTCATTAGATGGCTCCAATTTGAAGACGGTTGAGGGGCATTACGTATACTCTTTGGTTCTTCACTTTCATTTCTATGCTTCCAAAAGTCTGTCAAGTGAAATTAGCGCCATTGAAATACCTCATGAACTCTGAGACTGAACCCGTTCAGGTCATCACCATTTGCTTTTGATACTTCTATACCTCTTATCTGTTTGTTTCCCAAGTCTGGCTGAACACAGGACGTTCGATTTAGATCCTCAAAAATTGGGACACAACTGGTCTTTCCTTTTCCTTCACCTGTGTCGCTATCTGAACGGACATTCATATCATCCAATCTTTGGGGAGTTTGTTTACTCCTCCGGCGTTGGGAAGATATTACGAAGGTATTTTCGACATTGTCCACCCTGCTATTCCATAGATTCAAGGGATGGATGCTCGTAGACATTCGTCTAGAATTCCCACGCATGCGAGTACAAACCTAGACATGGAGTTAGATATCGGCCAGACCATACACCCTGGCCACCCTTAGGCGATCTCTCTTTCTGAGCATGGTTCGCCTCCTCCGATTGGTGTGGTCTTGAATGCTAGACCCATAGATGCTGATAGGCTCATTTCAAATATCACTGAGGATAAATTACTAGTGGTGAGATATCAGATTTTCGATATTGTTGTCATGAGAGTCCCCCATCGACTAAGAGGGCCAACACACCTCTTTAGGTGAACTTTGTTTGTATACGGCTAATTTTGAGTCTAGTTTAAGACTTCCCTTTGCGCCATGTATGAGGAATATTTTATGGTATTTGGGCCTATCCCTAGGACAAATTTGCCCAACTCATGGCGCATCTTGATTGGCTATGGCGTACTCTAGGCGACAACTATGGAATAGAAGGCTGAATTAAGCAAGAAGGCCTTCTTGTACACCTACCAAGTGAGCATATCCTCTCAAGGTTGGTGATTTTTCTTTAGAAGGGATGGGGGGTACCATTTTGGTAGACAGCATTCCATCAGCCAACAAGAATTGGGAAATCAAATTTTTCTTTATTTCTGGGCATAGATGGGAATTTTCTACTTAGGAGGAGAGGACTAACTCTTAAAAAATTCATTATTTCTGGGGAGACCCTCATCCTTCTCATGAGCTCCTTCTCCAATTCTTTTCCATCTTTGAAGTATTTTTGTACTGTTATAGCTAATACACGGTCTTTGAACACAACCAAGGAGGCAGAGGCTGGAGTTAATCAAGGAGGTTGCTGATAAGTTGAAGTTGGTGACAAAATACCCTAATCACAATTACCAAGTGCTACTTGAGTGGGAGACTCTCCCTAAATACCTCTTTGGCCTCGAACCATCAAATGAGGCCCTAGCCTTAGATAGAGGTATCTTGCCTTACCATCTTTTTAATTCTCATGATTGTTGCCTCATAAGCCCTTCCTAACAGGAGGTGCCCAGAAGATGGTGACGATCAGCAGGAGCAAATTGACTGAGTTGTCTGAGAGAGCCAAGGTCAAAGGTGGTCTTAAGACCAAGGCGACACAGAAGAAAGCCTAGCTGATCCTAGCACGTTTGTGGACTTAAGCATGACCTCTCAAGGGGATGTTAGTGTTATTCCTTCCGTTAGACCCAGAATTGATTTGCCAAAGAAATTGTCATCATAGCTGACTACCTAGAACCCAAGTGAGAAGGCTATGGAAGTGGAAGGGAGAATCGTCCTGAACGAGGCTAGTCAACCCTTGGCTGAGGAGAGGAATCGATCATTAGCTGACCACCCTCTGACCACCCTAATGAAGCATCTCTACTAGCGAATCCTCAGCTTGCTATAGATAGGGTTGCTGATGTTGCCACCAAGAAAGATCAAGAGACAATGAAGGCACTATGACCCGTGGATAGACATTCTTGATTTCTGCTTAGTTTAGTCAAGGCAAGTGTTCTTTGTTATCTCTTCCTTCTTGAATTACTCTGAATTCTGATTATGACTTTCTCTTTCCACCAGTCGGCCATTTATGGCAGTGAGTTGGTGAGGGATGCCCTGGATTTCCAGGATTAGAGGGAGGCTTTGAAAGGAGGAAGAAAACCCAAGATCAGATGATAGAAGAGCAATCCCAACTAGTCACGAAGTTAAAGAAAGAAAAAGAAGAGTTGAGGGAGGAGAATAATTTGAGGGAGGCCCAATTACTAAGCCCGAGGAAATCATCTCAGATGTATGAACAACGATCTTCCCAACTAGCTGAATCACTAGCAATTGAGCAGAAATTGCCTACTGATTTGAAGATGGCATTAACAGAGGCGAACACAACCTTTAAATCTCAAGAGAAATTGGTCAGCATTCTCACCCTTATGTGTGATGAAAAGGATAAGATGCTGGCCAAAGAGGAGAAGAAGATCAGCTTACTGAGTGAACTCTTATTTCTATTTAGGGATTCCCTTGTTGAATGGCACCGGGGTGTCTGGGTTATGAAGTTAACCCAGCTTTTCTACTTTCTCAGGTTCAATCTATAGTGATTAGGCATCCTCAGCAAGCTTATATGCTGCACTTACCATAAGTTTTCTGACCTTTACTTGTAAAATACATTTATAACAGTCTTTAATTCAATCTCATTCCTTGAATTGGCATCCTTTCGTCTCATCTTGCTTCATCTTAAGGGTGGGTTCAACTCAATCAAATTAAGGAATCCCCGGGCTTCATCGACATTATGACTAAGTATTATTTCAGTGGCTTTATGTCCTTGAAGAGGAGGATCACCATGGCCCATTCTGAACTGGATTGATCTCTATTCAACGCTGAGGATGAAAGCATAAACTTGGAGAATGATATGGAAGAACTTGAGGATGAGGAGACCACCAGTAAAAGGGCTGATGAGGCTACACCTACTGATGTTTAGAGGGATCTATTGTAGATATGGCAGATGCCATTGTGAAGAAGAGTGCTGAAAACATAATCTCTAAGGTTGCAGAGGAGGTGATGAGAGGCCCTTCCACTAATAATGGAGATGTGATGGAGCTGATTGGGAAGGGTCCTTATGAATTGCAAGAACCTACCCTTCCGTCTTAAATTTTCCATACCTTTTTGTTTGGCGATACCTCTGTTCTAAACGATTTCCACTTGGAGGTGGTTTTAAGTCTATATATTTGTACTACAATTGCTGTATGCATCTTTGCCTTGTGTTTTTTATTTTGCATTTCTTTGTATTTTATGTATGTATATTTCAGAGAGACATGTGTTGAGCGAATGAGGCTGCTTGGATGCAAGGTTTTGGAGGACATGCTCTGAGTAAGTAAGGTTACTTGGACATGTCTCTCACAGTTATGAGAATCAGGGGCATTGCCCTCGTTCAATTTATGTTTATTTAATTAAACTAAAAGCATGAAAGTCTCAAAGTAACGAAATAAATGAAATAAAAGGTGCCAAGGAGGAAAGTAAAAATTATTGAAAATAGTTCTTCATGTGGTTAGCATTCCATGGATGATGTCATGCCCTCAATTTTAAACATAATAAAATTATACATTAAATATAAATAAAGACTCACAATCTCACAAAAATCCCCAATATAACCATTGATAAAGCTAGAGTGCAACAAGTTAAAATAGACTACAAAATGGTTCATTTTGACCAATAACCACTATCTCCAAAATCAAAAAAGGAGTTAGATAGTTTACATCTTTCAAATTAAAATAAATAAAGTATGAGTTACAGTACATATTTCCAAAACAAAATATAAAAGATGTCGAATAACTCTTCTAATGCAGTTTTCAAAAACATGCATGTCGACCCGCACATGCCAAGCACCCATGCTATGATTACTCTAAGATTGTACCTGAAAAAAAAAGAAGGGTTGAGCTCGACAGTCCAGTTGAAAAATCTACACAAGTATTATATGCATGTGACAGGAGATGACATGCCATGTGAACATCGATCCTATACAGGAGAGAGAAAGTAAGCGGAAGCAATAACAAGTCACGAATGTGCATAATCAACTCACAATATGTCATGGTTCCTCAATTTGTCAATTTCAATTCCACGAATCACGTGTCTTGTCAATATGTTCCTGTTATGTGTGTTAAGGTGTCATTCCTGGTATTACCAAAAATAGAACCAATACATATCAGCCTTGCACATCTCGAATGGGAGTCTAGTTCAAAATCATTCCTAGCATTTCCAAATGACTCCAGTTCTGGCCCTGCCTAACATTCCCAAAGAAGTCTAGTACGGTGTTCACGTATTTCAAGTGTTTCATAACTATCGTGTCGTATCGTAAAAGAGTGCACATGAGTTATAGAATCTATCATTTTCATCTAACAAGACCAACATCAAAGTATGCCATTAACATTATGAATAACTAAGTAATACTCATGCTCAAACTTCACTTTAAGTTTAAAGTTTACTCCAATTCATCCAAACGAGATAGGAAAAAGCATCTCGAAAGAACAAGTAAAACTCATGAAGGCACAAGGAAAAACAACTCAAACAACATTCTGAACAACATCCGGATGGAATGCTGATGACTTAAACATACGAGTCAGAGGAGACAAACATCCAGATGGAATGCTGAAACATCCAGATGACTTAAACATATGAGTCAGAGGAGACAAACATCAGGATGGAATGCTAAAACATCTGAATGGAATAAACATCCACAAGTCAGAGGAGAGAAACATCGGTATGGAATACTAAAACATCCGAATGAAATAAACATTCATAAGTTAGAGGAGACAAACATACGGATGGAATGATAAAATATCCGGATGAAATAATTCAAGGTCTCAACCAGAAAATACAGAGGCTCAAAACATCCGGATGAAGGCAAAAACATCCGAATGAAATAAATAAGGTCTCATCCCAAAAATTACAGAGGGTCAAAACATTCGGATGAAAGCAAAAAATATTCGGATGAAATTTCTAAAGATTTCAATCGAATGAGGCAGAGATGACAAATATCCAGATGAAATGGGAAAACATCCGGATGTTTTCCAACATTTCAAGAAAAACGCGATTTTTGCAAATTTGGGGTTTAAAGAGGGTTTGTTTTCAAGGTTTACAAACAAGAATCAAATTATGAAATAGCAATCAAATGGACATCATAAACACACAATAAGAGTTAGAAATCCCTACCCCAAGGTTTGAACCTAAGATTTTAAGCTTCAAACTTCAAGCCCTAGCTTCCAAAGTGGATAACTCCCAAAAACTAATCCTCCAAGCAACAGAACGCAAACAACCGCTTGATCTCCACTGAATACAAGCAGAATATGAAAGATCTTGAGCTTAAATGAGGTTTGAGCAAGATTTTTGAGGGGGTTTCTAGTGAGAGAGAGAGGAACGTGAGAGAGAGAGAGAAGAGCTGGGTTTTTCTTCTCCAAACAAACACATCAGACATTTTATAAATTATAATATCCCAAATTACACTCGCAGCTCTATAGTATGTCACATGCTACCATAAGCCATCAAAACTATCATGTTATATCATATTAACCCTAATTCATGTTTTTACTCCAATTTTCACACACAACATTAATATTACACATTAACCCATACATTGAAATAAAAGTTCAAATTTTTTTGGGTTTTTACACCCTCTCGTCTTTAGAGGAATTTCGTCTTCGAAATTATGCAACACATCAACACAAGTCACGCGTCAACAATGCTGACACAAGATACAACAGTCATGACCTAACAAGTTCATGAAATTGGCTAAGCGTATCAACATGCCACATGCACCAACAATGCCGAATGAAAATATCACACGGTTATGACTACCAAGTCCACAATGATCGAGTTCCAACAAATTATACAATCAAGCCATAAATAAATGAGGGTATTTTGTCCCTAATTTCGTCTTCTCATTCCCAAGTCAACTATTCCTTACCTTGTTTGTTCCACAACACTTGCACTAATGGTATCGTCTTGCCTCGTAATACTTGCTTTCGTGAATCAAGGTCATGTCTCGGTTCCTCTCCATAAGAAGCATTGGCCTCTAACTCAAGTTCGGACCACTCAAGCATGTGCGACGGATCTGGTTCATACTTCCTCAACATCGAAACGTGAAAAACATCATACACACTCGACAATTTTCGCTGCAAGGCCAAACGGTACGCAACTTTCTTGATCTTTTCGATAACATCAAATGGCCCAATTTATCGCGGTAAAAGCTTACCTTTCTGCCCCAAACGTGACAAATCCTGTTGTGGCAATATCTTCAAAAACACGTGGTCTCCCACCTCGAATGACAATGGGCGACGACGATGATCAGCATAACTCTTCTATCTACTCTGCGTGGTAAGCAATCTCTGATGGATCACCTTGATCTGCTCAGTTGTCTCTTCTTATACGGCCAAAAGTCGTTGGTGAATTGTTCTCATACTCTCGATGATCTCTCCAATCAAGTCTGGCCCAACTATGGTCATATCTTCCAATTCGGTCCAACACATGGATGATCTACATGGTCTCCCATACAAGGTCTCGTAAGGTGCCATCTTGATACTAGATTGGTAGCTATTGTTATACGCAAACTCGACAAGCGGCAAGTGATCCTCCCAACCACCACGAAAGTCCAAGACACAAGCTCGAAGCATGTCCACCAAAATTTGAATTGTCTGTTGCCCATTTATCTGAGAGTGATATGTGGTGCTAAACAATAAGTTCGTATCAAGCGCTACTTGCAAGCTCTGCCAAAAATGAGTGGTAAACCGTGGATCTCTACCGGATACAATAGATATGGAAATCCCATGGAGACGAACGATCTCGCGAATATACAAGCGACTAAACTTCTCCACTGAATCAGTCACCTGAATAGGTAAGAAATGAGCAGCCTTCATCAAATGATCAACAATCACCTAAATGGCGTCATGTCCCCTCGATGACTTCGGTAAACCTGAAACAAAGTTTATAGTCACGTTCTCCCATTTCCACTTGGCTACTAGTAATGGTTGCAACTCCCCAGCTGGTCGTTAATGCTCAGCTTTCACTTGCTGACATGTAGGACACCTTGCCACGACATTCACCATGTCCCGTTTCATTCTAGACCACCAAAACTGTCTACACAAGTCATGTTACATCTTCATTTCTCCCGGATGAATGGCTAATGGTGAATGATGAAACTCTCTCAAAATATCTTTTCGACACGAAACGGGCACAATTAACTTTCCTCAGTAACATAAACTCAAATTGGCGTGAATCATCCATCCATCTCGTGTATTGCCACTAGAGAACCTCTTGCGTAACTCGTTCATTTTATCATCATGTTGTTAGACGTCACCCACTCGAGTCGATAATGTGGAATGAACCATCAAATTGTACACAGTCGTCCCTTCCCGAACTTCCTCAAAACACATCGTATAAGGTCCCAAATCTTAAATCTTTGTCCAATCAAGGATTGCCAAACTTGCTAGATACATTGGCTTCCTACTCAAAGCATCTGCCACTACATTGGCCTTCCCTAGGTGATACTCAACCCAAAATCATAATCTTTAATATGCTCCATCCAACGAGGTTGTTGCAAATTCAGTTCTTGGAAAACAAGCACTTCAGACTTGTGTGCTTGGAAAAGACCTCAAACTTCTCAACTTATAAGTAGTGTCAACAAATTTTCAACGCAAAAAAAAAAATGGCTATAAGCTCCAAGTCGTGCGTAAGATAATTTCGTTTGTGAACCTTCAACTGTCGTGATCCATACACTACCACCCTTCCCGTCTATTCAAAATGCATCCAAGTTCTTCTCTCGAGGCATCACAGTAGACTGAGTGACCAACTCCCTGTTTTAGAATAATCAAAACTAGTGTGCTAGTCAAACGCCTCTTCAACACCTCAAAAGCAGCCTCGCAAGTGTTATCCCATACGAAACGTGTCCCCTTGCTTGTCAAACTTGTTATTGGAGTCGCCCAATGAGAAAAGTTAAGAAGAAAGCAACAATAGTACCCTGCTAAACCCAAGAAACTACGAATATCAAAGCCACTATTCGATTGTGGCCAACTCATGACAGACTCCACCTTCTTCGGATCAATGGACACACTATTTCGTGACACGACATGCCCCAAAAACTTCACATCGAATAAGCAAAATTCACACTTATTAAGCTTGGCATAAAGACAATGCTCCCTCAAAAGGTCTAGTACAACGGCAAGATAGGACTAGTGCTCTCCCACCATAGGCAAGTAAATAAAAATGTCATCAACAAAGACTACCAAGAACCGATCAAGGTACTTACGAAAAATACGATTCATGAGGTCCATGAATGTAGCTGGAGCATTCGTCAACCTAAAAGGCATAACCATGAACTCGTAATGTCCATAGCGAGTACAAAAAATAGTCTTGGCAATATGTTCCTTTTGAACCCTCAACTGGTGACAGCCCGATGTCAAGTCAATCTTTGAAAAGCATATCACACCTCGAAGTTGATCAAACAAGTCATCAATCTTCGGCATCAGATACTTGTTCTTCATAGTAACACAGTTAAGCTTACGATAATCGATGCATAATCGCAATGATCTATTCTTCTTCTGTGCAAATAAAGCTGGTGCTCCCCAGAGTGACGTAGTAGGGAGAATAAATTCCAAGTCTTACAACTCCTGTAACTTTGTCTTTAACTCTTTCAATTTTGCTGGTGCAAAATGATAATGTGGCATGGAAATCGGAGCGGTACCGAGAAGTAAATCTATCGCAAACTCAACCTCTCGCTCGGGAGGTAAACCAGGCAACTTGGCTGAAAACATATCCGAAAAACCAAAGACCACAAAAGGTAACTCTCCACGTACGGACACATCCTCATCCAAGGTCAAACTCGTCAACAAAGCATAAATAGACTCTCACTCTCGAGATCCCCATGAATAAAACTCCAACGGTTCTCAACGTTCTCCGAAGAACTCAAAACAATCCCATTTGAGTGAACAAATGTGAGACCCGAATCATACATTTTAACTAATTGTTTGTATTGTCATATATATTTGCATGCATTATCATTGTTAGTTGTCAATAAAAGAAATGGTAAGTATTTGTATACAATCATATATTAAAGTTTGTGTCACGACCCATTCCAATTTGGAATAGATTAGTGACCGGCCAACGAGCTAATCCCGTTAAGGCCTATAACGAACACAGTTAAGGATCTCCAATCTGCCACGCAAAAATCTAAGCCAAACTAATCAGAGTAAATGGAAACGTGTATTACAACCTCAAAACAAACACCAGGGAAGTGTACGTGTTAAACTAAGCATACAGAAATCCTATAACATCATCCTCAAAAATGTCAGCCTAACAGGTGGCCGAACAAGTCCTAACGATCAAACAAAATAAAACATACTATCTATGCAATATATACAACCAAGAGTCCTTTATCTCTCTACTGTCCATGGCTCGCCTCCTCAGAACCTGGTATGTTGTTTAACAACATCATTAGCACATCGCTAGTGTGAATTCAAATATGAAATTCTACGTATTTGCCATGTTATCCATATGCACAATGCATGTAACATAATGATCTTGATAAACATAATTAACAGCATAGTCCAAAAGGTCAAGCCTAGGACTTTGTTCAAGCTTATCTCATTTAGTTCAATTTAAACGGTTGCCAATTGTTCGTAGGTGGGAGCTACCCCCTTATGCATCATCGCATACGTGGAATGACGTCATCCATAAACCACATTGGCCGTGGTTAACAACCTTGTTTCACACCTCTCGCTATATTCTAATCCCCTAGCGGTCGGGGTACCGTTTGAACCACTTTTAAACGTATTAATCAATGTTTTCTTAATTAACGCATGGTCTCAGTATGAACAATTCAATATGATCTAGCATGGCATTTTCATGCTTAAAACAACATATAACATTGTAATATCTCATGCTTTCATGCTTTTAAAATTATACACGTAACAAGTCATATTTGAACTCACCTTCTGTCTTGTCTGAGTAATTAATTATTTTGCCAATTTCCTACAATAAATCAATGATACTTTATTAAATACCGATGTTTAATGGTCAATGACATTAATAAAATCCTAATATTTATCGGTAATAAGTGCCAGACTACCGGTAATGAATACCCAAACTACCGGTAATGACTGCCCCAAACTACTGGTAATAAGCCCCGGACTACCGGTAATAGAAGGCAAAGATCCACCTGAAGAAAAGTCAGTGCCCCAAACTACCGGTAATAAGCCCCGAACTACCGGTAATAGAAGGCAAAGATCCACCTGAATAAAAGTCAGTGCCCCAAACTACCGGTAATAAGCCCCGAACTACCGGTAGTAATAGGCACTGGTCCAGTTGAAGAATGACCGGACAAACCAGTGCCCCGAACTACCGGTAGTAAAACACGAACTACCGGTAATAAAAGGCACTGCCCAGAAGTGCACAAATTAATCTGAAGTGGCAGAACCCCAAATTCAGCCATGGCTTCTCTCTAATACCTCAACTAACACCTCTGCTTTTCATTATACACTTCTATAATCAATATCTAAAGTCTAGACTAGTTCATTCCATGTTTATATTACTATATAAACCATTAAACTAAGAGAAGCAAGGAAATATACCCAAAACTGAGGTACTTCTTCAATGGCTTCTTCTTCTTCTTCTTCTTCTTCTCTCTCTCTCTCTCTCTCACTAATCTCACGCCTGAACTAAATGAAAAAGGAGGCCGGGAGAGAGCACTAGACATATTTTTATAAAGACTCCTGAGGAAGCTTGAGGTGGAAACAAGCTGCTTGGTGTCAACTAATTAAAAGAAGCTATTGATGACTAACCACAGTTAACCTCTATCCACGTCCAAAATATCTAGCCCCTTAGGAAACAAATATATTTATATGGTGTATTAACTCACCCCAATTCTACAAAAACATATAATTCTCTTTTTTTTTTTAAAATCACCCGTTATTTAACTACGCCCAATCAAATCTTGGAATTAAAACACGTTCTAAAATATCATCGGAATTAATTCGACCGAATTTTTAAATTCACCAATTTATTTCTACTTTCTTTATTTTTCTTTATTTTGGGTCGGGGTCTCACAGTTTGGGTGGAATTTATTACCTACAAATATCTAAAGGGAGAATAGTGTAATTAGTAAAGAAAAAGGGGATATGTTTGCTGATGGCTTGACACGTTGTGTGTTTGCCTAACGGTTAAAGGTGAATTGCTTTGACCCCTCCTACATACATGTATCACAATCAGATTTTAAAAAAAAATCAAATACACAAGAAGAGAGAGAACATCAGAAGAAAAGAAAAGGGGAGAAAAGAACGGTGGAGAAGAACAGAAAAGAGAAGAGGAATGAGACTTATTTTAAATACAAAATTCTTGATTTTCTTTGGGTAAGAACCTCTATTCTTAGTTTAATATTTTGACAGGTTTTAATTACTTCATTTTATGAATTTGATGTCAAAGATTTTACTTAAATATATTTCTGGAGTTAGAATAAGGTATTGTATGTTTTGAATTGGATAAACAGCTACTGAATTTTTACTTTTTAAATTCTAAAGTTTATAGTTTTGGACAAAAGGTGAGCTACAATTATTGGTTGTATGGAGTAATTTGTATTCAAGAGATGAAATTATGGGTCCTTATGCTGGAGGTTATAATTATAATATGAAATCAATTCATAAACTAGTGTGATTACTTTGTATGAGTAAAAAGAATTAAGTTCGTGGCTATTGGACATGAATATTAGATGCTGTAGATTCTCTGTAAATGCTAAGACTATGTCTAAATTGCTGAATTTTATGCTTATAGTTAGCACCTTGATGATATATGATGGGAAAATAAATTAAAATGCTGAAACTAGTTCTATGGCTACAACCAATTAAAAGTTAGTTTATGTTCTTTATGCTAGAGAGTGATTAGTGGGAGTTGAGAACAACTTTCTGTAAGTAATGAAGCCACTTTTTTTTTTAGTAACTAAGTGGTTCAATTGAGCTATGAAAAGAGTATAAGTATGAACAACGTATCATATTCAGCATGCATTTTCATGAATACATTATGTGATAAATTTAAATTTCTTATTTGCATCATTGTGTGAATCGTGCTAGGTCCAGAGAGGTCTACGCCTACTTCAGTTCCGTCTAGAAGTTAAGTTGAGGTCCTGGTTAATCCGGTTGTTTTTGGAAGGTGAGTACAAGAATTATATAAATTAGAACTAAAATATTTTGCTTGCAATTTCTAAATGTGCTATCTTTTTATGAACTGTAATTTGAATGGTTGAGATATTATGGATCGAGAATATTTGTGAAATATGTTTTGAGATTCATGCTACGATAGCCTTGCTGGCCCTGCTCCTGGGCTAACGTGGGAGTGTTTGCCCTGATTCTGGGCTTATTATATATTGCTCACATATGGGATATGTGGGTGTTCCCCTACCATTGGGATTGAAATGGCCCTTGACATCACCAATGTACTTATTTGCGTTGATTTTCCAGGGTAATAGTACTGTCTTAACTTTGGTCGAAGGTAAACGACCCTTGGCTATATGGGATGAATTGTTAGACCTTGTAATGGTCTTTATGAATATTCTTTTTGCTGAAAGAGTTATTTTAACTTAGCTTGATCCATAAATATTTTGGTTGTTCTTATTTATATGATTCAGTTGTACTCACTGAGCATGTGGTTAGCTCACGCATATTTATGCAATACTCTTTCAGGTGTTCAAGAATAGAGGGTGGTCCACTGTACAGCTGTTGTCGTAGTTGTTAGTATTTTTTTTTAGTAAGTTGTTGTACTATGTTGTTGACACCTGTTGTGGGATGTGGCTTAGTAAGAGGGATTGTTGTTTTGTATGATATTGGCCATTTCGGATTTTTTAATATAAGAGGTTTTGTCTTTTATTATTTATTTTCTTGGTTTGGTATTAGAGGTATTGCCACGTCACTTTCTTCGGTGGTTCCACGTTATCATTGGGATTAGGGCGTGACAACAAATATGGACTCGACGCTTAATGGTGGTGTGAAAAGTGGATAAACAGTCCATACCCAGAATAATATCAAATCCCGACATATCCAAAATGATGAAGTCAAATGTGAAACGACGGTCAAGGATGACAAATTCACAAGCTCTACAAATACGCCTAAGTCGAGACCTACCTCCAAGAGGAGTCTCAATTAGCGAAGGTGGCTTAAGACTGTCAGTCTCTAGTTCCAAGGCACACATAAATGATTCAACAATGAAAGAATGTGATGCTCCAAAATCAAATAAAACTCTAGCAAAAAAGTTGAACGATAGGAATGTACTGCTCACAATTGATGTCTCAAGAGCTTAAGTAGTAGGAGGTGGAACGACTAAAGAAATATTGAAGACACGCCCCTGCGTATGTTGGCCCTGTGTATACCCGCCTCTCTTGCCGAAACCATGCATAGGTGCCGATGAACCAACTCCCATGTCAACATGAAAACCCTGGCCCGAGGTGGTTTGACAAAAATGATGTTGTTGCTGCCTCTAGCTACCCCAAACTGTCGTTGTTGCTCACGGCCATGTTCTTGTCCAAACTATTGCATAGACCCTGTCTCACTGCGTATCCTAGCCCCTGGATGGAAATTCCTTGCCAAGTGATCGGCCTTCCCAAAATTATAACACACCTTCTGCTGAAATGTACATTGGCTACGAATATGGCCTGGTTGGTGACGACGGTGACACACAACAGGAGGTCTAGAATTATGACTCCAAGAGTTCGATGAAGTCAAAGGCCTAAGGTTCGACTGGCCCCATGGACACTAGAACTGCTCCCTCAGTCTCTTGCGCCCTTGACTACTTGTACTTCTCGACGAAGAAGAAATCAAACCCACATTTGGTTGCCACAGTTCCCAAGCTCTAGTATCTCACTATGCATCCTTTGGTATCTCAACACTCCTCGCGCACTCCACAATGTCAGAGAATTGCATCTTGCGTTAGCTAATGATGAGCCTCTTAACAAAAGAGTGAAGACCCTTCTCAAAACGAAGACACTTCCTATCCTCAGAAGCTACCAACTCAGGTGCAAAACGTGACAAAGACTGGAACCTTGAAGCATACTAAAAAACTGTCATGTTGCCCTGCCCCAACTTCTCAAACTGTTCCCTCAACCGTTCAAGACAAGACTTCGGGAAATATTTGGTCTCAAAAAGAACCTCGAGAATCGGTTCCCACCATTCGTTAGCATCCCCCATAAGCTGACAAGCTATAATACCGACTCGAAGGTCATCCTCAACGATTCTCAAAGCAATGAACAACTTGCGAATCTCAGCAAGCCAATGATTTACCGTGAGAAAGTCACCCACTTCTCTGTTGAACTGTGGTGGATTCAAGCGATGAAACTCTCGAATAGCATCGATAGCTCAATTACTAACGCTGGCCCTCATGGCCAGATTCAACAAATTAGACTCAGCGAAAGCCACAACAAATTCTCTTGCGAAGTTACCCAAAATGACTGGTTCGGTGTTCCACTCACTCTTCAGCTTCCTCCTCACAAGGGAACTCTAGCCATTGACTCACTACATCTTCTAAAGGAATGTCACAGTAGTGACCTCGCCCTTGGCCTCGAGGCCCACCTAGTCTCACTCCATGTCTAGGAGGCATATTACGACAATGTAAAGAAAGAAACTAATCAAGTCCAATGACTATAGACATGAGGTCAAAGCCTTCAACATCCCCCAACACGGGTCAATAACACTATGCTACATGACAAGACAATAAATGTAATGTCTATGAATTTCATGCATGCAAACACATACAAATCATGCCAAAATACAGTGGTTTTGAACCCATGAGACTAAAATGTCTCCCCACGGTCTCAAAGTTTTCGAACATATGCTTTGATACCAAGTTGTCACGCCCTCAATTTTAAACATAATAAAATTATAAATTAAATATAAAAAAAGACCCACAATCTCACCAAAATCCCTAATATACCATTGATAAAAGCTAGAGTGCAACAAGTTTGAAATAGATTACAAAAGGGTTCACTTTGACCAATAACCACTATCTCCAAAACTAAAAAGGGAGTTAGATAGTTTACATCTTTCAAATTAAAATAAATAAAGTACAAGTTACGACACATCTTTCCAAAACAAAATATAAAAGATGTCGAGTAACTCCTCCAATGCAACTTTCAAAAACATGCATGTCGACCCACACATGCAAAGGATCCATGCTATGATCACTCCAAGGTTGTACCTGAAAAGAAAGAAGGGTTGAGCTCGACAGCCCAGTAGAAAAATCTACACAAGTATTGTATATATATGACATGAGATGATATGCCACGTGAACATCGATATCTATACAGAAGAGAGAAAGTAAGCGAAAGCAATAATAAGTCACGAATGTGCATAATTAACTCACAATATGTCATAGTTCCTCAAATTATTTCAATTCCACGAATCACGTGTTTTGTCAATATGTTCCTATTATGTGTGTTAAGGTGTCATTCCTGGTATTATCCAAAATGGAACCAGTACATATCAGCTTAGTACATCTCGAATGAGAGTCTAGTTCAAAATCATTCCTGGCATTCATGGAGGATTCCAGTTCTGGCCCTGCCTGATATTTCCGAAGAAGTCTAGTACGGTGTTCACGTATGTTACGGGTCTCATAACTATTGTGTCGTATCGTAAAAGATTGCACATGAGTCACAGAATCTATCATTTTCATCTAACATGATCAACATCAAAGTATGTCATTAACAATATGAAAAACTAAGTAATACTCGTGTTCAAACTTGTCACGCCCCAATTTTCATAAAAATTAAATAAAGAGAACCGGAACCTTAAGTACATTAAAAGAAAATGTTTCCAAAATTAAAGTACATCACTATTCCCTTTGACTATCAAAAGAAAAAAATAAGAAAAATAATATGGGCACCCGAGCCCCAAAGGGATGATCAAAATAATAGTTCATAAGTTGTTACAATCCCATAATAAAAAAAAAATGGATAAAAGATTAGAGTTACAAAATCATTTTTCCCAAAAAGAAGTTAATACAAGGAAAATGAGTAAAATAACTCCATGCCATGTATGCTCCTCATCGAAGTCATGCAATCCAAACCATGCTCGATCAACGCTGGGTACCTGAAAATTTATAGGTTGAGCTACACTAGCCCAGTAGGAAAAACATTCTACAAGCGCTAGGCATATAAACATGATGCATGCATATGAGATGATGAGATGTCAAGTGGATGTCCTAGTGTCCAAGCCAAAGAAAGGAAATATAGAAGGTTTTCCACACACACAAGTGTCCAAGTGTCCGAGTCATTTCACAAACCAAAACCCATGTTTTGGTTTTCTTAAAAAAAAGTTTCGACGAAACCTAAAAGGGAAACCAAACCATTTCTTTCATAGAAGAACCACCATCATTTTTCTTATTCATTTGGTTATAGAGATTTAATCCCTCTGCCGGGTTCTATAGGCCCCGCGTGCCTCTGCCGGGTTCAATAGGCCCCGCGCGCCTCTGCCGGGTTTGATAGGCCCCGCGGGCCTCTGCTTCGATAGGCCCCGCGCGCCTTCACCAAAATAAATTTTCAAGTTAATGGTATCCGTGAAAACATATCTCATTATCCCCAAAACGTTCGTGGTAAAAAAAAAATGGTATTAGTGAAGCGAATTCAATGGTTTATGAAGGGATAAACGCTAGGGAACCAATTAGACGTCAAAGGGTGATCAAAGGGCCATCACAAAATCGGGAAATGGCCGGAATTTTACCAAAATCTGCCATGAACAGTGAATATGCAGAATCTGCCCAAAAACAGTGGAAAAATGCATAATTTGGCACTTTCGGAGTGGAATACGCGTTAGGGAATCAAGTGAACATCAAAGGGGAATCAAACGGGCATTTCTGTGAATAGTGAAATTCGGCCATGAACAGTAAAAATGCAGAGAGCTGTGGTGAACAGTACCCGAATGCAGAATTTTGACATTTTTGGTGTAAAAATCCAACCCAATCACAATCTAGCTGGTTTAGGCTCAAATTTGAGATGCTACGCAACAATTAAGCATGAAGGGAGGCCAAGTTCACTTCCAATTTCATCAATCAACAAGAAATTTAAAGATCTAAGAATCAAATAATGGAACTATATCAAATTTGGGGAAACTTCGAAATTTAAGAATAACAACGCCCTAACCCGAATATATACCACACCTCATGAATATATAACTAGAAAGAGTAGAATTGGTTCACCTACCCCAAGGTTTTGTGTGAAATTTGATGAAGAACAAAGCCCTAATGGTAGAATCCGAATTTTGAAGCTTTCGGCGCGATTCCAAGGTAGCCCAAGCTCCTAACGACGCGTAGAACGTAAAAATGGCCTTGGTTCTTGAAGAGGTTGAGAGGAGAGGGAGTTATGAGCTTGAGAGAAGAAAAAAATGGAGGAGAGGAGAGAGGGGAAATTTCGGCAGCAGCAATGAGGGAGATGGCTGATTTGTGTGTTTTGTTTTGTTGTCAATTTAACCCACTCACTTCTCTATTTACCCCCTTTCTTTACTATTCTCTAATTAAATAAATACGGGTTCTTACATCCTACCCTCCTACGAAAAATTTTGTCCTCAAAATTTCGTACGCCAATGCATGAATGTGTAACATGTGATATGCATGACATGCAATCATATTGCTAGTCTATCCAACACCGTGTCAACGAAATGCACAACTCTTAAATCGAAAACTCACATAGATTATGCAGTGAACAAACCCGGATATTTCTCTTTCATCTCATCTTCCCGTTCCCACGTGGATTCCTCGCTACCAAAGTTATTCCACAAGACTCTCACCAAACGAATCGTTTTACCCCTTAGCACTTTCTCCTTCGAATCCATCACCCGTATCGGTTTCTCTCCATAAGATGCATCTGCTTCTAGCTCTAATTCGGACCACTCAAGGACATGCGACGGATCCGGTTCATATTTCTTCAACATGGAAACATGAAAAACATCATGAATGCCCGATAACCTTGGCGGTAGTGCCAATCGATACGCTACTTCCCCAATCCGCTCTATGATGTCAAACGGCCCAATATAACGTGGTGATAATTTACCTCCTCGCCCAAAGCGTCTCAATCCACGGCGTGGTGATACCTTGAGAAACACATGGTCTCCCACCTCAAATGACAACGGTCGTCTACGTCGATCGGCATAACTCTTTTGTCGACTCTGTGCGGTGAGCAAACGTTGGCGAATCACTTTGATCTTCTCGGTGGTTGCCTCTTGCGCGTCCTTAAGCTTCTTACGAATTATACTCATGCTCTCGGCGGTTTCGGTAACTAACTCTGGCCCCACAATGGTAGTTTCGCCCAACTCGGACCAACATATCGGCGATCTACAAGGTCTACCATATAATGCCTCAAAAGGCGCCATCTCAATGCTCGATTGGTAACTATTATTATACGCAAATTCGGCCAATGACAAGTGATCCTCCCAACTACCCCGAAATTCCATCACGCATGCTCGCAGCATATCTTCTAAAATTTGAATCGTCCTCTCGGATTGCCCATCGGTCTGCGGATGATAAGCGGTGCTAAAGAGCAAATTCGTACCAAGTGCGGATTGCAAACTTTGCCAAAATCGAGCGGTAAAACGCAGATCTCTATCGGATACTATCGAAACCGGAATCCCATGAAGTCGGATTATCTCCCGAATGTACAAATGACTAAGTGTCTCAATAGAATCGGTCACTTGAATCGGTAAGAAATGTGCGGTTTTAGTCAATCGATCCACAATGACCCATATGGCATCATGTCTCCTCGGCGATCTCGGCAAACCCGTAACGAAATCCATGGTCACATTCTCCCATTTCCACTCGGCTACCGGTAATGGTTGTAGCTCCCCCGCCGGTCGTTGATGTTCCGCTTTCACTTGTTGACATGTCAAGCACTTAGAGACAAAGATGGCTATGTCCCTCTTCATCCCCGGCCACCAAAATTGCCGACGCAAGTCATGATACATTTTCGTCCCACCCGGATGTACGGCCAATGGTGAATGGTGAAATTCTCGCAAGATTTCCTCTCGGCACGAAATAGGTACGAAAAGCTTCCCAAGAAAACGAATACTTTGATCGGCGTAAATCATCCAACCCTCGCTTGCCTCTCCACTAAGGAACTTAGCACGAAACACCCCCGTTTCCTCGTCCGTTTGTTGTGCCTCCACTACACGAGTCGATAGTGTTGAATGAATGGTTAGGTTGCATAAGGTAACTCCCTCACGAACCTCCTCGCCATACAATGCACAAAGACTTAACTCCTTCATCATTTTCCGCTCTCTAATTGCCAAACTCGCCAAGCTAGCCCGCTTTCTACTCAAGGCATCCGCTACTACATTCGCCTTACCCGAATGATATTGGAGATCAAAGTCATAATCTTCTATGTGTTCCATCCACCTGCGTTGCCTAAGGTTCAATTCTTTTTGGGAGAACAAATACTTCAAGCTCTTGTGATCCAAAAACACCTCAAACTTCTCACCATAAAGATAATGCCTCCAACTCTTCAATGCAAAGACAACAGCCGCCAACTCTAAGTCGTGAGTGGGATAGTTACGCTCATGTGTCTTAAGTTGTCGAGACCCATATGCCACAACTCGCCCATTTTGCATTAACACGCAACCAAGCCCCTCCCGAGAAGCATCACAATAAACGGAGTAGCCAACCCCACGCTCGGGCATAATCAAGGTAGGCGCGCTAGTCAATCGTTTCTTCAACTCTTGAAATGCCGACTCACACTTGTCGTTCCACACAAACCGTGTACCCTTACGTGTCAACTGTGTTATCGGTGCCGCTAGTCGCGAAAAGTCAAGAACAAATCGTCGATAATACCCGGCCAAACCCAAAAAGCTCCGAATCTCAAACACACTCTTAGGATGCTCCCAATTCAAAATCGACTCTATCTTGCCCGGATCTATGGAAACCCCATCCTTAGATACCACGTGACCTAAGAATTTAACCTCGGACAACCAAAACTCGCACTTGCTCAACTTAGCATACAACCGGTGCTCTCTCAAGATTTCAAGAACAATGGTGAGGTGAGATTTGTGATCTTCCTCGGTAGGTGAATAAACAAGAATATCATCAACAAACACAACCACAAACCGATCAAGATAGGCACGAAAGATGCGATTCATCAAGTCCATAAAAGTAGCAGGAGCATTAGTGAGACCAAAAGGCATGACCACAAACTCATAATGACCATATCGAGTACGAAAGGCGGTTTTCGGAATATCTTCTCGACGAACTCTAAGTTGATGATAACCGGATCTCAAATCAATTTTAGAAAAGCAAGTCGCGCCCCTTAATTGATCAAACAAATCGTCAATCCTAGGCATGGGATACTTGTTCTTAATGGTGACCCGATTTAGCTTACGGTAGTCGATACATAAATGGAGAGACCCATCCTTCTTTTGCGCAAAAAGAGCCGGCGCGCCCCATGGCGAAGTACTAGGGCGAATGAAGCCTAAGTCCTGTAACTCTTGGAGTTGGGTTTTCAATTCTCTCAACTCGGCCGGTGCAAAGCGATAAGGTGACATAGATATAGGTGCGGTGCCGGGCAATAAATCTATCATGAACTCAACCTCCCGCTCAGGTGGTAAACCCGGTAACTCTTCCGGAAAAACGTCCGGAAAGTCACAAACGACCATCGGTAACTCCCCACGGGTGGATAAATCCTCATCAAGTGTCAAACCCGCTAACAAGCATGCAATTGATTCCCTTTCCCGAGACCCATACAAATACGGCTCTAGCGGTTCCCGACGTTCCCCGAAAAACTCAAAACAACCCCCTTCCGGCGGACATATCCGAACTCGACGCTTGAAACAATCAATAGTTGCGTGAAATGTTGATAACCAATCCATCCCCAAAATAAGATCAAACCCGGACGGGACATACCCAAGATGATGAAATCAAACAAGAATCGACGGTCAAGGATCACCAACTCACAACCCCGACATATACGGTCTAGCGAAGTTCTACCACCCAACGGTGTGTCAACAAACAATACGGGACTAAGCTCCTCGGTTTCTAACTCTAGTGCATGTACAAATGATGCAGCAATGAAAGAGTGCGATGCTCCAGAATCAAACAAAATCTTAGCAAAGGAATTGGAGAGGAGGAAAGTACCCCTCACAACAGAAGCATTTGGCGCCGGAGTAGAGGTCGGGAAAGGAGGTGATGGTGGTGTGGCTGCAGTAACGGCGTAAGCTCTGCCCTGAACTGTCTGAGCTGGTGTAGATGAACTCGTCCCCCTATTAGCCCGTGGCCCCGGAACTGTGGTGGTCTGACGATAGTACGGCTGACTCTGTGTGCCCCTCTGCTGACTGAAACCCTGTCCAACCCTAGGCTGCTGAACTGAGCCCGACTCACTATGCGAAACCTCTCTCTGAGGACAATACCTGGCAATGTGGCCAAACCCACCACACTCAAAACAAGCCCTGGAGTATGAGGACGCGGTGGTGGAGGAGGAGGCCTAGACTGAGACTGAGATCGAAGCTTAGGGCAGTTAGCCCGAACATGCCCCTCCTGTCGACAATAGAAGCATGTGGCCTGGGACCTCGAAGAATGAGAAGATGGTCCTCCAGAACCCGAAGAAACAAATGTACGAGAGCCCGATCGATTCGGTGGTGGTGGCACAGCATCCCTCTGTCTCTTCCTACTTTGACTCCCAAAGCTCCCCGTAGTCACGCTCGCGTTCCCAGTTGAGTGCCTAACATCCGAACCCCGTGAGTTCCTCACTGCATCCTTCGGCAATTCCAAGTTCCTTGCTAGTTCAACAATATCCGTAAAGGACTTCACCTGGCTACTAATAACTAGCCTCTTAACAGACGAATTCAACCCCCTTTCGAATCGGCGACATTTCCTCTTCTCGGAGCTAATCAACTCCGGTGCATAACGACTCAAGGATTGGAATTTGAGTGCATACTCATTAACGGTCATGTTCCCTTGCTCAAGATCCTCAAATTGCTCCCTCAAATTCTCGCGGTATGATTGTGGAAAGTATTGGTTTTCAAACAAACTCTCAAACTCCGCCCATGTGATGTTCTCAACATCCGGTTCCACAACATACCTCGCCGCCCTATCGGCTCTCCGTGCATCCCTACGTGCCGCCAAAATAGATTCCCACCACTCATTCGGCTCGCCGAAGAGTTGACAAGCCATCAAACGAATCTTCGTCGTGTCACTAGTGATGTCCATGACATCAAAACGCTTCCTCATCTCCGCAAGCCAATGGTTAGCATCAAGCGGATCCCCGGATTTCCCATCAAATTGTGGAGGGTGCAACCTACCAAATTTCTCGGCAATCTCCATGGCGCTAGGTGTGTGGCTCACTCTTGGTTGGTTGATGGCGGTTGTTAAAGCGGTGACCAATTGAGCCAAAAGTGGTCCTTGAGAATCTTGCGCTCCCGTTTCGTGCCTTTCCTCACCCCTTGGATTTTCTCCATGCCGACTAACTTCATCCTCAACCCGTTGAGTATGGCGACCGCGGCCCCTACCTCTCCTAGGTCTCCCCACACCCCTAGCCGGTGGGTTACGTCGAGGTGGCATAGTTCTAATATAAGATAAAAAAAAAGTGTTTAGTCCCACAATATCTCAACAACGTCAAAGCATCCAACACCAATTCCCAACACGGGTACAACTCAATACTATGCCTTCACATGAGATGCAATGCTACTACCATGACTTCATGCTCGTGAATGTCACACAAGCACACAATGAATGACAAAAGTGTAAAAAAAAAAAAATCACTGCAAAGTCCTTAACTCCCAAAATTTAACGTTTTCCCACGGTCTCAAAATTTTCGAAAACCATTGCTCTGATACCAAGTTGTCACGCCCCAATTTTCATAAAAATTAAATAAAGAGAACCGGAACCTTAAGTACATTAAAAGAAAATGTTTCCATAATTAAAGTACATCACTATTCCCTTTGACTATCAAAAGAAAAAAATAAGAAAAATAATATGGGCACCCGAGCCCCAAAGGGATGATCAAAATAATAGTTCATAAGTTGTTACAATCCCATAATCAAAAAAAAAATGGATAAAAGATTAGAGTTACAAAATCATTTTTCCCAAAAAGAAGTTAATACAAGGAAAATGAGTAAAATAACTCCATGCCATGTATGCTCCTCATCCAAGTCATGCAATCCAAACCATGCTCGATCAACGCTGGGTACCTGAAAATTTATAGGTTGAGCTACACTAGCCCAGTAGGAAAAACATTCTACAAACGCTAGGCATATAAACATGATGCATGCATATGAGATGATGAGATGTCAAGTGGATGTCCTAGTGTCCAAGCCAAAGAAAGGAAATATAGAAGGTTTTCCACACACACAAGTGTCCAAGTGTCCGAGTCATTTCACAAACCAAAACCCATGTTTTGGTTTTCTTAAAAAAAAGTTTCGACGAAACCTAAAAGGGAAACCAAACCATTTCTTTCATAGAAGAACCACCATCATTTTTCTTATTCATTTGGTTATAGAGATTTAATCCCTCTGCCGGGTTCTATAGGCCCCGCGTGCCTCTGCCGGGTTCAATAGGCCCCGCGCGCCTCTGCCGGGTTCGATAGGCCCCGCGCGCCTTCACCAAAATAAATTTTCAAGTTAATGGTATCCGTGAAAACATATCTCATTATCCCCAAAACGTTCGTGGTAAAAAAAAAATGGTATTAGTGAAGCGAATTCAATGGTTTATGAAGGGATAAACGCTAGGGAACCAATTAGACGTCAAAGGGTGATCAAAGGGCCATCACAAAATCGGGAAATGGCCGGAATTTTACCAAAATCTGCCATGAACAGTGAATATGCAGAATCTGCCCAAAAACAGTGGAAAAATGCATAATTTGGCACTTTCGGAGTGGAATACGCGTTAGGGAATCAAGTGAACATCAAAGGGGAATCAAACGGGCATTTCTGTGAATAGTGAAATTCGGCCATGAACAGTAAAAATGCAGAGAGCTGTGGTGAACAGTACCCGAATGCAGAATTTTGACATTTTTGGTGTAAAAATCCAACCCAATCACAATCTAGCTGGTTTAGGCTCAAATTTGAGATGCTACGCAACAATTAAGCATGAAGGGAGGCCAAGTTCACTCCCAATTTCATCAATCAACAAGAAATTTAAAGATCTAAGAATCAAATAATGGAACTATATCAAATTTGGTGAAACTTCGAAATTTAAGAATAACAACGCCCTAACCCGAATATATACCACACCTCATGAATATATAACTAGAAAGAGTAGAATTGGTTCACCTACCCCAAGGTTTTGTGTGAAATTTGATGAAGAACAAAGCCCTAATGGTAGAATCCAAATTTTGAAGCTTTCGGCGTGATTCCAAGGTAGCCCAAGCTCCTAACGACGCGTAGAACGTAAAAATGGCCTTGGTTCTTGAAGAGGTTGAGAGGAGAGGGAGTTATGAGCTTGAGAGAAGAAAAAAAAATGGAGGAGAGGAGAGAGGGGAAATTTCGGCAGCAGCAATGAGGGAGATGGCTGATTTGTGTGTTTTGTTTTGTTGTCAATTTAACCCACTCACTTCTCTATTTACCCCCTTTCTTTACTATTCTCTAATTAAATAAATACGGGTTCTTACAAAACTCCACTTTATAAGTTTAAAGTTTAGTTTAATTCATCCAGATGAGATAAGAAAAAGCATCCTGAAAGAACAGGGAAAACTCATGAAGGCATAAGGAAAAAATCCAGAACAAGATCTGGATGACTTAAACATAAAACAAGTCAAAGGAGACAAACATTTGGATGAAATGCTGAAACATCGAGATGAAATAAACATCCATAAGTCAGAGGAGACAAACATCCGGATGGAATGTTGAAACATCCAAATGAAATAAATATTCACAAGTCAAAGGAGACAAACATCCAGATGGAATGATAAAACATCCGGATGAAATAATTCAAGCTCTCAACCAGAAAATATAGAGGCTCAAAACATCCAGATGAAGGCAAAAACATTCAGATGAAATAAACAAGGTCTCATCCTGAAAATTACAAAGGGTCAAAACATTCGGATGAAAGTAAAAACATTTGGATGAAATTGCTAAAGATTTCAACCAAATGAGGCAGAGACGGCAAACATTCGGATAAAATAAAAAAAATCCGAATGTTTTCCAACAGTTCAAGAAAAATGCGATTTTTGCAGATTTGGGTTTTAAAGAGGGTTTGTTTCCAAGGTTCACAAACAAGAATCAAACTATGAAATAACAATCAAATGGAGTCATAAACATGCAATAAGAGTTAGAAATTCCTACCTCAAGATTTGAATCCAAGATTTGAAGTTCCAAACTTCAAACCCTAACTTCCAAAGTGGATAGCTCTAAAAAACTCCTCATCCAACGAAAGAACGCAAACGACCACTTGATCTCCACCGAATACAAGAGGAATATGAAAGATCTTGAGCGTAAATGAGGTTTCAGCAAGATTTTTGGATGGGTTTCCAGTGAGAGAGAGAGAGAGGTATGTGTGTGAGAGAGAAGAGTTGGGTTTTTCTTCTCCAAACAAACACATAAGACATTTTATAAAATCTAATACCCCAAATTACACTCATAGCCCTATAGTATGTCACATGTTCCCACAAGTCCACAAAGCTATCATTTTATATCATATTAATCCCAATTCATGTTTTTACTCTAATTTTCACACATTCCACATTATACATTAACCCATATATTAAATTAAAAGTTCAAAATTTTCCGAATCTTTCCAAATGAGGAAGCCTTTTTCCATCCACCATGGCTAGTTGGTAAGATCCTGCTTTCATATGCTCCGTTACTTGATAATGACCTTCCTAGTTGGGTCCTAGGTGTCCTGTCTTTTTCAATCTTCGATCCACCTTGCTCAGCACAAGGTCACCTATTCTGAATCTCCTCTGTCTTACTTAGGAGTTATAATACTTGGCCATTTGTTTTCGGTAAATGACAATTTTCATGGCTACCTTCTCTCATTTTTCCTCCAATAATTCAAGGCCTTCTAGCAGGCCTCGATCATTGTCTGCCTTGTTGTAATTAATAGTCCTGTCTGTAGCTGTGTAAAGACCCGTATTTTTTAAAAATAAAAATAAATCGTGAATAATATTTTTCTGAATATTAAAATTCATTCAAGAATTATTTTACATTGCCACGTGTATATGATTGAATCCACGTATATATTTATATAGACATATACTTAAATTGCATAAGTAGTATACGTTAGATACAATACATTTTTATACTAAACTTGTTTAGTAAGAAAACCTAGACTTTCTAGGCATCCTAATTCAAGTATGATTTAACCTATAACTATTTGATTTTGTCTAAATCATTTTCCTCCCAAATTTATTCACCTATCTTAAAAATCTAGAAACCATGAGTTATCCTATCTCCTCTCTCCTAAAAATCTTAGGTGGAAGTCTAAAGGCTTTAGGTGGAACTCTAAAATGACATAATATACACCTAAGATATAAACCCTCATTACTATTTCCTTCCTTTGTTGACCATAGTAGTCCCTTTTACACTTATATTTATCCCATATACATATACCTCATTCCTCTCTCTGTTGACTATATTAAACTCTTTCACACCTACACTCAAATCAAATGCATATACCTCATCACACCTACACTTACCTTTAAATTCATATTCATAGATGCAGACATGAATGTCTATATATTCCACCTAAACCATGTAAGACATACCAAAATCATGAGTCAAATCATGTACTCCTAAAAGCTCCAACTTTTGTACTGAATTTTCAAATCAAATCTAATGACTACCCTAGTGATCTATTAGACATCCCATTCATTTAATGCTTGATCTTAACCAAATAATCTTCTAACTTTCCTAGCTATTGATCTTGATGGATAAACCCTAACCGTTAGATGTGTTCCCTAGATATTTTTCTAAACTTTGCCTATAAATACAAAATTTCTTCTTCTATTATTTTACTCACTTTAAAACCTTGAGAGCAAGAAAATCTAGAGAGTAGTAGGAATCCTCTATTATTGTGAGAAAATCCTAAGTGAAGGAGCATCAACCATTTTTGAAGGAGACAACCATATCAACCTTCTTTTCAATCCTTAAGTTCTCATTAAGTAAGTTTCCTACAATTTACTTTCTGGTTGGATAATTAGTCTTAAACCCGAAACCTCTCCAAATATTATGGATTATGATGAAAAGGTGGAAGACATCGGTTTTAGCCCTCGCGGCTGCGACCTTTTACTAATTTGTCTGCATATGCTTGGTTGCTGTTTTTAGTTTAGCATGTTAGGAGGCATATTAGATTATGCTTACATGTTTATATATGCATGTTAGTCAATCACTCATGCTATCCATGATATTTAGATAAAATGTTGTTTATTTTTGTTATGCTTTAAATTTCGTCTTTGTATTTCAAAGATATGATTTTAGCATGAGGTTAGAATAACTTGATGAAACAAAGCATGAATCCTGAATATAGAAGTGATTATGAAATATTGATATGAGAATATCCAATATATGCCGATTGAAAACTTGAATAGTTAAAAGACGACCCAGTTGTTGTGGATATGGGTATCATTACCCGTGATTCGAATTGTGCCGAGTTTTGATTGAACCATGAGGTGTATTTACCCAAATAGCGTCGTTTAGCCAAGTCGATGTCTTTAGCCGTGTCATGTATTTAGCCAAGCTATGTACTTAGCCGTGTTATATTTGGACGTAACGTGTCATTTTTCAATTGAGTATGGTAGTCATGTACTTTGGTGTTGACACGTTGTCGGGAAATATAAATGTTCAGGAAACATAGTGTTTGGGAACATGTCATACGGGATGCATGATATTTGGGATGCACTTGGTGGGGAGCACGGTTAGCAAAATGTCGGAAGCGTATTCGTACGGGAACACCATACTTGGAAAACTTGATGAGATATATACACTTGAATAGTTTGATGAAATTTGGATGAGATCATAATTGGAGACTAATTGATTTAAAGTCTATGTAAGCTATGAAATTTAGAAAATATCATCTGCTCGGGGTTTGTGATGACACCTGGGTACGAATTATGAAACACAGAAATTCATGCTTGGGGTTATGCCCACGACGCCTGGGTATGAATACTAAGATACTGAGGTTATGTTTATAAAATAAGAGAAAATAATGTAATGATACAATGTTGATTTAAATTTCTGTACTGAAGTGTTATCGCTTTCATATACTGTTCATGTGATATTGTGCTGCTATTCATTTAAATTCATAATTGTTCAAAAAGAATTTAAGGATAGGATAACTTATTGGGCTTTCATCAGATCATAGTGCAACTTTCTTTTGCCTCTGGTATTTCATAACCAGGTAACGATAAAGATGGAGCAAAATTGGACTAATCAAATTGTGAAGGCACATATCTCGAAGAAGACCCAGTTAAACCGTGGTTTACCTAGAATAGGCTAGTCTGCTCTAACTTTTGATAAAAAGTCTTTTGATGTAACAATCCTTGGTTAAAAATATTTTCATAATCAGATTGTATCAAACTACGTTTTAAATGAAATGATGTATTTTGTTATTTTATTCTTTATCTTAACGTGTTCGAAAATCGGGGCGTTACAACTTGGTATCAGAGCGCTAGGTTCACCATCTCTCGAACTGAGGTTATTGGGTAGTATCGGTTCCGAGAACGCGACTCGAGGAGATAACGTCATATTTGTTGCTAGCATCAAAATTATTATTTTTACTAAATATTATGAAAACTCAGATAATCCGATGTAGGATGTCTTCGTTAGAACTGGCTTCGATCTTGTAGGATGACTTCTGCCATATGCTTGATCGATTTGAACGTCAAGCTAAAGTACGGAGTCAAGGAGGCCATCATTCACAAAGGAGACTTCACATAGTATTTTCTACACGAGGAACGAACATTGGTGCGATGACGGTTGCAAAATCATACTAGGAAGTACAGCCGCACCTTTCTAACTGAACAAGACTAATTAGCCTATGTCCTTCTACTGATAAGAACATTAACCCAATCGTACGTTGCTTATCAAACCACGCTCACTTAAGATTATGAGATCACACGACTCAATCGAGCTACACCGTTGCTAGTCAGTTAGCACAAACTCGGAGGACAAGGACCACTTGAGATGGGGAGTCAACAATCATAGAATGGGAAAACGTATTATGTTATTTTTGGTAACAACGAAATTACACCCTCAAACATGTCATTTTGACATACGCTATCATTGGAACCTTCCCTTATACCCACCTTTGACTAAAGAAGAATGGAAGAATTAAGGAACAGAGTCAACACCGACGATGCTGATGATACCGACGATACCGACAATTTGAAAAACCAAAAAAAATGCTTGCCAAGCTGCAATCGACTACTGCCAAAAACAAAGACAATTCAATTCTTGAGCGTGAAGCAAGACAATTGTTAAGGGGGATAGACGTTTCGCCTATTTTTCCTAATTTCCATTTAACTCAACCAGTTGGCAACACCCAATCCACATTGCAACATTTCCTTGTAGTTTCAACTGTACCCTTTACACTCTTGGAATCTTCAGAATACAAATTCTTTTAAGTTGATATGTCGGGCGCACTCGAAACACCAATTCCTTATCACCTCATACTTGTTTTTAAAATCTCTGAAAGCCTTTTATTCCTTTCTTGAACTTTACTTATTGAAAATCGTTGCGCGTTAACACTTCATTCTCCTAGAGAATGTACCTTCGAACAAAACTTCATTTCAAATTCTCTCAAGTAACAATTTCTCCATTGTAGTCCACTTTATGATAACAGATTCTTATCAATTATTTCTATACATAATTACCTACAACCTCCACAGGTAACTGGACTTGGATGTTGGATTTGAAACGCGTTTAGCTGATGCAGTTTCAGGATAATTATCTCGATTAGTTTCCACTATCTTCATTTGTAATTTTCTCCAAATTATTGACACGAATGAGTTCATTCTTACCGCAAGAGATCTCTTTTGAAAACTCTATACAACCCTTTCTTTTATCAATCACCGAATCTCAAGTCATCATGGTCGACGTGATGTCACTCTCTGTCACTCCCCGAGCCTGAGTAAACTCAACCTCATATTCAACTTGATTCTTGGTATTTCAGACCAACTTTGAAAAGTCGATTGAAAATCTTTCTTTACGTTTTGCTTCGTCTCACAGAAGATTACAATTTCGGACCTTATTATTTATTCAAGGGACCATGACTTTTTTATCATTCTTTTGCTGGTGACAAGTACCACGAAATTCTTTGAAGGCACGTGATATACTTAAGGCAAAACATAGGAACTACTAAAATCACTGACTTCGGACATACCGTCAGAATGTAACTAGAGCAGCATCAACATAAGGAAGAGATCTCCAATTTTTGACGTCAAATCACTGATAAGACTACGCTATTGCCATTACTTATTAGAAGCCATGCCTATTTCATGTACCAAAACTAAGGAATATCAGACACTTGATGCACAAGCCAAGTGACAAATCAAAAGAAGAAGGCTAACTTGTCAACACCAACGTATCAGGAGATGCTACACAGACGCATGATCATAATCTTTCGTACCTTCAACTCTGAATTTTGAGGACCAAATTTGTTAAGGGGCATAGGTTGTAAAGACCCGTATTTTTTTAAAATAAAAATAAATAGTGAATAATATTTTTCTGAATATTAAAATTCATTCAAGAATTATTTTACATTGCCACGTGTATATGATTGAATCCACGTATATATTTATATAGACATATACTTAAATTGCATAAGTAGTATACATCAGATACAATACATTTTTATACTAACCTTGTTTAATAAGAAAACCTAGACTTTGTAGGCATCCTAATTCAAGTATGATTTAACCTATAACTATTTGATTTTGTCTAAATCATTTTCCTCCCAACTTTATTCACCTATCTTAAAAATCTAGAAACCATGAGTCATCCTATCTCCTCTCTCCTAAAAATCTTAGGTGGAAGTCTAAAGGCTTTAGGTGGAACTCTAAAATGACATAATATACACCTAAGATATAAACCCTCATTACTATTTCCTTCCTTTGTTGACCTTAGTAGTCCCTTTCACAATTATATTTATCCCATATGCATACACCTCATTCCTCCCTTTGTTAACTATATTAAACTCTTTCACACCTATACTCAAATCATATGGATACACCTCATTACTCCCTTTGTTGACTTTAATAATCCCTTTCACACTTACCTTTAAATTCATATTCATAGATGTAGACATGAATGTCTATATATTCCACTTAAACCATGTAAGACATACCAAAATCATATGAGTCAAATCATGTACTCCTAAAAGCTCCAACTTTTGCACTCAATTTTCAAATCAAATCTAATGACTACCCTAGTGATCTATTAGACATCCCATCCATTTAATGCTTGATCTTAACCAAATAATCTTCTAACTTTCTTAGCTATTGATATTGATGGATTAACCCTGACCATTAAATGTGTTCCGTAGATATTTTCCTAAACTTTGCCTATAAATACAAAATTCCTTCTTCTATTATTTTACTCACTTTGAAACCTTGAGAGCAAGAAAATCTAGAGAGTAGTAGGAATTCTCTGTTATTGTGAGAAAATCCTAAATGACAGAGAATCAACCATTTTTTAAATAGACAACCATATCAACCCTCTTTCCAATCCGTAAGCTCTCATTAGGTAAGTTTCCAATAATTTACTTTCTGGTTGGATAATTAGTATTAAACCCGAAACCTATCCAAATATTATGGAGTATGGTGAAAAGGTGGAAGTCATCGGTTTTAGCCCTCGCGGCTGCGAGCTTTTACTAATTTGTCTGCATATGCTTGGTTGTTGTTTTTAGTTTAGCATGTTAGGAGGCATATTAGATTATTTATGCTTACATGTTTATATATGCACGTTAGTCAATCACTCATGCTATCCATGATATTTAGATAAAATGTTGTTTATTTTTGTTATGCTTTAAATTTCGTCTTTGTATTTCAAAGATATGATTTTAGCATGAGGTTAGAATAACTCAATGAAACAAAGCATGAATCCCGAACATAGAAGTGATTATGTGTTAGATTGTATTTATCATTACTTTGTTGACTATGTAAATAGTAGGCATATAATTAGGAGCCTATTTAGGGATTCAGTTAGAGATAAATTAGGGATTCAATTTGTACATTGTTCTATATATATTGTGCCTCCTCTTAGGAGAAGAATACACAGAAAATATATTTCTTAACATGGTATCAAAGCGGTAACGTACCTGCCGCCATATACTTCCGCTGCTGCCGCCGTACATCGTCGGCTTCTTTTTCCGTCGCCGTCGTTGAGGCTTCTCCGACGCCGACGTCATTATCATCATCCCCATCCGGTTTCCATCGAACAACACCAATTATACTAGGGAGTTTTGTTGGAAGTTACATGGAAAACCTCCTTCTCGCGGGAAAGGGGGAGGCCCCTAGTGGATTTTCTCAGGAGGAAATGCAAGCTCTCAGGCGCCTTCTGACTCCGGTTGATTCTCCATCTACTATAGCTCCTACTTCTTCCGCAGTTCCATCCTCTTCCAATTTTGCTCAAACAGATATTCCAGCTAAGGCATTTACTGCTTCTTCTGCCATTCCTTGGATTATAGATTCTGGTGCTTCAAACCACATGACAGGTTGTTCCTCTGTATTTAATTCTTACACTACTTGTTCAGGTAAGGATAAGGTCCGAATAGCGGATGGGTCGTTCTCTGCTATTCCAGGGAAAGGTTCTGTCAACTTTTCTTCCTCAATATCTCTTTCTTCAGTCCTACATATTCCCAACTTTGCTACTAACCTTTTGTCTGTTAGTAGTCTTACTCGTTCTGCCAATTGCTCAGTGACATTTTTTCCCACTCATTGTGTCTTTCAGGGACTGGATACGGGAAAGGTGATTGGCAGTGGTAGAGCACATGATGGCCTCTATTACCTGGAATCTGCACCTTGTCCACCTCAGCAGCCCATGTCATGTGGTTCAGCTCTGCAGGCCGATATGAGTCCAGCTCTTTCTATGTTACATCATTGGCATCGAAGATTGGGTCATCCCTCATTTGGAATTTTAGCGAGGTTGTTTCCTAGTTTAATAAAGTCTTGTTCTCAGAGTCAGTTTTTTTGTGAAGCTTGTGAGCTTGGTAAACATAAACGTTCTTTTTATGCACCCATTAATAAGAGGAGTGATTCTCCGTTTATGGTTATTCATACTGATGTCTAGGGACCTTCACCTATTACTTCTCTTAAAGGTCATAGATGGTTTGTCACTTTTATTGACTGTTATTCTCGTGTTACTTGGGTGTATTTACTTAAGTCAAAAAGTGAGGTTTTTTCTTGTTTTCGCTCCTTTCATGCCATGGTGCGTACTCAGTTTGATGCCAATGTTAAAATTCTCCGTAGTGATAATGGTACTGAGTATATAGACGGGCATTTTAGGGCATTTCTAGATGAGCGTGGTATTCTTTTTCAGACGACTTGTGTTGACACTCCACAACAAAATGGAGTTGCTGAATGCAAAAATCGTCATCTTGCTGAAGTTGCTCGCTCTCTTTTGTTCACCATGAATGTTCCAAAATATTTGTGGGGAGAAGCGATTTTGACAGCAACTTATCTTATCAACCGTATGCCTTCTAGTGTTCTTACCTTCAAAACTCCTATAGAGTGTCTTCCTAACAGTTATCGAGTCACAACACTTCCCCCCCGAGTGTTTGGATGTGTGTGCTTTGTCCATGCCCCACATCCCTCTGGGGGTATGTTAGGTCATAAAGCCCATAAGTGCATTTTCATTGGGTACTCCCCAACCCAAAAGGGCTATAAGTGTTATGATCCTCATTCTCGGAAGTTCTTAGTTTCTATGGATGTCACTTTTTGGGAGACAGAGTCTTTTTACTCCTCATCTCTTCAGGGGGAGACTAGTCAGGAGGAAGAGATGGCTTCCTTTTATACTGGTAAGGGGGAGGAACTCTTGTTTTACAATCATGGTGAGGGGGAACTGGGAGATCAATCTGGAAAGGAACAAATATCTATATCTGCTGACTCAGAAACGCATGACATTGGGGGTGATATTGAGGAACGGAGACAACAGCTGCAAAGCACTGATCCCACATGTGTTGTACCACCTTGTCATTCACAGCCTCCAACTCCAGTTCCAAACTTCCCAGCTGACTCATCCGGTAATGAATCTTTTCTCTCTGCTGACTCTTCTAGTAGTGACTCTTCTCTTATTGAACCTCCTATTATTGACAATCGCTCAATTGCTCTTAGGAAAGAAAAGAGGTCATGTACTCTACATCCAATATCCCAGTTTGTTTCCTATGATCGTTTATCTTCTTCATATCGTGCTTTTGTTTCGTCTCTTTCTTCTATATCTATTCCACAGAATTGGCAGGATGCTTTTGTTATACCTGAGTGGAAAGGAGTTATGGTAGAAGAGATGACAACTTTGAGGAAAAATTGTACTTGGGATCTAGTATCACTTCCTGGAGGAAAGAAATCGGTTGGATGTAAATGGGTGTTTACTATAAAGCACAATGTTGATGGTACAGTTGAGAGATACAAAGCCAGACTGGTTGCCAGGGGATTTACTCAAACCTATGGTATTGACTATGAGGAGACTTTTGCTCCGGTAGCAAAAATGAATTCTGTGCGGGCTCTCTTGTCTTGTGCTGCCAACATGAATTGGCCTCTTTTACAATTTGATGTAAAGAATGCATTCCTCCATGGTGATCTGGAGGAGGAAGTGTATATGACCATACCACCGGGTTTTTCTTCCTCTGCCAGTGAGGGAAAGGTGTGTAGGTTGAAGAAGGCACTTTACGGGCTGAAGCAGTCACCTAGAGCGTGGTTTGGCAGGTTTTCAAAGGCTATGCTGGGTTTTGGGTACAAGCAGAGCCATGCAGACCATACTCTGTTCACCAAGAGGAGTGCTGGTAAGATTGTTGTCCTTATTGTTTATGTTGATGATATAATAATGACAGACAATGATGAGGAAGAGATCCATAACCTTAAGTCTTGGTTAGCACAAGAATTCGAGATTAAAGATTTAGGATCAATGAGATACTTCCTTGGAATGGAGGTAGCAAGATCAGATAGAGGCATCTTTATCTCTCAACGAAAGTACATACTTGATCTGTTGGAAGAAACAGGTATGTTGGGCTGTAAACCTGCAGACTCGCCTATTGAGGCAAACCATCACCTGAGTGGAGATATGGGGGAGCGTACAAATAAGGAGAGGTATCAGCGACTTGTGGGTCGACTGATATATTTAGCTCATACTCGACCTGATGTTTCTTATGCAGTTGGTGTTGTTAGTCAGTTTATGCATGATCCTCGTACTCCACACCTGGATCCAGTTTATCGTATTTTGAGGTATCTCAAATCAGCTCCAGGAAAAGGGATTTTGTTCTCTAATCATGGTCACTTTCGGTTGGAGGCATTTACTGATGCTGACTGGGCTGGATCTGTGGATGACAGGCGGTCCACCTCTGGCTACTGTACCTTCCTTGGAGGAAATTTGATTACTTGGCGAAGTAAGAAGCAATCAGTGGTTGCCAGATCTAGCGCAGAAGCTGAGTATAGAGCTATGGCTCATGGGGTTTGCGAGCTCTTGTGGATTCAAACCCTGTTACGTGATTTGGGTCTTTCTGATAGTGGCCCGATGAAACTCTATTGCGATAATAAAGTTGCCATTAATATTGCTCACAATCCCGTTCAGCATGATAGAACAAAGCACATAGAGATAGACAGACACTTCATCAAGGAGAAGCTGAGTGCGGGTGTGATATGTATGCCGTTTGTGAAGTCTGGAGACCAGTTGGCCGACATCTTCACAAAAGGGCTGGGTAGCAAGAGTTTATTCCCTATCGTGTTCAAGTTGGGCATGATCGATATCTTCGCACCAACTTGAGGGGGAGTGTTAGATTGTATTTATCATTACTTTGTTGACTATGTAAATAGTAGGCATATAATTAGGAGCCTATTTAGGGATTCAGTTAGAGATAAATTAGGGATTCAGTTTGTACATTGTTCTATATATATTGTGCCTCCTCTTAGGAGAAGAATACACAGAAAATATATTTCTTAACATTATGAAATATTGATATGAGAGTATCCAATATATGCTGATTGAAAACTTGAATAGTTAAAAGATGACCCAGTTGTTGTGGATATAGGTGTCGTTAGCCGTGATGCGACTTGTGCCGAGTTTTGACTTATCCATGAGGTGTATTTACCCAAGCAGTGTCGTTTAGCTAAGTCGATGTCTTTAGCCGTGTCATGTATTTAGCCAAGCTATGTACTTAGCCATGTTATATTTGGACGTAACGTGTCATTTTTCAATTGAGTCTGGTAGTCATGTACTTTGGTGTTGACACGTTGTTGGGAAATATAAATGTTCAGAAAACATAGTGTTTGGGAACATGCTGTACGGGATGCATGATATTTGGGATGCACTTGGTGGGGAGTACAGTTAGCAAAATGTCAGAAACGTATTCGTACGGGAACACCAGACTTGGAAAAACTTGATGAGACATACACTTGAATAATTTGATGAAATTTGGATGAGATCATAGTTGGAGAATAATGGATTTAAAGTCTATGTAAGCTATGGACTTTGAAAAATATCATCTGCTTGGGGTTTGTGATGACGCCTGGGTACGTATGATGAAACACAAAAATTCATGCTTGGGCTTATGCCCACGACGCCTGGGTATGAATACTAAGATACTGAGGTTATGTTTATAAAACAAGAGAAAATAATGTAATGATACAATGTTGATTTAAATTTTTGTACTGAAGTGTTGTCGCTTTTATATATTGTTCATGTGATATTGTGCTGCTATTCATTTAAATTTATAATTGTACAAAAAGAATTTAAGGGTAAGATAACTTGTTGGGCTTTTATCAGCTCATAGTGCAACTTCCTTTTGCACCTGGTATTTCATAACCAGGTAACGATGAAGATGGAGTAGAACCGGGCTAATCAAGCTGTGAAGGCACGTATCTCGAAGAAGACCCAGTTGAACCGTGGTTTACCTAGAATAGGCTAGTCTGCTCTGACTTTTGGTAAAAAGTCTTTTGATGTAACAGTGCTTGGTTAAAAGTATTTTCATAATTAGGCTGTATCAAACTACATTTTAAATGAAATGATGTATTTTGTTATTTTATTCTTTCTCTTAACGTGTCTGAAAATTGGGGCGTTACAAGCTGAGTAGCCCTATTTCCATAGGTATCACGGCCTCAACCCCATATGCCATTGAGTATAGAGTTTCCCCTGTAGATGTCGTCGCAGTTGTGCGGTAGGCTCAAAGGACGCAGGGTAGTACCTCTGGCCTGTCTCCCTTGGCTGCTTCCAATTTCTTTTTCAAATTCTTCTTTATCAGTCGATTCGTTACCTCTACTTGACCATTTTCTTTTGGATACCCCTTGGAAGCATTATGAACTTGTATTCCCCTTTGCTCACAAAAATGCTGGAACTAATCATTATGAAATTGCTTATCTCGATCGTTAACAATAACTCGAGGCAATCCAAATCTGTTGATGATGCTTTTTCAAACAAAATTGATAGCTATTTGAGTTGTTATGGTAATCAAGGGCTCTGCCTCCACACACTTAGTGAAATAATTGACAACTACTATGGCAAATCTATTTTGGCCTTTGTCGATGGCAAGGGACCAATTAAATCTAATCCCCATTCGGTGAATGGCCATGGAGAGGACATCGGGGTCAACATGGTTGGAGGCTGATGAGATATATTTGCAAACCTCTGACATTTTTCACACCTCTAACCATTTTCTGAGCATCAGACTGGATGGTTGGCCAATGGTTGGCCAATAATACCCTATTCTCAACAATTTTTGAGCTAGCGATCGTCCTCCTGAATGATTTCCACAAGAGTCCTCATGTATGTCTTTCAGAACATATTCAGCCTCTTCGCCGGTTAGACATCGCAGAAGTGAGAGTGAATAACTCATGTGAATAGCGTCCCTGCCATAAGTAAATATTTGGCTGCCCTGAGCTTTAGCTTTCTTGCTACGTCCCGTTCTGCAGGTAACTCTCCTTCTTCTAAATAGTTAACGATTGGATCCACCCATGATCCTCCATAATCAACTGCATTCACCTTCGCTGAAGGTTGCGCCTATTCAATGCTAGGTCTCTCTAACTGCTAAACAGAGATAGACTTTGTCCCAATGTGTCTTCCCTAGCTATGGCTAAGCGCGCCAATAGGTCTGCCTCCTGATTTGTCTTTCTAGGGATCCTAGTTATTTCAAATTCCTTAAATTTCTTCTGTAGCAACTTGATCTGATCTAAATATTGCTTCATTCTATCTTTCTTGGCTTTATATTCCCCAGAACTTGTCCCACAACTAATAGGGAATCACTCCTAATCGCCAGGTCCCTTATGCTTAAAGATTTTGCTAACTTAAGCCTGTGATAAGGGCCTCATACTCAGCCTCATTGTTGGTGGTTTTGAAGTTAAATCTGAGAGCATACTGGAGTTTAATCTGGCCGGATGAGATCAGGATTACACCCGCACCACTAGCTTCACTGTTAACGGAGCCATCAAAATACAATGTCCATGTTAGGGACTATTCTTCTTGCACTTTTTGCAACTCTGCATGCGCCGAGTGTGGTTCCTTTGGAAAGGTGAATTTTGCCATGAACTCAGCTAATGCTTGAGCTTTGATAGTCGTCCTCAGGCAGAACTCCAAATCAAACTCTCCTAACTCTACAGACCACTAAACCAACCATTCAGAGGTGTCTAGATTGTGGAGAGTCTGCTTGAGAGGTTGGTCAGTCAGGACTTTAACTGGATGAGCTTGGAAATAAGGTCTGAGCCTTCTAGGTGCTGTGACTAGAGCAAAAGCCATTTTTCCAATATTAGGATACCTCATTTCGGCTCATGTCAAGGCCTTGCTGGTGTAATACACCAGATGTTGAAACTTTCCTTATGTTCAAATGAATACTGAGCTGACTGCATGGGGAGACATCGCCAGTTACATGCATAAGTCTTTTCCTTCTCTAGTGCGTTGAGGAGAGGAGGAGACGATAGATACTTTTTTAATTGGAGGAAAGCTTGTTCACATTCTTTCATCCACTGAAAAAGCTTTCCTCATAACTTTAAAGAATGGGTAACATTTGTCTGTTGCTTAAGAGAGGGGTGACATTTTTCCGTTGGTCGATAGACAAAGCGATTGAGAGTAGTGATGCATCCAATCAACTTGTACACCTCTTTGATTCCTCTCAGAGACTTCACAGCAATAATGGCCCTAGTCTTCTCCAAATTAGCCTTTGTTCCCCTCTGAGAGACCATGAATCCTAGAAATTTGTCTGAGGGGACGCTAAATGCACATTTGTTGGGATTCAGCTTCATGCGATACTTTCTGAGTACCTCAAAGGTCTCCTTCCAGTTCGCAACTTGATTGGTCTTGGTTAGGCTTTTCACTAACATATCATCAACATAGACTACCATATTCCGCCTATATTGCTGACCAACGATGAAATAACTGACAAAGCTTTGGCTGAGCTCTCGAAAAGTACCAACATGGTACCGGGAGAGAGCTTATTAAACCAGATCCGATCCGCTCCTTGGAGTGTAATAGGGAAGGCTCTACACATAATGGTATTAGGAACTTCTTGCAAGTGCATAAGAGATTTATAAGTTTTCAAATGATCAAGGGGATCTCTTATCCCATCAAAAGGATCAACCTGAGGAACTCTGGACTTGGGTGAAAGGGAATGGCCATCACCTCAGCTGTGAATGGTAATTCAGTAGTTTGAATGAGTTCCTCTATCGAAGTAGAGGCCTTAATTTTCATCTATCTAGTTAATCCATCCAACCATGCCTTCATCTCGCGCATTTGGTCCATCATGGGGCCTTTGGGGAACTGTGGGCCAATCGTGGACCCATTGAGTTGGCTATCCATTTGACTATTCACCTCGCCTTGCCCTCCTGCAGGTTCCTCTGCTCTAGGCGCATAGAGGGGGAGGAGGAGCTCCTTCAGGTGGCATGCGTTGATAATGTTGTAGCAACGCTTGATTCTGCTCAATAATACAGTGCATTCCCTAGGTTAAAGTAAGTACCTCCTGGCAAAGGGCTTGGTAATCCTCCTGAGTGATTGGACCAGGCGGGACCATTGGGATCTGGTTTTGTTCTTGAGCATGATCTTGAGGTTGATTGTTAATATTTGGAGCCATGGAGCGAGTGCGGACCATAACCCGTTCAAATCAGTAAAAATGGAAAGAAAGGAACGTCGTTCCCACATATGACGCTAATTGATGAAACGGTTTACGTCCTCTTCTAGCTTGACTTGTAAAAAACTTAACACCAGTGCGGTATCTCACCAACACCCCTCCGATGTCTAAGTTAGCCTTGAGAATGGAGAGATAAAGAATGTGAAAAATGAGAATGACTCTATGTTGGGCAGTGTGTCTGTACCTTGTATCGTAGAGCCCTCCTAGGTTAAATAGAGTCAGTCCTATTTGTTAGCTTTCTGAAGAAATGATAGGAGATCATTAACCGTTTCTCCTAAAGAATAGGTCAACTGAATTTGCCCATGTCTACTTATATCTCGAGTGCGGATGTTCATTGCGAAGGGATTAACCTTATCCCGTACTGATAGGCATACGGTTGGGGGAAGCTCTTCATGCGTGCTGCAGAAGAGTACATGATGCCTCCTCCTCTTTGACCGGCTTTGCTTAGATATATCAAGTACGCTATCCAACTGAGTAGACGCTCAAGCTGAGTAGACTACACACTCTGCTCAGCCAGTCAATTATCCTACTCATCATGTATTAAATACGTTAGATTAATATATGTATAAAAGACTAACATATGTAAAAAAAATATAATATATTATTTATAAGATATGTACCGCTATAGCTCTAGTAGTTGGTAAACTTAAATTTTAATTATTTTTGTTAGTAATATGTATGTTTTCATCCCATCAACTTTTTAGGGTTATATTTAGTCTTGAAATTTAAAAATGTCAAAACTACCCTTAATTCTAGCTTCCCACAAACTTTAGATTCATTCCCAAAAAAGTTGAGATTTCTTTGCGATATTTCACTTCAAGACTTAGAGAAAATTTTGTAATTTCACAAATAACTGTCATAGATGTTCATCTGCCAAAAAATCATTACCTTAATAAAACCTCAAAAATAACATATCATCGCAATCAATAATGCATTAGTATCAACATGGCAAATTTACGTGAGCTCCTTGGTGATGAGGAAAACAGTTTGTGATGGATTTGGCTTACATGAAAACGGTTTGAGGTTATCTTTGCTGATGGTAAATTTGGTCAAATGTATGGATTTTCATTTAATTTACCATCATTATAAGATGTACGAATAGGCAATTTATCAATTTTTTCTAGGTTTCAAATTTACCCTCATAACATCATATTCGTAAATTTTATCATCAAAATGAGCAAATTTATCATATGAATAACATTCTATTGCTTTTTTACTTTCTACAAATCAAGGGCAAATATACAATGAAGACATAATGAGCATATTCATAATGACCAAATTTTTACTACAGAATCCCCTGCTTCAGGTGGAACTCCTAGCTGAGGAGTTACTTGGCATGCTGCCAAGATATCAGTATATTTTGTTTCATATTTAGGAGTATAATAAGTCAATTTGTAATCTTTAAGTCTAGCTTTGAATCCAACACTTGCTTTAGTCTCTGTTTGTGGTGACATAAACCTCTCCCTACAAATCATGAATTAACAATTTTTCACAATAGCAGGGTCTACTTGACATGAAATAGGCATTAATACAGGAATCTTTCAAAAGTTTCTTAATTAATACTAATATTATCAAGTAATCAGAGTGCTTTATTAGTACACCATGGTATTTGATTTGATTTGCCAAATACATCATTATTGTATACTCTTTCATTAAGTTTACATAGAGAACTGTTCCTCCCCATCTTCGTCTTAAGGTGAACTGTATGGCAGCTGGAAAGAATGACGACCTCACCTTCTCATAGATGGTGTTAGTGAGAGAAATTTAAGTATTCCCCGTTGACCTTCTTTTTGGATAGAATCTTCAGTGAGTAGAAACATGCAACCAACCTAGTAAAAGGGCTTTGTTGAGTAAGGTTGACTTTTGAGACCAAGCCCCTTGAATATGATGAGAAGAAGAGGGGCTGACCTCTTTTCTTTTTTCGCACCAATCCTTATTTACCACAACATCTTTTTTGGTGTGTGTAGCTCATTTGGTAGAGCATTGGGCTTTTAACCTAGTAGTCGCATGTTCAAGTCCTGTTGTACCCAAACCTAGCTTACACTCTACTATGAGTAAGGAAGGGAAAAAGGATTTGCAGTCCTTCGCCTTACCAATCGACGATGTTGCCAAAAGGATACAAAATAGATGGAATTTTTCACCTTGTGGGTTGGATTAGTGAATTTCTTTTTTTCATTGTACTTGCATTTTGCACCATGTTTTCCTTAATCCTTTTTCTAATAGAAATCCTTCCTTTTTTGATTGTATTTGATTCACTCTTTCGATTGATTGTACGGTATCTCAAAATACACAATGCCCAAAATCTTCTCCTCCCTTTTCGATTGAAAAATCAAATGTGGATTTTCAGTCACAAAAACCAACCAATCCATACGCTTCCATTTTTAATAAGATTTCAGCTAGAAGCATACAAATACTGTAATGTGCTTCTCCATGGGTATCTGGTAAGCATGTATATAAAGGTATAATCGGCAATTTTACAGGAAAAGAAATAAAAAATTCTAATATAGAATATTATTTCCAATGCCATAGGATACGATTGATTGGCTAATGTTTCAAAATTGAATGTTGGTTCATTAACAAATTCAACTCCACATTGTTCATAAAATTTCAGGTCTTATTTTTTATCCCCGATTACTCGATAATTTCCACAAGCACAAACTCCACTTTTTATAGGCCCAAAAATTCTTTTACAAAATAATCCATCTTTTTCCGGTTTATTGATTTTGTAATGAAAAGTATGGGGTTTTGTCACATCTCCAACTATCTCTCCATTTGGTAGTATTTTATTGGCCCAAGCATTTATTTGTTGAGGAGAAACTGATCCAATTTGGAGTTGTTGATGTTTACACTTGTTGACCATAGAAGAAAAGTTCTGATTTATTCCGAAAGATGCCTCTCCCGCAGGACAAAATATTTCTTTTGAATAGATGCAATTCTCCCCATTTTTTGTTGCGACATATCTCCTTTTGGAAATCTCAAATAAAATAAGGGTAAGTGGGAGTATAGGTTTTTTTTGAAGGCCTCTCCCTTCTCCATTATTCTAATCATTGAATTAGGTAGAACACTAGTCCTACTTCTAAGGATAGATAGAAAAGGTGGGAGAGGGTTTTTCTCTCTCTTTTCTTTCTGACTCTACTTGACCTTTTTTTTTCTTTATGTTGTTTGGAAGTACCAGTAAGTGGTTTTGGCATATCTTATGCAATCAATTAATTCTATCAGGTCCATTCTTCGGTAGTGCATAGGCTCCGGCTTCTTCCCATGGTAGTGTCACTTCGCTACAATCTACTTTAGGAGCTGATAGAGAATTAAAGAAGATCAGGGAGAGACATAAAATAATAAGAAAGACTTTACAGCCTTCATCTAATTTAATAAAGAAAAAGTATTTTACAAATTACTGAAAAATTTGTTAGAATCCTATCTAACTAGTATTCTTAGTCAAAATGATATTCTCAGGAGACGTAGAAAGAGACAAAAATGTATATCGATATTTTCTAAGAATTAATTATATATCGATACATAAGAATGGAAGCTGAAATTCAAATAAATCCGTTGGATTTAAAACTTAGCTTTCAGTAATTAATCAACAATATACATTTGTAAAATGTTCGATATCTGTTTTGTATCTTCTATGCGAAAATGTTGTACTTTTATAAAATCTCCTTGAGTTGTATTCAAAAGATCCAATAATGTATATATATTGGATCTTTGGAGGCAATTCTAATTGGTCAATAAAAATAAAATGAAAGTCTATTTTTCAACTAGCTAATCAGACGCGAGCCCCTCCCAGGTGGATTCCTCCTTTTGCTCATCAACCTATGGGGTATTAGTAGCCGTTTCCAGGTATTGTTCCCCTCCTAAAGGCAGGTTCTTACGCATTACTCACCCGTCCGCCACTGGAAACACCACTGCCCATGCGAATTGCATGTGTTAAGCATTCTATCAGTGTTCATCCTGAGCCATGATCGATCTCTCCATGGGATTCATAGTTGAATAACTAATATATAGCTTCCTTATTCGTAGACAAAGCGAATTCATAATCGTCTTTTATTCCAAGGCATAATCTGTATCCATGCGCTTGTTCTAACTTCCTTAGAGCCTCTGGTAGTATAGCTGAGACAACGATGGGTTCTCTGCCCCTACAGGGATGGAGCAACAAAAGTCTTGGGAATTCAAGAGCAGGTCATGACAAGATGAGTAGTTTATCATTACGATAGGAGTCAAGTGGAAGCGCAGTGATGTATGTAGCTGAGGCATCCTAACAGACTGATAGACTTGAAACTTGTTCCTACATGACCCAACCAATTCAATCAGGCACTTGCAGGCCTTATCTATCTCTCGCCCACCTTTAAGTTGGAGATCGGAAGTCTTTAATAGTGTTCTCCAAAGATAAAGAATCACAGTGAGATTCTTGATGAATTATTTTTCATCATGGTAAATTTAAGCATGTTCATCAAATCACCATCATCTCCTTGCGTTTACCATATATAGTCTAAAATTACCATAATAATAATGTATTTTAGCAAATTTATCACCAAAACTTGTAATTGATCGGCTTACATGGACAGGGTTTGATGCTGTCTTTGCTGATTGTAAATTTGATTAAATGTATGGACTTTCATTTAATTTCAGTTATGAGGTAAATTTGATAGTCCTGTTGGTACATTCTGTAGTGCTCCAGATTCAATTATGATGATAGATTTACTGGCAGTAATGGTAAATTTGTTTGGTTGCAAAATCAGTTATTATGGCAAGTTTGCATAGTTTTGTGAGGGTAAATTTGATGGACTATTTTTAGTATATTGACTGGGTTGGAATAGTAAATTTGTTGGATTTCTGCAATGAGATTTTACCATTGAATCTCAATGGCAATTTCTACTTTCTATAAATTTCGTAATGTCCCAATTTTTTGAGATATTAATTAAAATATTTTCTTCTTTATTTTATTATTAAAAAAATAAATCAAATAAATGACACTCTTATTATTAATGAAAATAACAAAAAAGTGATAAATCAGAGTTTTAAAGTGCGAAATTAAAATTGACAGAAATACCCCTCGGGATTTACATTTATTTAAAAAATAAGATAAATAGAGTATATAGGGGCAAGGCAGCCAAATGCTGCCAATTTCTTCTCCACTAACTCTCAGCTCTTCCTTCTTTGATGGATTCTCTAACTGCTCCTCGACATCTGATATGAAACACTAAAGGCAGAGAAGTTGCTCTAGTGTGTAATGAAACTCAGTAGAAAACAATACCCAAAAACCAAACCTAGAGATAACATGCATGCTCAATAGGATATATATGGACAACGTAACTGATAACAAAATAAACTATAACTAAATAACATAAAATAAACACATTGGTATGTTATGAATTTGTCCTTTTATGTTTCTAGGAATTTCACCTAAGAACTTTGAATCTTGCCCAACATATCTAACTGAGGATTCTCAGTTGATATTGACTGGTCCTTACCTACCTAGGGCTCGTAGTCCGAGGTTATAAACCTGACTTGAATACTGACCCGACAAAGAAGGAACCTTCTACCGTTCACTTAGGTCAATAATGTTAGGATTTTATACTAAAAGCCATGATTTTATGTAATGAATTAATATTTGTTTTGAATTATTTTGAGGTAATTATATTTATACTGACAATATAATACAATTCCCACCTCATGGTTATTATGAATGCTTATGCTCTTAACCCAAAGATAATTAATGGATGTATGTATTTAATGTTGTCGACTTTGATTCATTATAGAGTGAGGCCTTGTGAGCCAAAGTATCAATGAGTTGGGTCACAATATTAAGTGTATAACAACTATTAATTATTAATGAAATCCACATCCCTTTATAGTGATTGATGACATCCTCTTGAGGAAGTATATAAGTTTTGATTATGTCAAATTCTGCAGGTGAATATTAGTACCTAACATAATGAATAAGTCAAATGGTAGGTTTCAAGAAATTTTATAGATGTTGATTAAATAAATTGTCAGTAATTTATTTTAATCAATGGTATCTGTAATCATAACGTGAAATAACCATTCAATAACATGGAGCTCGAAATATAATTTTGAAATATAGAAAGGGTACGCAATTATGATTCTGCAGTGGTATAAATTATAATTTACATAATTCAGAATTAATCATTTATGAATTAATTTAGGATCAAACTGTGAAGATTGCTAAGATCAAACCAAAGAGATCTTGAAGATATGAACCTTAATTCCGCCTAGTAGGATTTCAAATTTTTTTGGTATAATCTGTGCGTGTTAATCAATGGGTCTCTGGAAGTGTTCCCTAACAAATAACTAACTCACCCTAGTAGATCTGACCGAACGTTATGTCACCAAGTTATGTACCAATGAATCTTATCCGCTTCCCCTTAATCGGCTCAAGGACACCCAAGATATTGATCGTCACTCCCTCGGAGTCTGGAACTGCTCTCGTAGACATCCTCGAAGTCACTCTCAACCATCTCCAACAACTTGTATTTGGGGTCCTTTCAACATATCCACAAGACCAAACACGGGACGACCCCCAAAGATAACCTTGCCACGTTGGGCCTTCCAAATCAGTTCACATCATTTCAATTCCATTACGAACACCTAGATACCTTTATATATTCCACTACTTGTAATGCACACTCGATACCTGCTGCTGCCTTATCCAAGTGTCATTCGAATCGGTATCCTTAGCATTCAATCTATGTTTTCCCCAAAGTACAATAAACGTCAATTATTAAAAATTGGGCAGTATAATGGTTATAATCGGAGTATAACAAAACTTTTGTAGAAGCTCAACAACAACATACAACAATATCCCATCGACATAACAACACTAATTAACATTATAATGGCATAAATGAAATAACATAATATAGTCAACAAAGGCATTCCAACTCGCGCAGAATCCTACAGGAATTAGTGGACATCGTTATAGTATAAAAGTGTATGCATGTGCCGAGTGTGTTCAATGATAAAAAAAAATTCACGTTCAAGCATGTTAAGTCGTTATCTTTTATTTATTATTTATTTATTTCTATGATAAATTCTTTATCATAGATCTATCTACTGTGATAAATTGTAAAAATTCTTTACAGTGTCAAAGTTGTGAAAGTGACCTTTCAAATTATTATTATTCTTATTATTATTTTGCATCTGACATAATTCTTCTTTGAACAAAATCAATTTGGATCACAAGAAGGACAAAACCTATATATTCACTTCACAAGATGAATGCACAGATAAAGGCGTGAAACTAATTACCAAACCACCAGTAAAAGAAAACATTGCCTTGAAGAGACCGTGTCTAAAAACAAATAAAAAAAAGTATCAATTAGATATAAAACTACCATTAGTAAATCTTATCTAGAACATTATTAAGGTTCAAACCAGTGGGTGTTCTTAAAAAAAAAAATAGTAACCCGTGAGCAAATTTATCATACAATAATCGGTGAATGTTTAAGTCGAATAATCTACCAAAATTGCAAAGTCAAAGAGTTGAATGTAGTAATTCATACAAAAAAATCAAATAATCTAAGGGTTGGAAGTAAAATTCCCTACGAGATGCATCCAAGACATATCAATATGTAAATTAGGAAGATTATTAGAACATAGTGAATATTATTCAATATACTAATCATGGGTTATATATATAAAAGAAAGAACATGACCAATTTATTTTCATTCGGAACAATCAGTACATGAATCTAAGGATCGTAGGTATGAAATCCTACATAGGTTGCACAATCCAAGCGAAGAATGATGACAACATTAAAAAAATTGACAGGATTTTGACCTTCGATTGTGGCCTTCTTCTCCCACGAACTTCTCAACTTTCTAATCTCCCAAGAACTTTACTCCCCCTCTCTGACTCTGATCTCACTGGTTTAACTCCCTCACAGACCACTGATGCGCACAATAATGTGAAATAAGAAATGAGAGTTTTACTTATATAAGCTAAGGAATAACCTCTCCTTTTAAATGCCTATTACCTCCTCATCAAACTCCCCTTTGAAGACCCATAACTCAGCCCCTTAAAAAAGAAAAAAACTAATTTCCCATAATCCTTAAGATTCCCAATGGTGTGAAGAAACTAAGGGCAAGCAGATGAAAATCGTAGGATTAACCAAAAATTTTGAAAATCCTTTTCTACTACCTAACAAAAGTTTGTAATAGCTAGAGCACAACACATTTTTTGTAATCTTAAGATTTTCACCAAACAAATTTTTATTGAAAATCCTATGATTAGGTCCTTAGTATTACCAAACAAAATTTTGATAATCCTAGTATATTTTCGGTGATTCTTTTCATAATTCACTAACTATGATTTATCATATTTGTTTTCAGATTTCAAGCATATACAAATGGACATAGTTTCAATTTATCAATTCAGAACTTACATGATATCACTTAAAAAGGTCGAAAAGGTAAACCTACTATGGGGGTTGCAAATATCTTTTTGTCTGAACCGCTTCAACGGCCTGTGCAATGAATAGCCAATTAGCGCCAACGGGTTGTTTCCAACCTGATGGCACTCTGATACTAAAGTTAGAACACTGAAAGATCAAAGCACAATAATAATTACACAATGAATGATAGCGTACCTGATTAATGGTCTATCATCTCCTATTTATAAGCCATCGAGTGCAATATTTGGTAACACAATCTCCAGGAAATCTTCCCTTATTTGTTGAAATCAAATCACAATCTTTCCATGCGAGACAACCTTCCAAACATAGTGCATTCTCAAATTTGGCTACTGCCATACTTGCACTTTTCTATTTCGGACCTGCCACTATTCTAGAAAGTTTAACTGCCTTAGCCAAACGATAGGACGATAGGTCAGCACTCGGCAAAGCCCGTGTCTTTTTCATGGAAGCCCATTCGGCTCTCATTGGCCAAAGCCTCATGACGCCGAAGTCAAACCGGTGTTAACATGCCGACCTATCCAGAAAGGGGTCCGTTTGGCAATATGTCGGCCCATGCCGCACGCTGCCGACACGGCCCATGCTCATTTGCCCTGTCCAATTCTTATTTAACCAAAGTTGGGTCAGCCCTATATTTTGACCCTTCACACTAGCCCCTCAACCAGGCGTTGATTCGGTTGAGGATTGGTTGACATGAATGGCCGAACTTGTAAAGCTGCAACGGTTTGGACATGTGACACTTAATGATTCGTCGTGTGTCAGGCCGTCGATTCACCTTCACACGCGTTGTTTCAGAAGCATTAATTGATGATTACACCAGATTGCTCCAGTGTCGCCCATGAAACGACCCAATCTTTTTGTTGCCTCATTTCCTATGCGCCGTCTAACGCCTCATTTCGAACATATATAATGAGTGGAAGGGGAGACAAATTACTTTTCTCTCTCTCCTTCATTTCTTCCTCTCCTTGTTGCTACTCGAGAACAGTTCGTCCAAATCTTCGAATTTCTTGGTGTCCAGTGCTCCAATTGCAGGTAAACATTTCATACTGATCTTTCTCACTACTTTGTAAGTTCAACCATTATATTTTGTTTATGCCTCTCTTTAGAATACAAAATTTTTAGTTTTTTCGGCTCTATTCACGTACGAACAGTGCCTTTGACTCTGTCCCATCCACTTTTCTAGTAAACACGTCCCATCTAGATCTTATTTCGGTGACCTTACCTATCATTACGACAAGCCCCAGATCTATTCTATTCATTTGGTATTTTTGCCAGACATCTTCGGCATCGATCTTCTCATCCTTGTTGTTTGACTCCTTTGAACTCTTGTGCCTTTGTTAGGTCTTCTCATGGCATCGAAGAGAAGCAAATTCCGAGACCGAGAGCCAAAAGGTAGGTTTTTCTGATCAGATACAATGTTCTTGATGATGTGCAACTTTCTATCTTAGAGATTGACGCCGTTCTTGACTATCGGCCCGATTGCATATATGTCCCTATGATGGCTACCATTGTTGTGGGGTTGGGGGGGGGGGGGGGGGGGTTCAGTTCCATCTTCACCCACGGCTTCGGTGAGCCTTTCATGAGCTCAATCTTGCTCTCTTCCAAGTGTCCATCAACTTTTATAGGATTATTATGTCAATCGTTCGGCTGAAAGATCTATACAACCTTGACTTCAAATTGTGTGATATCTTTGGTCTCTAACTGGCTTCAAAAAATGCCAAGTCAAAGAGACATCACCTCCAGAGTTGGCCTCAGTTTGGATCCCTAATCATCGGCCAACCTGATTTGTACAAATACGCTAGGGACGTGCTTGATGTTACCAGCAACTTCGAGTTTGGCCTTGGTGAATATGATTTTCCCATTCCCTACATCCCAGGGGTTTTAGGTATCGCTCATCTTCAAATGTTTTTTCTTTTCATATCATTAGTATTTGGTGATTGGCCATGATATTTCCTTTGGTGTTTTGCAGACAAGGACACTAGCTGTCATCTAAACATCGAATCTTGTCCCGCTTGGATCTTCCAAGCTTTCCAGATCCCCGTCAAGGATTGAGACGTTGTTGTAATCTTAGAGTTTGAGCCCACTATAAGCACACGCTCGAAGATTGCTGAGCCAAACGAGCTTCTTCCAACAAATTCTTGCAATACCTCGATCATTCGGATCTCTAACAACCAAGTCAATTTCTTCTCGCTTCGCTGATCCGTTGGCCTCTACAACTCCACCTCCTCCATTACCCATTACTCAGTCTCAATCTACGATGGCGATCGTGTCTCCCCCCGCTACCCACAAGAGGCCCCGAGAGGAGTCGGCCAGGCGTTCCTCTCCAGTTCGCTCTGCAGTGTCTAAGGCTGGTGAGGAACAAGCAAATCCTGACAAGCCTGAGCGATTGAGGCCCAAGTTCAGGGCCGACAAGACACAGGTTACGAGCTCCAGCACCATTGTTGATGATGGGATCGCTCGTGTCCTTGCTCGTTCGGTCCTATTGCCAAAGTTCAGGGCCAGCAAGACACAAGATGCCCTCTTGATGAGTTTTGCCTTTATTGAATTTTTAGCAACCACGAACTTTGTTGTTTCTAATGCTATCCGTTGTTTCTTCTTTCAGACTGTCTAGGTGCTCTCGGCCTTCGTCAGCCTCTTTTTGAGACAATGAAGATTACCAGCTGATTCGCTTAATGGTTTGCCGCTGAGAAGGAGCTACAAAAGCAAAGGGAGTTGGAGATCGTCTAGCTAATGGGTGAGATGGCTCAGCTGACCTCAAATATAGACGTCGTTTGGAGCGCCAACGATGATTTGCTGAAGGGGGCTCAAGAGTTGCGGGCGAAGCACAAAGAAGTGGCGACGACCACCTACAATGCTAGTTTTGATGAGGCCGAACTCCAGTGCAAGGCTAAGCTCATAAAGGCTCGGGATATTAGATATCGGTGTGGTTGGGTCGACGCTCTAAAGGCTGCCATTGTTCCTGCTAACTTGCCACTCCTGCAAGATCTTCCTTCCTTCCCAAACACAGCTCTAGCAACTACTCCTGCCAATATGCCTTTAATGTTTACTGATAATGGCCAATATGCCATTCAGTCGACATGCCTTTTAGTGTTTTTAGTTGCAATGTCCGACAAGCCACTTGCCCCTTCCTCCCTCACTGAGGGTTTGGAAATTGGTGCATCGTTGCAAACTCTTAATGGTTTGAGTGTCTCGGCTACCCACCTATCGGCCTTAAGGCTCGAAAAGTGGACCCTAGCCTTTTGCGAGCATTGCCTCGGTCATTCGAGGTCGGTCTAGGGCTCCGTCGGTCAAGGACCCTAACCTTTAATATCTTGGTGTTGGCGTATTCATAAGAACAACAAATGATAGAAAATTAGAATTTATTTTGATATAAAGGAGTCTTAGCTCGTTACAAAAGATATAGCAGTGACAAAGAAAAGGACTACTGGTAGTATTTTTGAAGGTTGACTGTAGTCTACAGGTTTAGCACGGCATTACTAGTCATGTCTTCCGGTCGGTAGACCCCGATGCCAATTTGCTTTGTAATTCTGTACGGCCCTCCCAATTCGAACCGAGTTTTCCATCAGACTGTTTTTTTGTGTTGGCCACTACCTGTCTGGTCAAAATGTTCATTGTCAGACCCCCTAATTGTACCCTTTGGCCACCTCTTACTGATAGGCGGCAAGATAAATGCTTGGTAATTTCTAGGTCCTTGGCTCGGTCACGCTTCTCCTCGGCCAAATCTAGGTCCTTGGTAATTTCTTGGCTATTTTGAGCTTCATTGAAGTGTTCGGTACGAATAGTTGACAGGTCTACTTTAAGTGAGATGATGGCCTCCATGCCAAAAGCAAGGACGACTGGAGTTTGGCCTGTGGATCGCCTTGGCGTGGTTTGGTATGCCCAAAGCAAGCTCGATAGTTCTTCTTCCCATTGCCCCTATGCTGCCAGCAACCGTTTCTTGATTCCCGACACCATCGTCTTGTTGGAAGCCTCAGCCTCTCCTTTACTCTGCGGATAGCACGGTTTGGAATTGTAGAACTTGATCCTATGCTCGGCAAAGTCGGTGAAGAGACCTTCCACAGATTGAGCTCTGTTTTCTAAAACAAAGCGTAAGGGATGCCAAACCTGGAGTTAATATTTTTCCAAGCGAATTGGTTGACATCTTTTTCTCCAATCGTGACTAGTAGTTCGGCATCTACCCATTTGGTGAAGTAGCCAGTGGCAGTGATGAGAAATTTGAACCCTCCTGGTGTTGTCGACATTTTGTCCACTATATCCAGTCTCCACTGTGAAAATGGCCATGGATTTGTCAAAGGCGAAAGCTCCTTGGCTGGTTGCCGAATGAGCGGAGAGAAGCACTGGCACTTGTCATATTTTTTGTACAAACTTTTGTGCATCTTTCATTATCTTCGGCCACCAGTAACCCTGAGTGATTGCTTGGTGGGCTAAGGACTATCCCCTTAAATGATAGCCATAACTTTTGGCATGAATTTTGTACAATACCTTCTCGATCATTACCGAACGTACATAGTATAGATAGAGTCTCGTAAACGACCGCCGGTGGAGTTTGGTCTCTGGTGAGACCCAGAATTGGGTCAACTTGTGGACTATGCAGTGTGCTTCCCTCTTGTCGACAAGCGGCCTATTTTCTTTCAAATATGCAATGATGGGGTCCATCCATCTTGGACTGTGCTCGGTCATCAGTACCTCAATGGTTTTCAAGGGTTTGATACTTGGTCGGGCTCGGGTGTCGATTGAAATTGTTCGGTGATCATTGACTTCTGCGGTCGAAGCCACGCCTGCCAATGTGTCGTCATGTGAGTTCTGCTCCTAGCAATTTGTTTAACCTGAACCTTCTGGAACTTTCTATTATTGGATCGATTCCCGAGAACCAATAATGAACTCACATAGATTATATAACAAAAAAAATATAAAATCCTATTAGGCGGAACTAGTGCTCATACCTTTGAGATCTTTTTGGTTTGATCTCAACATTCTTCACAGTTTAATCCTGATCTAACTTTGAGCATGGCTGGAAAAATTTTGCTCGATTGACCTTGAAATCTTCTACCGTAATCCTATTGCACTTTGATCACGTACTGAGTGTGGGCTAAAAAATGTGATCTCTTTGCCTTCGTAGAACCTCTCTCAATATTTCAAGTATTAAGTTCTGTATCGGACCTCGAAGGCATAGCGGTATATATATAGGCAACGACAAGGACTTCTAGGAGAAGTATGAACTGGACTTCTTATATAATTCGAGATTCCTAATCAAAATCAGATTAATTCTGAATTATGTACAACTATAGAATTATAATTGCATTATCTTCTCATATCTCAAAATTATATTTCGAGCTACATATTATTAAGTATTTATTTATCTCCCTACGATAAAATTACAGATACCCGTTGATTAAAATAAATTGCTGACAATTTATTTAATCAACATCTATAAAATTCCTTGAGACCTTCCGCTTAATTTATTCTTTATTTTGGATACTAATATCCACTTGCAGGGTTTGACATAATCAAAACTTATAAGCTTCCTCATCAATCCCTATAAAGGGACGTGGATTCCTTTAATAATTAACAATTGTCAAACGCTTAATATTGTGAAGACTATTGGCCCGCAAGGTCTCACTTTATAATAAATAAAAGTCAACAATATTAAATGTACATATCCATTAATTATCTTTGGGTTAAGAGCACAAATATTTATAATAATCACGAGATGCGAATTGTATTATATTGTCAGTATAAATATAATTACCTAAAAGTGGTCCTGTTCAATACACACAAAGTGCACTAACGTAGTGAGTTAAAATTGTACCATTTTTCGTAGCCAAGACAAACCTACTGAAACACTGTGTTACAGTCCTACTGTTGGTGCGTCCAATTCCACCTAAGAATGTGAACTATAGACTTATATTCTACAAGAATCAATAATCTGATCCTCTGTGTGTAAGCCAAAGTCTACACACTAGATTATCTACTATGTGGAATAAGAGATGCCCATACATAATATGATATGATATAATATAAACATTGTCCATAAAGATTATCTTCAAGAAAAGAATAACTGTTTAAACAATTCAAAACAAATATTAATTCATTACATAAAGTCATGGCCTTTAGTATAAAATCTTCACAATCTCCACTTAGACTCAAAGCCATAATGCCATAGATCTCACTCTCATTCCCTCCACATGACTATCAAAAGTTTTTTCCAATAGACTTTTTGTGAAAGGGTCTGCTAGGTTGTTCGCTGATGCAATCTTGGTCACCGTTACATCACCTCTCTAAACAAATTCTCGTATAAAATGATACTTACGCTGGATGTGCTTTCCCTTCTTATGAGTCCTTGGTTTCTTTGAGTTAGCAACCACACCACTATAGTCACAATAAAGTGTAATAGCTGATTGTACTTAAGGAACTACATCTAGATCCATTAAGACATTTCTGAGCCAAACGGCCTCCGTGGCTGCCACATATTCAGCCTCTATTGTGGAATCAACAATATATGATTGTTTGATACTTCTCTAACTTATGGCTCCACCTCCTAGGGTAAAAACATATCCCGAGGTAGACTTTCTGGAATTATTTTCTGACATAAAGTCTGAGTCTGTATACTCATAAGGCATTTGACTGTTTGACTAGTAAACCGACATATAATTTCTAGTCCTTTTCAAGTATTTCAAAATATGTTTTACCGCAATCTAGTGTTCTTGTCCAGGATTAGACTGAAATTTTCTAACTATGCCTATAGCAAAACAGATATCATGCCTAGTACACAACGTAGCATACATGAGGCTTCTTACCGCAGAAGCATAAGGAACTACTCGCATCTTATCTTCCTCTTCAAGTGTTTTAGGACACTGACTGTTAGACAGATAGATTCCATGTCTGAAAGGAGGAACCCTTTCTTGGAATCTTACATGCCAACTCGAGAAAGAATCGTATCGATATAAGTAGCTCGTGATAATCCCTATATCCTTTGCTTGCAATCTTGAATAATCTTTATCCCAAAGATGTGACCAGCTTCTCCAAAGTCCTTCATATCAAATTGGTTGGATAACCATACCTTCACTGAAGACAACACTCTCACATCGTTTCTGAACAACAAAGATATCATCTACACATCGTACTAAGAACACTATTATTTTTTCGTTGCATCTCTTGTACTCACACAACTCATCTAGACTTTGATTAAAACCAAAAGATTTGATAGCCTGATCAAAACAAATGTTCCAAGACCTTGATGCTTGCTTAAGTCCATAAATTGACTTTTTAAGCCTGCATATCATGTGCTCTTGACCCTTTGTTATGAATTCAACTGGCTTCACCATGTAGATGCATTCATCTAGATTTCCATTAAGAAACGCAGTCTTGACATCCATTTGTCCAATCTCGTAATCGAGATGAGCCGCAATGGATAAGAGAATCTGAATGGACTTTAGCATCACAACTGGCGAAAAAGTTTCTTCATAGTCAATCTCTTCTTTCTAAGTAAAATCTTTTGCTACAAGTCTTGTTTTAAAGGTTTTTGCCTTCCTGTCCCCTCCTTTCTTTTTCCTATCGATCCACTTGCATCCAATAGATATCCCTTCGGGTGGTTCTACAACATCCTAGACTTGATTAGAGTACACAAACTCGATTTTCAAATTCATAGCCTTTTGCCAAAATTTATGTGTCTTGCATTGCTTCATTAAAGTTACAGGATTCGGCATCCAATTCTTCAAGGATTCTATCAAATGATTCTTCCAAGAACATGTACTGATCGGGTTGAATAATAACCCTCCACTTTAACGAGGCACTGTTGTGTCAATTGTTATTTCTTGTGGTGTTTCCTTTTGCACTAATGGTGCTGAACAAGTTTGCATTGGTCACTTTCCTCTCAATTCCTCTAGCACAATCTTACTTTTGGACTTGTGATCCATAACATAATCTTCCTCTAAGTATCAGGCATTGGTGCTAATAATGACCTTTTGATCTTTAGGACTATAAAATAAACCACTCTTCGTTCCTCTAGGATACCCTATAAAATAATGATCTTTTTGTTATTTTACCTTCTAGACAGGATTCACATACTGAAAGTTTATTTACGTGCAATGTACCCAATGGTCTATTTTGAACCTGTCTAGAAATCCTTTTAAGATTAATATGACCAAGATGTAAGTGCCAAAGATACGTTTGGTTCAATTCAGAAGGTATCTTTCTCTTCCATGATATACTATTTGTATTATTAAATTCATTCAGTTGTAGTCCATTATTCACTTGAAGAATTGTAACATATTTTTTAGCCTTTTTTCTGTTTCTTCTTGTATTTCGGTTTAGAAGCAGAACTTTTCTCAAGCATAAATACATTTTCCTAGTATTTTCATTACGCCCTCTACTGCTTGGAGTTCTTTAAGAAGTTTTGCCAAAGTGTTACATCATTTGTTCATATTGTAATGCATGTGAAAATTCTTAAAACTCTCCGGTAGTGAATGGAATATGATATCAATTTGGGTTTCCCCATCCATTTCATCTCCAAGGATCTCTAGTTCATTTAGATGACTCATTATCCTATTGAAGTTTGTACCGATAATTCCACAATTAATTTTGTCCGATGTGGAGGAAGGTCCAAAATTAACACACAAAATTAATCATATAATCCACAAACTAGTGATGGAGACCATAAGATTTGTACATGACTAACTCTCTCTCCCACTTAGTTATTTATCTTTTCGTGAGGGTTATAAAAATATTTGCATGTGAGTGATCTAGGCATAGGTCAATATTCCATGTTGTCCATAATTATAAGAAAATTATAATTAAACAAGGAAAACCAATCACATATGAATAACGAAACACAAATATAGTAGGAGTCCCAACTATTATGGTCAAATCATCAGTTTTCAAAACAGGCTTGATTGTTGCCATCGACTTGTCCCCTAAACCAAAGATGATGCTGATGTTACATATTGTTTCTTCAACAGAAACACATCGATCCCTCCAAAATCGCTGATTTCTTCCATCATCAGAACCTGTTATTACATATTGATTCTATGCCTCCAAATAGGAGTTCACATGGCTTAATCAATAAAAATAGTCGCGGTAAATAAACTAAAATCGTTAAATCAAATCCTAAGTCTCCTATGACAGGAGTTCACATGCTACGTATTAATATTACAAGCCTCAAAACTAGTAAAAAAAAACATAACCACATATAAAAATAGTGTGGGATCCAATCACACTAAAATTTGCTATCACACAATCATACAAGTGTGACCATAATAGTGGGATATGAGAAATTAAAAAACAAACGTTAGCACAACAATACTACGTTCTGTTTTTATGTGGACAACATGGTATGTATAAATCACACACGTTATCACAACCAGTTTTGATACCACTGTTAGGGATTGATTTTCAAGACCCAGTGATGAACGTGTAGAGAGTATACAACAAAAAATATAAAATCCTACTAGACAAAACTAGGGTTCATACCTTCGAGATCTGTCTAGTTTGATCTCGGCTATCTTGACGTTGATCGAACTTTGAGCACGGTTGGAATAATCTTGCTTGATTGGCCTCGATATCTTCTACCGTAATTCTATTGCAATCACAAATTGAGTGTGGGTTCGAAAATTTGATCTCTTTACCTTAATAGAACTTCTCTCAATATTTTGATCTCAAGTTGTGTCTGACCTAGAAGAAGTACGAGCTGGGCTTTCTATATAATTCGGGATTCCTAATCCAATCCAGATTAATTCTGAATTATATAACTACAATTCATATCATTACAGAATTATAATTGCATCCCCCTCTCATATCTCAAAATTATATTTTGAGTTCTATGTTATCAAATACTTCTTTATCTCCTCACGTTAAGATTACAGATACCTATTGATTAAAATAAATTACTAACAATTTATTTAATATTGATCTCTCAAATTCTTTGAGACCTTCCACTTAACTTATTTGTTATATCCGATACTAATATCCACCTACAGAATTTGACATAATCGAAACTTATAAGCTTTCTCAAGGTGACCCAACTTATTGAGACTATTGGCCTACAAGGCCTTACTTTATAATTAATCAAATTCAATCACATTACATGTACACATCAATTAATTATCTTTGAATTAAGAGCACAAGCATATATAATAACCATGAGGTGCGAATTGTATTATATTGTCAGTATAAAAATAATTATCTCAAAGTGATCTTGTTCAATACACACAAAGTGTACTAACATAGTGAGTGAAAATTGTACTATTTTTCGTAATTAAGACAGATCTACTAAAATACTATGTTACAGTCCTACTAGTGGTGTATCCAATTTCACCTAGGCCTGTGAACTAAAGATTTACATTCTATAAGAACCGATAATCTGATCTTCTGTGTGTAAGTCAAACTCTACACATCAAATTATCTACTATGTGAAATAAGAGACACCTAAGCACTATATGATATGATAAAATGCAAACATTGGCCATAAAGATTCTCATCAAGAAAAAGAATAGTTGTTTAAATAATTCAAACAAATATTAATCTATTACATAAAGTCATGGCCTTTAGTATAAAATCCTAATAGTAAGTTCATTATATTATCGTTCCTTTAAGTTTCTAAGGATATTATTTTCCCCCGGTATCCCTTCTTACTTATTATCTAGCATAGAGTACCCGGTTTATATTCACAAGTCCTTACTAAGGTAAGGTAGAGACTTCTATCATCCACTCGAATCAATACCTATTTCACTCTAACTAAACCCAACCGAAAACTTAGCTCTGTGGAGTCAGGTGCCAATGATCCTTAGTCGCTTTTCCTTTACCAGTTCAAGGTCGTCCAATACAAGGTCATCACTGCTTCGAGGCTCAGAGCTGTCGAAGCAAACGCATCCCAAAGTCACCTCCAACCAAATACAACCATCTTCTAGTTGGGGTCGTTAATTAACAAATGAGATGATGCCCAGTAGGACTCAAATCCACATAGAACACAAAATTTGGGTCGACGCCCAGAACACCTCACTAGACACAACGACCACCAATTATTCACTTTTCCATTAACGAACCAACTTGTTCTCTACATATTTCACTACTTTATAATGTTTACCTAACACCCTCTGCTTCCATATTAAGTGGCATTTGAATCGGTGTCCCTAATGTTGATTCTAGGTTTTCAAGTAAACATCAAATCAAGCTCTTATCCAAGTTAAACAATCTAACAATTCGTCTATATATGCGTTAACCCATCGGTGTGACGGCCACATTGAACCGTAATTGGCCCCATGTCCCAATACCACTCATCCATTGGCTCACGGCCATCATGATTATATAAAAAATACAGCAACTTACGATACTCTCGAAACAACTATCTAACCACAATGATAGTTTATAACGTTAAGCACCTCATGGTCGAAGTATGGTCAAATGCGCACACAAAACTCTATGAAAACTCGTGATCATACAAAATATGTTCGTGGATGCCTGTGTTAGGGATCGATTTCTGAGACCCAGTAATGAACGTGCACAAACTATACAATAAAAAAATAAAACCCTACAAGGTGAAATTAGAGTTCATACATTCAAGATCTCTTTGGTTTGATCTCGACAACTTTCACAGTTTGATCCTGATCAAAGTATGAGCACGGCCAGAATAATCTGGATCGACTGACCTCGTGATCTTCTACTGTAATCCTATTGCAGCTTGATCACAAATTAAGTGTAGGCTAAAAAATGTGATCTCTTGATTTCACAGAACCTCTATTAATATTTTGAGTATTAAGTTTTTTTGACCTAAAAGGCATAGCAGTGTATATATAGGTAATGATGGGGACTCCAAGGAGAAGTATGGGCTGGACTTCCTATAATTTGGAATCCTAATGCAACTTAAATTAATACCGAATTATATAAACTATAATTCATACCACTATAGAATTATAATTGCATTTCGTTCCCATATCTCAAAATTATATTTTGAGCTCCATGTTATCAAATACTTATTTATCTCCCCACGTTAAGATTACAAATACCCATTGATTAAAGTAAATTACTGACAATTTATTTGGTCAACATCTATAAAATTTCTTGAGACCTTCTATTTAACTTATTCGTTATGTCAAATACCAATACTCATCTGCAAGGTTTGGCATAATCAAAACTTATAAGTTTACTCAAGATAATATCATCAATCCCTATAAAGGGACATAGATTCCATTAATAATTAATAGTTATTATACACTTAATATTGTGACCCAACTCATTGAGACTATTAGCCACAAGGTCTCACTCTATATTGAATCAAAATCAACAACATTAAATGTAAACATCCATTAATTATCTTTGGGTTAAGAGCAAAAGCATTCATAATAATCATGAGGTGTAAATTGTATTATATTGTCAACATAAATATAATTACCTTAAAGTGGTCTTGTTCAATACACATAAAGTGTACTAACGCAATAAGTTGAAACTATACCATTTTTTGTAGTCAAGACAGAACTACTGAAATATTGTGTTATAGTCTTACTGATGGTATGTCTAATTTCACCCCAAACTGTGAACCAAAGACTTATATTCTACAAGAATTGATAATCTAATTCTCTGTGTGTAAGTCAAACTCTACACACCAGATTATCTACTATATGGAATAAGAAACACCCATGCACGATATGATATGATATAATGCAAACATTGCCCATAAAAATTCTCATCAAGAAAAGAAATAACTGTTTAATAAATAATTCAAACAAATATTAATTCATTACATAAAGTCATGGCTTTTAGTATAAAACCACAACAATCTTCCACTTAAACTCGAAGCCTTGATACCATACATCTCACTCCCATTCCCTCCACATGACTATCAAAAGTTTTTGTTGGTAGACTTTTTGTGAAAGGATCTGCCAGGTTATTCGCTGATGCAATCTTGGTCACCATTACATTACCTCTCGGAATGAATTCTCATATAAGATGACACTTTCGCTCGATGTGTTTTCTCTTCTTATTAGTCATTGGTTCCTTTGAGTTAGCAACTGCACCACTGTTGTTACAATCAAGTGTAATAACTGATTGTGCTAAAAGGACCACATCTAGATTCATTAAGATGTTTATAAGCCAAATGGCCTCAGAGGCTATCACATATTTAGCATCCATGATGTAATCAGCAATATATGATTGATTGATACTACCCTAACTTATGGCTCCACCTCCTAGGGTAAACATATATCTTGAGGTAGACCTTCTAGAATCCTTATTTAAAATAAGTTTGAGTCTGTATACCCATAAAACATTAGACTCTTTGACTGATAAACCAACATATAATTTCTAGTCCTTTTCAGGTACTTCAAAATGTGTTTTACCACACTCCAATGTTCTGATCCAGGATTAGACTGAATTCTGCTAACCATGCCTACATCAAAGCAGATATCAGGTCTAGTACACACGTAACAAGTTGTTTCTCTATGATTTAATATATGAAATTCATTTAAAATTTTTGAGGCTACGGTTAATCACGAAACATTTTTTAGTCAATGGTGAGTTTTTTTGGAATTTTTCTGAGAACGAAGTCCAGACAACGTAATCTAATAGGCCTCGTTTTTGCACAGTCAGTTTCATATTTTTTCCAACTATAGGAGCAGCAATTTAATGGACATTAATTGGGCAGTTGCCCAATGCCTTTAAGCGTCTCTCTCTCTCTCTCTCTCTCTCTCTCTCTCTCTCTCTCTCTCTCTCTCCATTTTTTTTATCTCTTCTTCAAATATCTCCCAATAAATTCCTAAAACCCCACTGTCTAATTTTCGACGTAACTCCAACAAACCTATTCTTACTTCTCCGGTCTACAGATAGTGTTTCTCCTGCTCTCTCTCGCTCTCTTAGATATATGTGCATATGTTATTATATTAATATATAGTTTTTAACAATTATTTTAAATAAAATATAGTGATTTAATATTAAAAACAAGAGTCACTATATATACATTATGTATGTTAAGTGTTTATGTGTATCTGTATAAGTTTATAGTTTTAATTATTTTTAGTATACCTATGTCATTTTTAACCCTTAAATTTTGTTATAAATGAGTTCTTTATAAAAATGAGTTTTTAGGTGGGGCTGACATGATTTTCTTTGTTTAAAAATAATTAGTTAATCACAAGAATATTTTTGTGACACGAGCAGGTCCTGGTGTTGTTCAGGATAATTTTTCTGCACAATAATAATTGCAATTCACGCATCAAAGGTGAGTTACAAATATAACCTTGTTACATATATATGGTTCAAATGTTTTATCATTGGTAAAAGCATTGTGAACAGTTTAAAATTGTTTAAAATTATAAAGGCGACTTGCATGGAAGCGCCATATTTTAGATAATAATGATTGAAAAATACCATTGGATTAATTGATATTTTTATGAATTTATACGGTTAAAACATCTAAAAGAAGGTCTTGGAACATGGACATTAATCAGAGAGTGAAGGATGAAATAAGGAGGGAAAATGATACTACTAGGTATCCTAGGGACTTGATATCATTTCCATATTACTAGGGTCGCTCCCTAAAAGCTGGTGTTCGTTCATTAAGATGTATATTGTGGTTCACAATTTCGAACCTGAAAACTTGCATGATTTGATTGATATGATATATCTGATTATTGCTCTGAATAATTTTCAAGAATTAAAAATAATTAGATCTTTCAGTTTTGAGCATGATGAATCTTTGTATAGAAAATGACATATTCTATTGGCAGATTTTTTCCATGATAAATAGAACATTGATATATTATAATCTCACTTGGAATGGTTTTCTGTGTTTGTAAAACTGTTTTAGGAGAACTCAGAATGGAGTAGGAATGAACGTAGAGGATAATTTCTATATTTTCTTTTCCTGTTCAGACTTATTATATTGAACTGGGTACAATTCAAGACAATGATAGGTATTTGTTTTCGTGGTGCCAGTATGGTGGGCAACAAGTTTGTAACTTTAAAGCCTACTGGTGAATAACGACTTTGCTTACATGTTAAATTAGCTCTGTTGTAATGTATTTTATACGCTTCTACTATTGAAAATAAATGAAAGTATTATGGTTCTGAGATATTTTATTCAGACTTGAGTAAAGAAAGCCTAGGGTGAATACGTGTTCATTGGCGGGTCATGAATTCCTAACCCTATGGATTTGGGTCGTGACAACACAACCTAGCATGCATACATGAGGCTTGCTACCGCAAAGCATAAGGAACTTCTTTCATCCTATATTCCTCTTCAAGTGTTTTAGGACACTGATCCTTGGATAGATAGATTCCATATCTGAAAGGAAGGAATCCTTTCTTGGAATCTTACATACCAAAACAAGCAAAAATCGTATCAATATAAGTAGCTTGTGATAATCTGTCACGACCCATTCCAATTTGGAACAGATTAGTGACCGGCCAACGAGCTAATTCGTTAAGGCCTATAACGAATACAGTTAAGGATCTCCAACCTGCCACGCAAAAATCTAAGCCAAAACTAATCAGAGTAAATGGAAACGTATATTTACAACCTCAAAACAAACACCAGGGAAGTGTACGTGTTAAACTGAGCATATAGACATCCTATAACATCATCCTCAAAAATATCAGCCTAACAGGTGGCCGAACAAGTCCTAGTGATCAAACAAAACTAAACATACTGTCTATGCAATATATACAACCAAAAGTCTTTTATCTCCCTACTGTCCATGGCTCGCCTCCTCAGAACCTGGTATGTTGTTTAACAACATCATTAGCACAACGCTAGTGTGAATTCAAATATGAAATTCTACGTGTTTGCCATGTTATTCATATGCACAATGCATGTAACATAATGATCTTGATAAACATAATTAACAGCATAGTCCAAAAGGTCAAGCCTAGGACTTTGTTCAAGCTTATCTCATTTAGTTCAATTTAAACGGTTGCCAATTGTTCGTAGGTGGGAGCTACCCCCTTATGCATCATCGCATACGTGGAATGACGTCATCCATAGACCACATGCATTGGCCGTGGTTAACAACCTTGTTTCACGCCTCTCGCTATATTCTAATCCCCTAGCGGTCGGGGTACCGTTTGAACTACTTATCAACGTATTAATCAATGTTTTCTTAATTAATGCATGGTCTAAGTATGAAAAATTCAATATGATCTAGCATGGCATTTTCATGTTTAAAACAACATATAACATTGAAATATCTCATGCTTTCATGCTTTTAAAATTATACACGTAACAAGTCATATTTGAACTCACCTCTTGCTATGTCTCGTGGACTCGCTAATATATCACCACTTTCACTTCTCGTTCTTTATACCTCGTTTCCTATATCATCAAGGATATCTTACTCAATAACTAAAGTTTAACGCTTAAAGATAAACTCAAACCTCAAGTGTATTCCTTATAATTCGAGTAACCGACTTTCTTAATCCATCAAAAAAAATATCTCACGCTATGGATTGAAACTCATACAAGGTTATAATTAGTCTCCTAACATTAGAATATCTATATTAAATGGTTTGGGAGATCACGAGGTCAAATAAAAAGGTTTGAGGTTCAAAATCGTCAAAGTGAAACTCGTGACAGATTCTCAGGAATTTACGCTGATAGAAATCAGTTTGGAAACCTCATCAAACCATGTCCAAAATTCACCAAATTTGACAGGGTGGTAGTTTAGGTTGTTGGGAACATTCAGTATGAAGAACCCGAGGCTTGAAATAGCTTTTAAGTAATGTAAAAACTCAGTATAACAGAACTGGTAGAAAATTGACACAGTTTACCAAATATGACGTTTCTTCAAATCTAACCGTTAGAATTTAGTGATTCAAATTGGAAATGTTAACTAAGACATTGGTCTAGCTGTGTTCCAAATTTCATGACGATCCGAATACTAAGAGGTCTAGGGAAGCTTTTGAAGCCAGAGGAAAAATCTGCCTTACAGCAGCAGTTGAAATGCTACCAGATTAACATGACAGATTCGGTTCAAACCTAAAAAAACTCTGGATTTGATGATATACACCTAAAATTAACTTAGCACAGTATGAAAACTAAGCTCCAACATTAATCCATGATAGAAATTATAAGGATTTTTACCAAATTCAGTAGAGTTGTGGTGCTTGCTTAGCCTCCAAGCTTCTTCTCTTCTCCTTCTCTTTTCTCTCTTTTTTTTCCTCACAATTTTCTGTAGCGGTGGTTATGGGAGCTGCTTGGAGGACTTATGTAAAAATCTAGTGATTAGGAAGTTTGAAGCGTAAAAAGAAGAAAATGCAAAACCTGCTTGGTGTCAGCCTTGCAAGAGTTTCAATATGACTAAGAAAATGAATTCCTATCTTAAAGTAAAAAGTAAAAAGGAAGTATCCTAGTAAATATATGTATCACTCCACTATTAACTATCATATATAACCTTATTTGGTATCTCGGTAAAAAAAATAAAGTAAATAAATTAGTTTTAGAGACCTCTAATCTCGATCGATTATTCCCTTAGAGTAATATTTGGTTTAATCTTCAGTTATCACTTATGCTTAAAATAAATTATCGAACCACCCTTCGGTCTCCGATTATGATTCGATCCAACTTCAAATATCCCTAAATAATTCCGGGATATCTCCTCGTTCACCCAATAGTTATCGAAACAACTTCGAAAAGTTTCTATTTAGTAATTCGATCGAATTTTTAAATTCACCAATTTTTTTCTACTTTCTTTATTTTGGATCAGGGTCTCACATAATCCCAACTCCTTTGCTTGCGATCTCGAATAATCTTGATTCCAAAGATGTGACCGACTTCTCCTAAGTCCTTCATATCGAATTGATTGGACAACAATACCTTTACTAAAGATAACACTCCCACATTGTTTTCGATGAGCAAGATATCATCTACTTATAGTACAAAGAACACCATTACTTTTTCGCTTCATCTCTTATATACACATGACTCATCCGGACTTCGATCAAAATCAAAAGATTGGTTGCCTGATCAAAATGAATGTTCCAAGATCTTGATGGTTGCTTAAGTCCATAAATGAACTTCTTACGCTTGCACACCATGTAAATGCGTTCATCCAGATTGCTATTAAGAAACGCAGTCTTGACATCCATTTGTCAAATCTCGCAATCGAGATGAGCCGTAATGGATAAGAGAGTCCAATTGGACTTTATCATGGCTACTAGCGAAAACGTTTCTTTATAGTCGATCCATTCTTTTGAGTAAAACCTTTCACTACAAGTCTAACTTTAAAGGTTTCCACCTTCCCGTTCACTCATCTCTTTTACTTATAGATTTACTTGCATTCAATGGATTTTACCCCTTCGGCTAGTTCTACAAGATTTCAGATTTGATTAGAGTACATAGACTCTATTTTTGAATTCATAGCTTTTCGTCAAAGTTTTATATTTTTGTCTTGCATTGCTTCATTGTAGTTACAAGATTTGGCATCCAGTTCCTCAGGGATTCGATCAAATGATTCTCTTAAGAACATGTACTGATCGGATTGAATAATAACTCTCCCATTACGATGAGGCACAATTGTGCCAACCGTTGTTACTTGTGGTATTTCCTCTTACCCTAATGGTACTAAAGAAGTTTGCATTGGTCTCTCTTCTCTCAATTCTTCTAGAACAATCTTACTTCTGGGCTTGTGATACAAAACAGTCATCCTTTAATTATCAAGTATTAGTACTAACAACGACCTTCTGATCCTTAGGACTATAAAATAAACTATCATTTGTTCCTCTAGGGTACCCCATAAAGACACAAACTGTTGTCCTTCATTGTAACTTATCCGCGTTCGCTTTCAACACATGTGTTGGACTACCTCAAATCTAAACATGCCGCAGGCTAGGTTTGTGAGCAGTCCACATTTCTGTGGGAGTAGAAGGTACTGACTTAGATGACACTAAGTTAAGAATATATGTCACTGTTTCTAATGCATGTCCCCAAAATAAAATTGGTAGATTTGAATAACTCATCAAGATCTTCCTATGTTCATAATAGTCCTATTCCTTTTTTTCGCTACACCATTTTGTTATGGCATACCAGGTGTAGACAATTAGGATTACCTCATCAGATAAGTAGTCCCTAAACTCTCTCAAGAGATATTCGCCACCACGATCAAATCTTAGTGTCTCGATATATTTACTAAGACATTTCTCCAATTCCGCCCTATACTCTTTAAACTTGTTAAAGGCTTTAGATTTACGGCGCATCAAATAAATGTACCTATACCTTGAATAATCATCAATAAAACTGATGAAATATTGAAAGTCACCTCTTACTTGGATGTTCATAAGTCCACACAAATTAGAGTAAACTAATTCCAACAGCTCTTTGGCTCTATGTCCTTTGCCTGAGAAAGGCCTTTTTATCATTTTACCTTCTCAACTGGATTCACAGACTAGAAGTTCTTTTTGGTCAATTTGTAACTAATTTAGAAATTCTTTTTAGATTAATATGATCTAGGTGTAAGTGCCAAAGAAATATTTGGTTCAATTCAGAAGGCGTCTTTCTCTTACATGATATACTATTTGTGTTATTCAATTCATTCAGTGACAGTATGGGAGAGATAGGATTAATAACATAAAAATCATCCACCAATGAACCAAAAAAAAGAAAACATTTATTAAACTTAATAACCACAGAGTTATTAAAATTAACAAAATAACTGTTTTCAACCAACCTAGAAACTGAAATTAAATTTCTTCTAACATTAGGAACATAAAGACAATCTTTTAATATTAAAATCTCATCACTATCAAAATTAAGATGTAAATCTCCCACTGCAATTGCTGCTACTTACGTAGCATTACCCATATCTAGGTAAACCTCCACATCACTAATCTACTTGATTTTCTAAAATCCTTACAACGAATTGCAATATGATTAGTGGCTCCCGTATCTACACACCAAGAATTGGTAGATAACACGCTAACTATATTTCAACCACTAGTGAATAGGTTTTACCTGGATTGTTCAATTTGTTGAGATAGACAGGACATTGCTTCTTATAGTGCCCTGACTGCTTGTAGTGAAAACACTTACCCTTAGACTTTTTCACTTCACCTTGAGGTCCATTATTCACTTGAAGAGTTGCAACTTGTTTTTGAGCCTTTTTCTATTTCTTCTTGCCTTTTGACTTAGAAGCAAAAATCTTTCTCAAGCATAAACACATTTCTAATTTTTTTCATTACGTCCTCTATTGCTTGGAGCTCTTTAAGAAGTTTTGCCAAAGTGTAACAACATTTGTTCACATTGTAATTCATGCAAAAAAATTTAAAACTCTCTGGCGATGAATGGAGGATGATATCGATCTGAGTTTTTTCATCTATTTCAGCTCCAAAGATCTCTAGTTCATTTACATGAGCTCTCTTTAGCCATCTTTGTGTTAAGCAAGTCCCTCATAGCAACCTACCTTAACCCACTAAAACATTTGACATAGCATGCTGATGTTGCAAAACATTTTATGTATGTACCGAAATATAACACTACGTCATCTCATCAGCCTTAACCCACTTCTTATAAGGTTGGGCTTCCTCATCGGTTGCCCTCTCATCAGATTTTTGTGGGCAATCCTTACTGAGCAACACTATATCCAAGTTTTTTTAGTCAATATAATTACGTCCAGTGAGTTTGTTTTATTTAAGAATGACTGAAAGTGCACTAAAAGAGTCCATTCTTGAATCTCAGAATCACATAATAACAACTATGAAGGGAAAACAAAAACTTTTGAATTTCATTTAAAATATTGATTCTCTCTATGAAACGTTTTTAAAGAAAAACATTTGCAATCTGTTACGTCGTGAAAAGTATACCTTTGATGGGAAGGTCCAATACTTTTCAAGTAGATAGGTCTATTTCTTTTAATTTTGACTATTTAGACAAAAAACTATTGTCAAGCAAAATTAAATAGCCGACTCAAATTTGATCTCACAAATAATAGCAGTGACTCTGATGGAGAGGATACTATTATTTATAATTAAGTGTATACCATCACCTCACACTAAGTTAATTATTTCGTAGTGAATTATTTCAAATGGAGACATGATTTACACAGTAATTAAGTGAGAGCTATCCCAATGAAGTTTGTACCGATGATTCCACAATTAATTTTGTCCGTTGTGGATTAAGGTTCAAAACCAACACACAAAACTAATTATATCATCTACAAATAGTGATGGAGACCATGAGATTTATACTTGACAAACTCCCTCTCCCACTTAGTTATTTAAAAATATTTTTCCATGAGGGTTATAAAAATATTTGCATGTGAGTAATCAAAGTATAGGTCAACATTCCATGTTGTCCAAAACTATAAGGGAACTATAATTAAACAAGGAAGCAATACCAATCACATATGATTAAGAAAATATTTACACTCTTCATAGTGACCATAATGCATCTGAAATGTTATCTTGGCTACGTCCTCCTCTCTGATCCTCAACTAATGATAACCTGACCTTAGATCAATTTTTGAAAATACCCAAGAATTCCTGAGCTGATCAATCAAGTCATCAATTCTCGGCATCAGATATTTATTTTTTACAGTCACACTATTCAATCACAAATAGTCGATACACAACCTCAAGGTCCCATCTTTCTTTTGAGCAAATAGGACCGATGCGCCTTGAGGTGAAGTGCTAGGTCGGATGAAGCGTTTGTCCATCAATTTTCGAAGCTGAACCTTCAACTCTTCCAACTTTGCTAGAGCAAATCGATAAGGTGTCAAAGAAACTGAGAATGTCCCGGGTACAAGATTAATAAAATAACTCCACTTTTCGTTGAGGAGGTAAACCCACAGTATCTTTCGAAAAGACATCTGGAAAGTCATAAACCACTCTAGGCAACTCTCCTCACTTCATCATCTCATGTCATCGTGAACAAACAGCCAAATATCTCCCGGGCCCACAACTCATGAATTATTATTTGAATGTCTCATTGGTCTCCCCCAAAACTGAAAATTATCACCCTCCAAAATGTTGATGGTCAACCTACTCCGGTAATAATCAATCGCAGCTCTAAGGAAGATCAATCAATCCATACCCAGAATAGCATCTCAACTACTCATGTCAAACAAAATGAGATCAAAAAATAAACTATGGTCGGCAACTCCATCTCACAAGAATAACACACGTGCCTCAGAACCACATCACCTCTAACAGGCATCTCAACAGATAAAGCAAGCTCTAACATATTAACTTTAAGACCCAAGGTAATAGCAAGACTTGAAGAAATAAACGAGTATGAAGCACTAGTGTCAAACAAGACACTAACTCATGTGCGAGAGAAAAGAAGGTATCTCAAAAATATCAATCTCCACCATGTCCCGCTTCATCAGGTCAAGAGGTAGTCTAAGGTCGCTCGTCACAACCTCACGTGACTAACAACACAACTAAGTTCACCAAACAATCAACAAGGACCTCTTCTAATCAAAAAAATCTAACAACTCATTTATTACACCCCGACGCGGCGACATACACACAAGAGAACAATGACAACTATCAACAACAAATATTCATATAAATACATAACCCATAAGCATGAAAGCACATAAATGCGTAAGCACGTAAAACATGTAATGAGAAATGCCCTCAAGAATATCAGTCCGGTATTCCAATTAACTTTTCTAGACGTCCAATTAGAAGACACGGTGATCAGATGCCTCTTCTAACCAGATTTCACAAGTAGTAGCATGGACGTTCGAAGACAAGACATGACAATCTATGACACAAATCCACATAAACATGCAAACCTCTAGGACCTTATCCACGGCTCTAGGTATTCAAACCATCGAAACTTCTAGGCTATGAAATAGGCAATGTAACAACATAAACCAAAACCTAACATAAACGTAACTCCAATAAACTAAAATAAATTTCAATAACTGATAATCAACTATCAAAAAATAAATAATCGATCCTTATTAATCTGATTATAAACTAACTAAAATAGGCTTACAAGGCTTAAACAAATAAATAAACAAAGTCTGAAAACTTTCAACTGAACATCTAAACATATATATTGTCAAAAATGAAATTATATCTAACATGCTGAAACATCTTCATACAAAAAGTCTAAGTCTTTGGGTCTGCGTCATCACCTATAAATGGTTAGTTACAGAAAAAAATAAGTCGGAGCTCGAGTAAGAAATCATATTGAAAACATCGAAATATTGAATAAAGTATGCTCGTATCAACAATATAATATGCATAACGATAATATAAATCATCGACTAAACATCCAAAACACTATCATTCTCTCATGCGACTCATGTATAATTTTGACAGTTTTGCACCGCGAACAGCTTACATCGGGGACCCTATCGTAGAATTCACGGGCTACCCCAACTGTCGAGTAATATCTAAACCCGGTAGTTTCACGGCCTTTTATGGGAGGAATCACAAAGCTCCAAATTGAGTTCACGAGCTGCTCCAAATGTTGGGCCATCTCCTACTAGGTAGTTTCACGATCTTTTACCGGAGGAATAAAAAAGATTCCCATGTCGAGTTTACGGGTTATCATACCGAGGGGTCACCCCTTAGCCGAAGTCCAATGTCTATGCATGCTCATATGTATTATTTACCAGTCAAAATCAGACTCAAACAGTAACTCTGTGTGGAACGAAAGACAAGAAATAGGCCAAGTATATAAAAATCCAGATTGTGTTTTTCAATAGGTTACTCAAGTGGATAAAGTTATATAGTCAGGTTCACTCTTAAAAATTCTAAAATGTTACTCCCTCTGTCCCATTTTGTTTCCCTAATTTCGGCGTGTGTGCCTTTTAAAAAATATCTAAATTGAGTAATTAATAATATTTTAAATAATTATAAAAATATTTTCTAATAGAGTTAATCGAGATCTATCAAACATGATCTATATTGAGTATAAAATAAGTTATAAATTAAAAGATATAAATTATTTTTTGAGAGGTCTGAAATAGTGACACAAACAAAATGGGACGGATGGAGTATAATTTATAAGTAGAGACATTGGATCTAATGTCAATAGAAACTACACTCTACAAGCTTTCAAACGATACGTAATAGGTCAAAAAAGGAGTTCGGACAATACATTCTTGCCGGTTCATAATTGATTCCTTTATTTTGAAACACTAAAATTATTTCGTCAAACTGAATTGAAAAATTGATTTTACTCGTGTAAAAATAAAATACAATATATACATTTTGTTTAAGCTCTATGTGTCTAATTTCAAACATAACAAATGGTGCGCAATTTTGATACTCGTACTAAAAGTTATGCTTGTTTTACTAAAGTGTGTCAGTGCTGCATACATAGGCACGAATCTAGTACAGTTCAGTCACTGGATTTTTGTAAAATTATGTATGTTAAATTAGGCTTCAAAATTTTAAATCAACACATTAGACACATAAACCAACAATCAACAAAAATTTCAGAAGTTTTAGAGTTTTAAAACAGCCCTAACGAAATTTTTCAAAATCTAATTATCGTTGTGTTATTTTTTTTAATTCTATTATTTGGAAATAATTTTGTTTTGGCCTTTGTTTCTGTAACCTAACTATCCAAATCATAAAAATCCACAAAAAATATGTATGACTCAATCATACACCAAAAATAACATATATATACCATCGAATTAAACATGATCTATGTAATATCTCAATGTAAATTCATATGAAATCCTACCTTATTCGAATAAAACGCGGCAAACACTTGTATGATCGAAACTTCCTCAAATACTTCACGTACTTGGTTGATTTCGGGCTCTATGCGAAGTTCTCAATGTTCTCTACAACTTTCATAGTTGGCCTCGTCGCACGAATCCTCCGTCTAGGCACTCCTTCTCCCTCCTCAAGTTATTAGGATTTAGAGATCTCCTTAGAAAAAAGCTACGTATTTTTAATATAAACTGATTTTAGGGTTTTCTAATCCTTTTACAGTCATAATTAGATTAATTACATTAACTCCCCTCGAACTACCACAACCCTCGCATCGAGTCCCAACGTTCCAATCCATTACGATTAAGCCACAATTAAACATTAAACTCAAAACTGCAAATTCTAAAAATAATAAAAATAAGAGGTCGAACCTTTGGTTTTCACAGACCTTCTACTATTAACTCAAGTCAATAACTGTCTCACCCTAACTAGATCCGACCGATAACGTGGTTTCACCAGGTTAGATACCAATGAACCTTAGCCTTTTCCCCTTTATCGGCTCAAGGATGCCTAAGACATTGGCCGTCACTCCCTCGGGGCCTGGAGCTGCACTCACAAACGGTCTCAAAGCCACCTCCAACCGAATACACCCACCTCCTAGCTAGGGTCCTTCCATGAGTAAACAAGGAACCTTTAACCGACTATACCATCCTCCTAGTTGAAGTCCAAAATTGTATCACAACAAAAAGTCGATGCCCGATAATATCACTTGCCACGCCGGGTAACATTTGTAAAGACTCGTATTTTTAAAAAGATTATTAATAAATAAAAGTCTTGATAAATTAAAATTTCATGTATTAAATTTTTAATCAAGTACCTAAAATTTACTTTGTGTATTTAAATTTATGTTTGCACGCGTATTTTATATTTTCATACATATACACTATATATACATAATATACTCCATTAAATATTTATCACATCCATCACCTTTACATCGCATCACTTACTTTATCTCCTCCCCACTCCACCTCTCTTCACCATCCATTTTCCTTGATTTTCTCTCAACCATTGGATCAAACTTCTCATTTCTCCTATAAATACTCCCCTCTCTTTCTCTAAATCCTCACACCTTCTTCTCTTAGAAAAAATACTTTTTGCGTCAAACCCTTTCCATCTCAAAATGTCACTCAACAGTCGCAAAAGACTTTTTGCGACGGCTTTGTGACAACAAAATGGTGGTCACAATTGAATGGGTTGCAAAAGTTTTTTGGGACTGCAACGCACCGTCCCGAAAGCTTTTGCGACGGTAAATGAGATCCTTTGCGACTGTTCATTTTTCGTTGCAAAAGACCCTATAGTTCTTAATTGTTACGACTGTTGAGTTTGCCGTCGCCAAAAGTATAGATCATTTGCGATGGGTATTTATGCCGTTGCAAAAAGTATGAACCTTTGCGACTGCTTATAAAGCCGTCGCAAAAACTTTACTTTTTACGACAACTAAATTAATCGTCGAAAAAGACATTGAATTTAAAAAAAATTATATTTCCTGTAAATTTAAATCACCTAATGCCAAGTCCATAACTCAAATTCCACAAACTAATTAACACAGTTTTTTAAACGACAAAATGACAATAATTATACCCAACATAAGCACGCATTATAAGTTTTAAATCATCATTCATTCATAGAATCAACATCTGCGAACATATTTATTCAATCTCACAATATTCATATTACATTGTCCTGAATAATACACTTACAATAACTAACTTCAAAATATGTTCATTCAACGACGTACATGTTCATTCGTCCACAAACAAGTAGACTTTAAAATGTAAATCTTCTCAATCGATGGACACTTTAGTCTTGTTCACACTTGAAAATAAAATTATTGATGCTTATGTTAGAATCATGAATACATACATGTCAACAAGACAAATCATCTAAATTCTAGTGTCTTTGACCATTTACCGATATCCACCATTCCTTTTTGCACAATCTACAGAAATAAACAAATATCCAACAAGAATAAGCAAAAGTAGTCTTCATAACTTTCTTCATTGCTAATACTCAACAATCACATAACTAATACTTAATCAAAAGGGGAGGAGGAGGAGGAGGAGGAGGAGGAGGAGGAGGAGGAGAGGGGGGGGGGGGGGGGGGGGGGGGGGAGTCGTTGCGTCACACTTGCTCACTGGTCAAGAACCACAACATAAATTCACACATTTCATGGGGGGGGGGGGGGGGGGGGGGGGGGGGGGGGGGATGCAACAAACTTCCCATTTTCTCCCTTGGCAAGTGCAAAAAAGGGAAGAATATTGAAAATCACCCCAAATTTCCGATGCGAGTGAGTAAGTGGTAGCCTCCAAAAATTAAGATATCCACACTCCTGGTCGCCCCCGCTTTCTTTAATTGATTTTTACTATAAGACTAAAAATATGTTGCAATGAGGAGGGAATAAATTATATAAAAATTAACATTAACATTACTTAAGTACAGGTAAGGTCATCCAAGTATTTAATCATCCAAATACAATGGGGAGGGTTTGTATGTATTATGACATGGTTCCAGTCACAATCACATCCACAAAATTAGTATAAGGCCACAACCTAGTGATAATCCCTTTCCATGATTCCTTCCCATAATCGAGATCCAACTAATAAAGAGGATAATATTTGACATGATGTCAACCCAAAAACCAAAGTTAATACTTAAAATAACAATCATTATTAGTTAAAAGTTCAAATTCTCTAAATATAAATAGCAACAAAACCACCGACACTCAAAACAAATTAGGAGACTCCAAAAAGCTTTTTACAGCTCTGAACTAGTCTTAATAACCCTACTATAAACAACAAGTACAAGAAGCCTGTGTTCTGCTAAGAACAATTGCTGAGAGAATACACTCTAGAGACATGTCAACAAAAGCGGGCAAAAACATGGAGAGACTATTTTACCTTTTGTGCTTGCTCTCTTCCCTCTCCTTTCCTTGTTGCTTGTAAAGCTTCTCAAGAACGAGTCTTGCCTCACATTGGGGAAATTTTTCAAGATCGAAGTAGCTCGGTGCTATATCGATTATCCTACACCCAACTAGAGAATAAAAAATTATAAACATAAAGGCGTACACTGATCAACAGATCAGGAAAACAACTATTGAATACAACATTTCCAAACTCATTTGTAACAATGATGATCACAACAATAAGATTAAATGATAACAATTGGTGTTCTATTTGGGTACCGTAAATACATTTTAAGACTTGGGCCATGGCAGCAAAACAAAACATGAAGTCGAATGTAAGGTACAGCTAGCAGATGATAACGATGTTAAATAGTGAGAGAAAGATCTAAAAGCCTAGTTAAAGAAGCTTGACGAATGAACAGTGTCAATGTCTTCTTCAAGCAAGAACATATCAGTACTTAGCTTTGTCTCTATGTCAAGAGCGTATACATTATCGTACAATGTATTGCACTCCCTGTAACCCAGTTCCCAATGAATCATATATTGTTAAATAGAAACAAAAAATTGCATGTGATAAAAAGAAACAAACCATTCACCACGAACATCTGCCACACTACGAATGAAATTTTTGCTTGTCAGGACAAAATCATTATAGATGACCCAGTCTGGCTTACGATCCAGGCAATTGGAAGGATGCAAGTGAACCACCTGTATACAACACATTATAGCATTTGACAATTGCAGATTCTAGAAAAAAATGTCTGTCTCTTTGTGACATGGTTCCAACCACAATCACATCCACAAATTTAGTGTTAGGCCACAAACTAGTGATAATCTCCTTCCATGACTCCTTACCACATTCGAGATCCAACTAATAGTCATATTCCAGATCTAACTTTTGATCTACCACTAGAGAAACACACACAAAAAAAAAATCCATTTACAATACAATCTGTACTTCGGCAAGAAGAGATCTTCAGCAACCGCTCGATCACTTTTCAATCCATGTCATTGTCATCAACGACGAGAACTTGGTGTTTTGGTGAACTCGACGATTGATGATCAAAAGCATCATCTTTTTGCAATGAGTAGCGAGAACCAGCGACGACGAAGAGAAAGATTTTTGGCTATTCTAATTTTGATCGAGTAGCAGAGAGAGAGAGAGAGAGAGAGAGAGAGAGCGTAAGATGAGAGATTGGGATGGGGGACTGGGTTTGTGCAGCGCTTGGAAGACAGAGAGGGGAGTGACAGGAAAATAAGATTAGTATTAGGAAAGATAAAAAATAGTCTTCTTATTAATTTAATGCTCGTGTTTTTATTATTATGTTATGTATTATCATGTTTTATTTTAGTTACTACGCACCACATATTCAAAATATATTCTGGTCAATATCATATTTTTGTAATTTTTTCAAAATTATTTATGGTGTCTACAATAAGAATAATATTTATGTAACAAAAAAGAAATTAGATCATTAAAGTGTGACTAGAATATATACATTTAAAAAAATACAAAATTCTTCAAAATCATAAAAGTTTTTTTAAATAAAAAATAAAAAATATTATCTAAGTATATCAGTGTTGGAACAAACAAGCATGAACCACATACATATTTTTAAAATAAGCCAAATCTTCTTTTGGAGGAAAAGAAAAAAAGAAGAAAAAAGTAAACATAGTTAACCAATGTTATTGTCCATAACTAACTTTAAAAAATAAATCTTTTGTTCCACTTTAATTGTCCATATTTTTATTTTGAAAGATACAATATGTTATGTACTATTTTTGGAGTCCCAAATCAATTGATTTTAAGAGTCGAACACCTGATAACAGGATCCTACAAGTCAGGGGCGGACCCAGGAATGAAAATCGGGGGTGGCGAAATTTAAACACGTATATGTTTTAAGTTAATTTTTCATAACACACAAAAAAAAATTCACATGTTATAAGGTTGATTTTATCTAAAAATCAGATCAAAATATACATATCCTATAAACAAGAAAAAAAAATACAACATGAACACCTAATTAATATTAAAAAATTAATAATCAATAATTAAAACATAGTAATTAGTAATCACATAACCAACACTCAGTAATAAAAAAAGTCCCTACATCACACTCTTTTTCTTGGCAAGCACTAAAATAAACAAAAGAATTGGTGTGTGATCCTGGGATATCGCCACGTGGTCCTCCAATACCCTCTATCACTATATATTCATTTATGTGAGACTTAATATTAAATGTAGGAACACTCATATGAATGTGTAGTGATTAAAATTGTTGAGACATCACATGAAATGTTCTAATACCACTAAATAATTACTTGTAATATGATAATTAAAAAAATTAAAAAATTGGAATTTTGAAAATTGGGGGTGGCGCGTGCCACTCCCCCCCTCCATAAGGGTCCGCCCCTGCTACAAGTCCATCACATAGCTTAAATTCAGAAATTATAAACTACAATCAAGCGTTAACTATAAAATGAAAGGGCATTATTGGGTTTTGAGATTTGGGATTCGGGATTCAGGTTTACGATATTGAGTATCCGGTTTAGGATTTAGAATTTTGAGTTATGGTCCAAGGTCTAGGATTTAGGTCTAGGGTTTAGGGTACAATGTCTAGTACTATTATGTTGTTCTTAATATTACTTAACTTAATACAATTCTAACAAAATTATTAATTACTTTTGAGTGACAAATTCAATAGGGACAACTCATGTCATGCGGTAATACTATGTGCGTAACACAAAGATTGAATTCAACCACATATTCATTGATTTTTGTTTAATTACACATTCAAGTTTTTTTTGTCATTTTTATTGCAAAAAATATATTTTTTAATTTCACAATTACAACTAGGAAGAAAATGAATTTCAACAATAAATAGATTTTTCTCCGAATCCAAGAATGAAATACTTTTTTGTATAAATTTTTATTTTTTCCCACCAATTAAAAATATCAAGTACTTTTCAAAGATAATGCTCTAAAATATTTTATTTTTTAATTTTTAAAAGTAATAATTTTTTTCATTTTAAAAAAATATGACTTTTGTAATTAAAAAAATGATACGACTTTATTTGTATTTAAATTTTAAAATATTATGAACTTAAATATAATATGACTTTTTACTTTTTAAAACTTTAAAATGTTTTTTAAAAAACTTACATTTTGAGACGGGATATGCAGCGGTCGCAAAAATTCAACACTCACTTTTTGCGATGAAAAAATAGGGTTGTCACAAATATTAGCATTGTTTGCGATGAAAAACTCGGCTGCCACAAAAAGTACATTTTTTGCAACGGCTTAATAAGCGATCGCACAAAGTATACTATTTGCAACGGGAAACTCCGCCATCGCAAAACAATTGACGCAAAAAGCCTTTTTTCTAGTAGTAGATCTTCTTTCTTCTCCAAAACTTCTAACCACATCCGATAAACCCTTCTCCTCTTTTCTTTTTCAAAAATCATAACCGCATCTCATCAACCATTCTCCTTTAAACAAACTTTAATTCCTTCTTCCATCTCCCTCACCTATCCCATCTGTTGCCTTTATATATATACGTTCTATACATACATAATGACCCGGGGTTATAAATAAATAGTTCGAGCACTTTGTTTCACTTACTCCGCATATATATTTTTATTTTGTGCGCACACATATATATGTGTTGAGGTATTTATTCTATTTATCTATTATGTGTATATAATGTAGTTTCTTTCTGTATTATTTAAAGTATCATATAATATTATATTTTAACACACACACGCGCGCACACACACACACATATATATTTACTAAACACCCAGTACTATATGTATGTATGTGTGCGTGTATATATATGTAACCATCTCTCTCTCTCTCTCTCCCCTTCCGTATCTTCAACCTCGATTCCCCCCCCCCCCCCTGCGGTCACCCTATCACCTCCCCCATCACTCTCATCATCACCAGCTGCACTACCACCCTACCTCTGCCTAGCCTCCCTACCCCTGCTCCTCTCTCATCCATGGCAGCCTCCATTCCCAGCATTAATCACCCGAAAAATCCTCTTAACCGTGGATGATGTCCCCTCTTCCTCCCTATAAATAGAGACCTTCACCTCTCATCAAACACACACCATAATCATATAGAACTGTAAGCAAGGAGAAGAGAAGAAAAAGAGAGGAAGAAAAAGGAAGGAGAAGAAGTTCCAACGAAACTTCGTCAAACCAAGTCAGCAATCGAAACCCGCCTATACCTCCGCCAAACTTCGAACCAATTATAAGTCCCTCCTCTTGAATCCATTTTGAGTGTTTCGGTAGAATATTAGGCTTAACGATGCATTGTTGGAGAAGAAATCACGAGTTGCAGAGACTGTTGTGAAATCCCAAGTCCAGTCGCCAATTCAAATTTCTTGCCGATCGCCAGTCCAGACGATCGGATCCCTAACCGAATCCATGACTGGATAGACTTCCGATAGGGTTTTGGCTGGAATTAGATTTGTTTTTGGTATATTCAATTTTGCCCAATATTTCTATTATTCACAGATTGTGCCATTCTTAATATTATATTATAATTTAAAGAATTTATTTTTGTTATAATTAAACTTTTCCTAGTTTACATATAATTAAATTAATTTTATGAAAACCTACATTATCATTCTTTTTGAAAAATCATATTATAATTTTAATTAACACGAAAATATACTTGTCTTGTATGATATGATTAAAAAAGTTTTTAGAATAAATTAAATAAATATTTATTTATTACATATATCAATCTTATTGTTACGTAATTACATTTCAATTATTTAAATGTCAGTGTCTTGATTATATAATCTTGATATGATAGTTATTAGTTAAACGATGTCATGAACTACTCTAATTATTTAGATCTTAATTTAAACAAAATATGTACATTCCATGAATCAAGATATTCACGCTAAGTTGTCATTTAATTTTAAATAATCTAGGTTCTGTTAGACCACAAAGGACTTAGAATATATTAAGGTACATTTAACCTACACGTGACCATAAAACAGACTAGTTTCTAAAATTAGTTTACATCATATTTATTATATACTATTTCGTCTCAATTTCATTGCATGCTTTACTTATTTGAATTACTGCTTTTCAAATACCTATGTTACAATTGAGCATGATGATAGAATTGATCAACGTTACAAAATTATGCACTTTGACTATTTGAACGATGATTATTATTGGTACTCAGGGTGTCCCGTGGATACCCGAATGTAAATACACTGACAATGATATACAATTAGTGGTTGAGGATATAATTCCCGTGGGAATATTATGCATATCTTGTAGCCATGATGTGACATGAGCCGAGTTTTGACTTTAACCAAAAGATGTGATAGACCCAAATTTTTGTATCACCCAAGCACTTAATTTAGCCGTATTATGCGTTTAGCCAAATTACGCTTGAGCTGAAGTTATATCTAGTCATATCGTGCCCTTTGTAGTCTAATGGTCTTCTAGTATAAACTTTAAAATTATATTGTTCAGAACGGTAGTAAAATGATATAATGTTAAGGAGATCATATTGATTGAGAACATAATGATCGGGAGCATGACGGTTAGGGCGCAGGGCAGTTGGGAAGCATCGATTGGTCGGGCAGTCAAGATCGTTATCATTCGAAAGCACCATACTTTAGAATTATTGATTTATAAATGTTAATTCGAAATATATGACGATATCATTGATGTTAGAAAAACTTATTCGAAATATATGATGTGGTCATTCTTAGAACAATTGATGGAACTACATAACGTGATCATACATTAGAATATTTGATTCGAGTCGAGAACTCATGGAACTTTAGTACTGATATATATTGTGATAATTACTTTGATGTTTTCAATTATGTTATTTCAATTTAAAGCATGTACTTACTATTTATGCACTTATCTTATTGCATGATTAGACCTTTAATAAATTCATACTCTATATGTTGTACATCATCTTATTATGCTAAAATATTCAAGTGGAAACTAGGGTAACTTATTGAGTGTCAAAACTCATGGGGCAACTTTTTCCTACCCCTAGTGTTTCACAATCAGGTACTGACAACGATGGAGTCGGACTGAATTATACATCGTATGACGGCGCTTATTCGCACAAGACACGGTGGAGCCGTGGATCATTTAAACTAGTTTAGACTGCTCTGACTTACTTTTTAAGTCTTTTTGGATGTAAACAGTCTCTTTTGAAATGTATTTTGACTATCTTTTATATCAAACTTGTATTTCAATAAAATGATGGTATTTTGGTTATTTTACTTTTTTTTATTAACGTGTCCAAAATTCGGAGCGTTACAACATTATCCAGTTAATATTTTTTCAATTAACATCACTATTTTTCATTACGCATTTCCACTGCGTTATAATGTTCACCTAACATCTTTCGCTTTCTTATTACAGTGACATTCGAACTAGTGTCTCTAACATAAATTCTAGGAATGTCCTCACAAAACCCCAAGTACAACATGTTATCACATAGTTTTCGAAACATCAACTGTTTAACATTCTTACTTCAACTTTGACAACATAACGGCTTAAACATCAACAATCTCCTAGGATAGCACGGCGGCCATAACCCGCATAACTAACAACTTTCAATACATACCAGATTACACAAGTTTAATTTACATTTCTATTCCATTAACGTAATCGTATCATACCAATCATAGTAGTAAGGTCAAACATCGTAAATCATGATCTAATGGTTCAAACAAGATTCCACGGAGATTTGTGGACATAAGATAAGTGTGGTGTATGCCTGTGTAGTGTGTACATGCATTTTGAGAATTTTGGATAGTTTAACTTCTCTGGATAGTGTCCAATACGATCAGAGCAACATTTTGGAGATTCTGAATATTTGAACAAGTCGCTTGAGCTTACAAGAGTTCGCTACTAAAATTTAGATTCTGCCAAGCTTTGAGATTTTTTGAAAAATCAGACAGTGTTTATTAAAAATTTAACAAGGTTGCTCAAGCGATCTAGAGCTTGCTCGGGCGAGCCTTCTTCTTTTAGAGCTTGCAACTTTCTAATTTTTACAACATAGCTTGAAAATAAAACCCTGGATCATGCATACTAGTTCTAAAACTGAAATTAAACTACATGAATGAAATTCTATGGGTCGAAAGGTAAAGAATCCTACCTTAATTGAAGAAAACAACACAAAATCAATGATGAATGAATGCAATTTGGATAGAGCTTTCACCAAAAATCATAACTTTTCCCTTCTCTCTCTAGAACTTCAAACCTCAAGAAAAGAAATTCTGCTTTGCAGATAACGAAATAGGTGAAGATCAAACGTGGATTCAAGCCTTGTTTATATAGACTTTGAGGCAAAATCCCTCATAACTCACAAATTGATTTCGAAATCGATACTATGAAAATCTGCAAATTGCATATCATAAAATCCCCTACTTAATTCGTAAAAATCCTTCATAAATTATTTTATTTTGTAGTTAAATCCTAGGAATCCAATGACATAACTTACTATGTTCATAAAATACGAATTGAAAGTCATAAATGCACAAGAACCCCAAAAGATTCCATTCCCAAAGTTCTGCAGATCGATAGCTCGCTAAGTAGCCTCTTTTAATTTCAAAATTTCAAAATTTTGTTTTAAATTAATTAAAGACATAATAAATATTAACTATTAATCAATTTTTAATTTATTTAAAAATTTAGGGTTATTATAAAATCTCTCTGCTCTCCAACGAGATTTTCCTCCAAATCCTTTCAAAACTCCCCCAATTGCGGAGGACTCAAATTTTCTCGTCTCAACACCGTGGTTAAACCTCCAAGGCAACCTTGTAGAGTCCCTAAAGCTTCAGATTGAGCATTTCTCATACATGTCAGTTATTCTTGCAATTACCAAACCTACTGCAAGTTGATGTGGTGCATGGGTTTGTGATTTTCTCTCAAAACTCAGTTATTTTGTTGACTCAGAAATTGGTTTGAATCATTAGCTAGTGGAGACCCAAGTTTGAGAAAGTTTATTGTGATTACAAATCAATATAATACACATTGTTGGGTATAGTATTGTGATTGTAAAAGTTGAAGCTCTAACCTAATTCAGAACTTGCCATTCAATCAAACTTTAGGATTGAAGCCTTATTTACGAAAATCAAATAGATGATTGTTATTTTTATTATTATAAACCAAAATCAAAGATTCAGATATAAATCTTGAATTTTGCCCTAGTTTTTGTAGGGAGGCAAAGGAAAAGAAATAGAGTGGAGAAAGAGAAAGAAATGAAGTTGTGTGAAGGGAAGAGGCATATTGGCGACAACCAAGCACCGGCAATTAAAAGACAAGCTTTGGTGAGGGCCTTCGGTCGTCAGGTGCGAGGACAATGGCGGTTGGCAATCAGGAGAGAGAGAAAGGGAGAATATAACCTTTTGCTTGAAAAGTGAAATCTAACGATGGTGATTGGCAAAATTCAAGGAAGTGTAGAGTCACTAATCTGAAGGCAAATCAAAAGGCAAAAATAGTGACTCCTTGTATCTATGTGAAGGCAAAATTCAAGAAAAATGTATCTATTCGTAGAGTCACTAATCTGTAAAGCAGTTGGGAGTGAAAGAGAGCGAGAACATAACCTTTAACCAAACTACGTCCTTTTGGTATATGACGGAAAAAGTGGTCTAATTTATTTATGGTCACCATGTTACGAGAATAATTATTCTACTCACCATGTTTATGGCATTTCCAAACTTCAAACCATGATTAAGGTAAATATTCTCCCCTCATATCATGTTTTGGTAGTTTTCCCTTAAACACATCAATTATCATACGCAGTATTATAATAAATCAAAACACACTTAAGTCTATGAGGTTTTAATGTATAAGTACATCCTGTAAGTCATCGTTGACAAAAAAAAACGTTTAGTATATATAAGAAAAAGTATAGCAAAAGTCAACATTGGCAAATACAAATTGATAGGTAATATTTACTCCCTCCGTTCTATTTTCATAGTTTATTATTCCAATTTAGGACGTCAGAAAATAAAAGTTCACTTTTTGAAAGTAACAATTAAAATTTGGTTAAATTTTCTTTTTGCTTCTTTGTTTAATAAAACTTGTACTGTACACATCAATAAAATCAATGACATATTTGGAAAATTTTTTTTTTGTAGTAATTATTATGTTCTCCTAAAAAGTTAGAATCACTAAGAGTAACTATGAAAATGGGACGGAGGGAATATCTCTTTAGTTGTTAACAAATCAAACGAGTGCTTGAGTAATACGCACTAATTAGAAGTGTAACGACAATGGTATAAATTAATGTAAGCTTTAAATATAAAAAAAATTAATGTCCTAAAATTAGCTCACATGCAAATCATTGGATCGATTTCCCTTACCCTTTCTAACGGATGTCTAACAGTAAGGGTACCATAGCACTTAATTCAGAATGTGAGCATTAGGATGTGCAAATTAAAAAAATTAAAAATTCAGTATATAAAGAGAAAATAAAAATAGTTATAAGGGTGCAATAGCACTTAATTCAGAATGTGAGCATTAGGATGTGCAAATTAAAAAAATTAAAAATTCAGTATATAAAGTGAAAATAAAAATAGTTATGAGGGTGCAAATATATGGTTTAACCTATTTCGGGTTTTAAAAGCAAGTGTGGGGTCAGTTCATCGTTTTCTGAGTTTATCGGGGGTTGTACTGAACTGGAAGCACCGAAAGAGGGAGGAGCTACAAATGGCGCCAAAGCGAACGACGAAGCGACTACCGCCGTCCGACCCTAAGGGAATGTTCGCCGGAATGGTGGTCTTTCTGGTTGAAAACGGTGTCCAGCCTCGTCGATTACAGGTTCCATCGTCTTTCCTTCTCGTTACTGCACAATTTTGCTCCATGCCTTTATGTCTGCTAGGCCGGGCACCCGCAATACTTGTTCAAATCAATTTTTGTTAAATTTTTTAATGACTTGTGAGCTCCTATTTGTTACAAATATATAATATTAAAGAAGGAAAAAACACATAAAGAAAGAAAGAAAAGGGCTATTGAAATCTTTGTCTTAATTATAGCTATCACGTAAGATTTTCATCTTACCCAATATAATGAGTTATGATTTAATCTTATAATTACCATATTTACCTATTTTGTCATTATTTAATTTTATGTGCAGTAGATACATATATGTATATAGATTAGAAGTCCATGATTCATGGGATTTGATCTCTATCTCTTAATATATCGCCTGATTTTATGAAATTTGTTAACGAGACAACCCAATTCAAATTGGGGATGGATAAATGAAAGTTATTGTATCTATAGAAAAAAATATCAATATTTGAAGGTATGAATATCATCCAGAGAAATATTCGAAGCTCCAACATTGTCAAGGAGTTTTTAAAAGATATTTCTTCTTACACGGCAAGTATGACCAAGTTCCCTTCGTTGTCATATTCTTAAGTTTGATTCATGTGTGTTTTTGCAGTTGATACAGAAGGTATGAAAATGGTTTTGAAAAAAGACGGCCTACATGGATATTACATATTGTTGAATACAAGAATATGTATACATATTCTTAAGTTTGATTCATGAATTTAAACAGTTTATGATAAACTTGGCTTAAAACTTGGAGATTTAAAATGTCCCACAAATGTACCATATGTTGGAAATATCCACAAGTTTACCATGTGTCACAAACTAACCATATTTCTTAGTCATGATGCAAGACATCTTCTGACAGTTACAAACAGGAATTTATCATATCGCGTTAAACAGAAAAATATATCATGTTGCATAAAAATCATATTTCATTAAATCCACAATTTACATTGTATTTCGAGTTAACTCTAGAGTGAAACGTGGACCCCTAAGGCTTGCGGTGAATGTCACGAACATATACAACTCACCATAATCAACAAATTCACTGAGCCATTTGTCATTGAATGATGAGCTTCTTCAAAACATTTGGGGGATGTCATTGACTGCTGCGGCTCTCCATTGGAGGTTTCGGGGTTTTGGCGTACTGTGCATTGTCTGCAAGAATGATCTTGTTTGTTGTGGATTTTGCCACCACAATCTACCTCAATGCCTAAATAGGTAAATTTATCAAAAACGGTTCTGCAAGGAGAAGGGATATTGTGCACAGTGGGTTCTAAGGATACTGCGTGGTTTTCTCTTAAAAGATAGAGTGAAAGATAAGTGCTGAAAATAGGTAGTACTAAGTCTTAATTTCTGATATAAAGTGGGATAAAAACCCCAAAAGGGAAAAAAACATACCTTAATGTGAGTTTCAAATATAGTGATAATGATAAGTGGTTACAGGTGTTTGTTGGCCTGCCCATAGTAGTTAATATGGATTAACAAATTTAAAAGGTCAAATATTTAATTTTAAGGGGTAATTTTGGTAGTTAAAAAAATGAACAAGCCCAATTTTGAGAGACCAAACTGGTGCTCTCCATTTCTATATTAGAGTAGATATTGGTTTGAATTTATTCCTGCTATTGTTCTTATTTTGTTTATGAGTCTAGTTGGTTTTGTTTTTTGTTTGGTATTATAAAGATTTGGAAACAGAAATTGGAACAAATGGGGGCTAGAATTGAAGATCTGTTGTCGAAGAAGGTCACTCATGTGTTTGCTACGAATTCAGACACTCTTCTAAAGCAAATTGGCCGAGAACATCTAACTCGCTTCAGAGGAGTGAGCTTCTCTCTCTCTCTCTCTCTCTCTCTCTCTCTCTCTCTCTCTCGTATGAGCATTTTTCGTTTCTCGTTTGTAGTCTTTCTTGTTCTTTCGTGTTAAGGGAGTCATGTTAGACATCTCCCACTTTTTTAACTCAATACTTTTCAATATAAGTTCCTTCACACATTATTATTTGAGTTTTAACTTGTACTTTTCAATTACATTGAGGTTGCAAGATACATTTACTGGCCATTTGGGGTGAGTTATTTGGATAGAAGTGAAAACTCTCTCTCATGTTTGGATTGCAAAATATGTTTTAGAAAATGGTGGGAGAAGGTGACAAATTGGAAGAGAGAGAACTCTTTTATATTACCAGTTTTGATTCTCAAAAAAACAAAAAAAAGAAATGTCAACCTTGTGGCTGTATTTCTGTTCTCTCATACTATGCTTTTCTAGTCACCCAAACATGATAGAGATAAATCACAATCATATCTTTTACTTTCTTACTCACACCACACGAGATAACACAATCCTTCCTTTTAATCTCTCTCACTACACCAAATGCAGCAGTGATGTACAAAGAACTTATGCACCACTTCTTTCTTGAAAAAACGGAACATAACATTCAAACACAATCTTGCGGCAGTTGATTTGGAGTTCTGCTTTTCCTGGGTTGTATCATATATTGGCATTGCCTTGATAGCCGTACCATGCATTTCTAACCTTCCGATAATTTCTTAATTGGAATATCACCGGTCAAATGAGAAGCGGATCACCATATTAACTTCTTGCATGCAGTCTCTGGTAACTTAGTTGCACTCAGTCAACCTAGGCAGGTTGACTACTAAATCCATTCTTTAATTGCATCACGCTTAAGCCACCGCTTTTATGACTGTGGAGATGATTTCAATGGCTAAAATTTTACACTAATATTAGTTGCACTTGATGACTTTATGCATGGCAAGTACTTTTCAAGTTTTAGCTCATTTGTTTGTGGAAGGACTTCTGACCTATCATACATGGACATGGGAATGGGTGTCGGTGCACGTGTCTTCTACTTTCTGTCTCAAGGACACGGGGACACTTCAAAATATTCGAATTCCCAAGTAGAACTATACAATAGGACATCTCATGCATGATATAGGAGCTCTAGAACTATACAATAGGCATTCTAGGTGAATCTCCAACCAAACATGTCAGACCTAGATTGCACTCTTATTCGAGTATTAAGTGTCGAAACAATTATTTTATACATTTTCAAGGGACCATGTAGCATAGCTTCTAACACCGTTCAATAAGCCCGGACTATTTCAAATCCAGTCTTAAATAGTTATAGTTTTATTTAATTAATTGGTTCTTTAGGAAGATTGGTACATCCTGAAATTAGTTGGCTAACTGATTTTTTCACATTTAATATCTGTGTGAAAAATTGGCGGTGGCTCCATATTATGTTTACTTTTGAAATGATTATTCGAACTTTTGTTGTTATGATCAAGAAATTGGTTAAGGTTTAAGACTTTATGTTTAATAACCTTTAGCAGAGTCTTCTACTTTACAAGTGGCTCGAGGACAGTTTGAGTGTAGGAGAAAAAATAACTGAAGCTCCATATGTCCTAGCACTGGAGTCGGGAGGAGCAGCAGCGTCAACAAACAAATCTTCAGCGGAAAGTGGTTCTGAAGCTGCTAATGGACATGATTCCACTGATGTCAAAATGTGCCAACATAAAAGGATTAGAACCTCTCCAGAAGACCACAAAACTGCATCTTCAGAGGATACAGCCAATGCAGTTAATAGTGATGCATATAGTGGTTCTGATGATTTGTCCACCTCTCTTGTCCCCGTTAGCAGAGGTTCTCCAACCCCTGATTCTCTAACTAAAAATGTAATACTAGTTTTCCACTTTTTGGATTGCTTGTGAAACTTGTGAGCTTTCTTGTCTAATTTCTCTCTCTCTCTCTCTCTCTCTCTCTCTCTCTCTGTGTGGTTCTCTTTCTCAAGACATTAATTTGTGGTTCTCTTTCTTGTCTGCTTTTCTGCCAAGAATTTCTTCAAGTAAATGTTGTAAATTTGCTAGTCAGATTGGAACTTCAGACTCATCGTTGCCATATAGCACACCTGATCAAAACCAGAATATTACCGAGATATTTGGGAAGCTTATGAACATATATAGAGGTATATATTGATCTCTCTTTCTCTCTCTCTCGGAGAAGTTTAACTTTTTTACCCCAAGTTTGTTTAGAGTGCTGATGCAATAAAACTTTTCTACTTTAGCACTTGGTGATGATCGGAGGTCTTTCAGCTATTATAAGGCCATTGCAGTTGTTGAGAAGTTGCCCTTCAAAATTGAAAGTGTAGATCAGGTCAAACACCTACCTGCAATTGGAAAGTCAATGCAGGATCATGTAAGTGAACAGCTAGTGGGTTCTTTTTGTTGTTGGAAATTGTCTCTCTTGTATTTGCTTTTCACATCATTGATGTAAAACTTCATAGCTTACAGGGTATACCTGAAGGTGATATCGTTGTTCTAGAATGGGATTATGTTTATCTGAATATAATTGTGATTTCATCAAGTAATATGCTTACCTACGTGTAGGAGTTGTCCCTGGATTCAAGTTGCCAGTGCTTTTTGGTTGCAGATTCAGGAGATTGTGAATACTGGGAAGCTTTCTAAGTTGGAGCACTTTGAAACAGATGAAAAGGTATAGGAAAGCTTCTTATCTAGCAAAAGTTTCTTTACCTTTGACTGGTTTTTATGTTCTCATTTTACAGGTCAGGACGATAAGCCTATTTGGGGAAATATGGGGCATTGGACCAGCAACTGCTCTAAAACTTTATGAGAAAGGGCATCGAACCCTGGATGATCTTAAGAATGAGGATTCATTGACAAATTCACAAAGGTTGGGTTTAAAATATTTTGATGATATCAAAACAAGGATTCCACGACAAGAGGTCTGACCTTTGTGCTCTTCACTCTCCATTATGCTAGTTGTCATATTTGATGTGATGTGCAAGTTGGTTACATAGGTTCAAGAAATGGAACTTCTCCTACGACAAGCTGCCGAAGAAATTTTGCCTGGGGTGAGCACTATTGCTGGTATAGTAATTGTATATGAGATTATTTATTCTCATTTGGTCCTAAAGAAATACATTATTAGCAATGTTTTGTTGATTTCCTCATTTAGTGATTTGGTGTCGTCTATCAAACGATTCTAAAAGAGGACCTTTTAGAACTCAACTCGATTCTTCAAACTGGACATATTTAGCGTAACAAGTTCATAATTGCTTCCAACTGAAATCTGTGTAAAATTGTAAACTAAAGAAGTTTTTACGTTAGCTAAATATTAAGATATGGGCCCACATTTGGATTAATTGTGCAATTAGTAATTAGCTTAATGTTAGAGGGTTGTAGTGTAATTATGTTTCTAGTCGTACTTATATATTGATTGCAACGAAAGGTAAATCCTAACTTTTGGGGATTCCAAAACTTAACATGGTATCAGAGCTATGATCATTGCTTTTGCTTTCATTGAATGACTATTGTTTTTTTAAACTCATTAAGTTTTCTCAACACCCAACTGAAACCCTAAAATGATCTTTTTCTGTTGAGTTTTCTCACCATCAATTGAAAGCCTAACCTTAATCTCTACCTTTATGCCCTAGCCGCAGCCATTGCCACTAGTGGCCGCCATCCTAGTCGCCTGTTGTTGACGTCAGTTGCCGTCGTTGATCGTCGTCGTTTGCGCCCCTGCCTCAGGTTGTCGCGACAGCGACCGCAATCTGAGTTCTCTCTCGCGACCTTGTTCTGGCTCTCTCTCTCTCTCTTTCACGATCTCGATCTAGGGCTATGTCTTTTACCGTTGTTAGTTGCCAGTGCCGGCCGGTGCCATTCTTGCTGGCGCCACCTGTTGCTGCTATTCGTGAGATCGCTGGTTCCCATTGTTTTCCTTGTGCTCTCTGATATGTGGTATTTGATCTATGTTCTCTGATCTGTGGTGTTTGTGCTTGGTCACAAACTGGTGGTTCACCAGTGTACTGTTGGTGGTCTTTGTTGGTTGTTCGAAGCTCGCTTTATTCTTTCGGATATATTCCTTGGTTTCTTATCATTCTGAACTATGGCAGACGATCTAAAAATTGTTGTCGTGGTGCAAGTACTACGAAGGATGAGTCGAGTCGAATCGGGCCTCTTGATAACACTACTTTGGATATTTACCCTATTAAATTGGACGGTACCAATTATCTGATTTGGTCTTGCACATTTACTTTGGCCATTGAAGCTCGAGGGATGTTCGAGTTCATTGAGGGTCCGGTTACTCCACCAGAGGCACCTACTGAACTAAAACGGTTTAAGTCTCAGAAATCGTTACTTGCTGTTTAACTCTATGAGAGCTGATATTCACCGTACCTTCGTACTTCTTGAGACTCCGTTTGTAATTTGGACTACTGCAGCCTGTATATATTCTTAGCAGGGGAATGATGCTCAATGCTTTGAGTTGAGAAAGAGACTTCGAACATTGGACCAACATAATCGGTCGATCGCGGAGTATTATGCCGATTTGAATCGTGCCTGGAAGGAGTTTGATCATTATCAGGGATTTTAGGTTGTATGCACTAAAGATGCTACTAAGTGGATCCAGCGATTGGAAAAAGAATGTGTTTATGACTTTCTAGCTGGCCTTCATATGGAGTATGATTAGATTAGGGTGCAAGTGCTAGGTCATGTTCTGTTTCTATCCTTGGGTGAGGCTTATGCCATCGTTCAACAGGATACCAGACACACCAGGAATTTTTGTTGGAAGTTACATGGTCTCCCTCTTCGTGGCAAGGGAGGTAGCTGCGGTGATCGTGGTTCTGCGCGTTCTCTGGCTCAGGCTTATGTCTTGGAGTTTACAGTTTCTCCTGTTTGTTGACTTTGGGGTTCAGCCCGGTGCTGATCCTACTGGTGATTTTTCGCAGGGGGAGATGCAACCTCTCAAGCGCCTTATAGCTCGGGCTCATTCTCCATCTACTCTGTTTCTATTTCCACGGTTTCTCCATCCACTCAGTATGCTCACATAGGTATCTCAGCTAGTGCTTTTACTGTCTCTTCTGGTATTCTTTGGATTATCGACTCCGGTGCATCCGACCATATGATAGGTTGTTCGTTTGTTTTAACTCTTACTGTACTTGTTCGGGTAAGAAAAATGTCAGAATAGTTGATGGATCTCTCTCTGTTATTTCAAGAAGGGCTCCATTCGCTATTCTCCTACTATTTCTATTTCTTAAGTTCCACATATTCCCAATTTTGCTACTAATCTGCTTTCTGTCAGTAGTTTTACCCGTTCTGCAAATTGTTTTGTGACATTCTTTCCTTGTATTGTATTTTTCAGGAACTGCATACGGGGAAGGTGACTGGTAGTGGTCTCTATTTCTTGGAGTCTGCACTTCCACCACCTTTGTCCTATGGCTAGGCCCTACACGTAAATAGTAGTTCAGACCTTTTTTTACTGAATCAGTGGTATTGGAGATTGGGTCATCTTTTTTTTTTTGGCATTTTAGAGAAACCTTTTTCTCATTTGACTAAGTCTTATAATAAGAGTCAGTTTTTTTGTGAAGCTTGTGAACTTAGAAAATAGAAACGTTCTTTTTATGTTCCTATTAATAAAATAAGTGCTTCTCCTTTTATGGTTATTCATTTTGATGTTTGGGGCTTTTCCCCTGTTACCTCTCCTAAAGGTTTTCGTTGGTTTGTTATGTTCATTGATTGTTAACTTGGGTGTATCTCCTCAAGTCCAAAAGTGAGGTATTTTCTTGTTTTACGTCGTTTCATCGGATAGTGCGCGCACAATTTGAAACCAATATTAAGATTCTTCGCAGTGATAATGGCACCGAATATGTTGATTGGGCTTTTTCGAGCCTATTTGGATGAACATGGCATTGTTTTTCAGACGACTTGTGTTGACATCCCACAACAAAATGGGGTTGCGGAACACAAGAATCGTCATATTGCTGAAGTTGCACGCTCCCTTCTACACACCATGCATCTTCCCAAATGTTTTTGGAGAGAAGCGATTTTGATCGCGGTTTATCTTATCAATTGTTTGCCTTCTAATGTTCTTTCCACTTTAAAACCCCTATTGTGTGTCTTCCCCATGTGTCTGGTTTTCTCTCTTTCCCCGAAAGTCTTTGGTTGTGTCTGCTTTGTCCATACTTCCCACCCCGTGGGTAGCAAGTTGGGTCTTAAAGCTCATAAGTGTCTTTATTGGTACTCGTCTACCCAAAAGGGATATAAGTGTTATGATCCTCACTCTCGGAAGTTTTTTGTCTTTATGGATGTTACCTTTTGGGAGATCGAGTCTTTTTACTCTCTTTCCATTCCACCTTTTTACTCTGTTTTTACCAGCTCCTAGTGAGGGGGAGAAAGAGATACTCATTATTGATAGGGAGGAATCTATATCTATTGACAGGGCAGGCAAGGACACTGGTGAACAGGTTGGGTATGAACAACAGCTTGCCAAGCCAGCTGTATTGCAGACATAAGAGAAAAGACAAATCTTCATGTGTGATGCCATCTTGCCAATCACCAGTTCTAGTTCCAGTTCCAGTCCCAATCCCAGTCCTAGACCCTAACCCTACTGCTGACTTATAGGGTAATGAATCTTCTTTTGAACCATCATTTCTTGAGTCAAGTGATCTCAATATTCCTAGTTTGCTCTCCGAATAGGCATTAGACAATGTACCCACCATTCCATTTCTCAATTTGTCTCATATGATCGATTTTCTCATTTGTATCATGCTTTTGTTTCCTCCCTTTCTTCTATATCTATTCTACAGAATTAGCAGGATGCAATTAGGATACCTAAGTGGAAGGAAGTTATGGTAGAGGAGATGGCAGCTTTGAAAAAGAATGGTACTTGAGAACTAGTATCTCTTCCAAGAGAAAAGAAACCAATAGGCTGTAAATGGGTGTTCACTATTAGATAGAATGCCGATGGGACAGTTGACAAATACAAGGCGAGACTGGTTGTTAAGGTTCTACTAAAACTTATGAGATTGACTACGAAGAGACCTTTGCTCCGGTAGCAAAGATGGATTTTGTATGGGCTCTACTCTCTTGTGCGACAAATCTGAATTAGTCAATTCAACAGTTTGACGTGAAAAATGCTTTCCTTCATAGTGATTTAGAAGAGGAAGTCTATATGGAAGTATTGCCGAATTTTTCCTCGACTACAAGTGAAGGAAAGGTGTATAGATTGAGGAATGCCTTGTATGGGTTAAAGCAATAACCAAGAGTTTGGTTTGACAGGTTTTCGAAAGCTATGTTGAGATTTGGATAGAGGCAAAGTCATGCTGATCATACTATGTTTATCAAAGAAAATGGTGGCAAAATTGCTATCCTTATTTTTTTATGTTGATGATATGATAATGACAGACAATGATGTGCATGAGATTTCTGACCTTAAAGCTCAACTGGTTCAAGAATTCGAGATCTTGGATCTCGGATCAATGAAATACTTTATTGGGATAGAAGTTGCGAGGTCTGACAAAGGCATTTTTATCTCTCAATGGAAATACATTCTTGATATGTTAGAGGAAACGGGTATGCTAGGTTATAAACCTGAAGATTTTTCTATTGAGGCTAATCATCATCTTATCGGCGATACAGGGGAACGTATTGACAAAGAGAGATATCAGAGACTTGTAGGTCTTCTAATTTATTTAGCTCACATCAGACCGGATATTTTATGTTGTGGGGGTTGTTAGTCAGTTTATGCATGGTCCACGTATGCATATGGATGCTGTTTATTGTATCTTGAGGTATCTCAAGTCAGCTCCAAGAAAGGGAATTTCGTTTTCTAGTCATGATCATTTGTGTCCAGAGATATTTACTAATGCGGACTAGACAGGGTCCGTAGATGATAGACGCTCTACCTCTTGCTACTGTGCTTTCATTGGGGGAAATTTAGTGACCTAGCGAAGAAATAAGCAATCAGTGGTTGTTCGATCCAGCGTAGAAGCCGAGTATAGAGCCACGGCCTATGTGCTTGCGAGCTTTTGTGGCTTCACACCTTATTAGAGGATTGGGGATTGGAAATGATGGTCTGATGAAACTCTACTATGACAATAAAGCAGCCATAAATATTGCTTATAATCCTGTTCAACATGACAGAACAAAGCATATAGAGATTGACAGACACTTCATCAAGGAGAAGTTGAACGAGAGTTTGATATGCATGCCTTTTGTGCGGTCTGAAGATCAACTAGTGGATATATTCACAAAAGGCCTTGGCAACATGTTTCATCCCATTGTGTCCACGTTGGGCTTAATTGATATCTTTTCATCGATTTGAGAGGGAGTGTTAAGATATGGGTCCACATGTAGATTAATAGTGCATTAGTAATTACTTTGGTGTTAGAGGGTTGTAGTTTAATTATGTTCCTAGTTGTACTTATTCTATTGATTGCAATGAAAGGTAAACCCTAACTTTTGGGTATTCCAAAACTTAACACTAAACCTAGCTAATCACCAAATCCTTGAAGTGATCAGTTGTGAGTGGAAGTTGATCAAAATTTTTATTCAATTTAGCTACCAATCATTGAACGTTCAGAACTAAAGAAGTCTTACTTTTTATCACTATTAGTTTGAGTACCATGTTTTATCACTTGATATTCAGTTTTACCACCGACTCCATTGATTGTATTGTAATTTTTAGAAGTTCAGACATTAACTTTTAGGGATTTGATGGTTCAGACTTTAGAGATACCTAAACATATTGTTAGAATAGTAGTTGTTAGAATACTGGAATAATGTAATTAGGTTAATCCCACATTGGTTATATGAGGAAGTTTGTAGTCTATACACTCTATATAAATAAAGCTATTGTGTTAGGGTGATAGATCATCTTATACACTTCTCTCTTTCGTTTATATCTTGTTATCATGGTATCAGAGCGTGATCTAATTCCACCCTAGATTAAACCCTAACCCTAGAAATAACATTCAATCTTATTTCACCCTAGATAAAACCCTAACCCTAATAACCACCAGCCCCATCTGTTGCTGCCGCCAGCCCCATCTGCTGCCACCCACCTCTGTTGTTGCCGCCAGCTCCATCTGCTGTCACCACCCCCAGGAACCTTTGTTGCCGCCGCCACCAGCCACCTCTACTGTCGCCGTCAACCTGCTGTTGCCACCAGCCAACTGCAGCAACTTGCTGCTGTCGCCGGCCAACCACCAGGCCACCTCTACTACCGCCGCCCACCTGTTGCTGCAGCAAGCCAAACTGCTGCACCCTCTCTGTTGTCGCCAACCACCAGCAACCACTGGACCACTACTGTTGCCGCCAACCACCAGCCGCCACTACTGCCGCCTTGCTGACTCTACCTCGGTTTCTTGCTATTGTTGCCCTCTTGGTTGACCCACGTGCTCTACTTGACTAAAGATGTTTGCTTCCCTATTGGTGGTCAATCCGATCCTCGCACCATTCTTCTTATTTGTTGCGCCTTGCGATTGATTATCGTGATCTGTATGTCTTCTTGTTGATTTGATTGGATCTACCTATTCTAAACCATTGGTATGTTGTTATCCCTCGGTATTTGGTTGCTTGATTGAGACCGTCGTTAGTTATTTGGTTGCTCTTTTACTGTGTGGCGTATTCATTGTCTTTTGATACAATGACTGAACGGGGATCTGAGTCTGCTACCTCTTATGTTACTAGTATTGTTCCTAGTTCTTCCCGCTTTCGTGACAGGCGGCCTATTACTTCTATTCTTCTGAATGATAAGAATTATGCTCTTTGGGCTAAAGCTGTTGAGGTATATTTTGAGGGCGATTCAACCTCACAGTGACTTACTGATGATCCTCCTCTCAAAACCAGTCCGATGTTTTCAGCCTGGAAATCTGAAAATGCTCGTATTCGTACCGACTTATGGAATAGTATGAAATCTCATATTAGTCGTCCTTTGATGTTTTTACCTATTGCCAAGCACGTCTGGAAACAGACTCAGGAGATGTATTCTGGGTTTAATAATCTTCGTTGGACAAATGATCTTCATCAAATGCTTTTTTCTTTGATCATGGGTGAACGAACTTTAGATCTCATTATGCTTGGTTTTGTGGTCTTTTTGAGGAGCTTAAGATTGTTGAGCCTATTTCTGTTGATATTCAAGTTATGGAGCGCTAGTGACAGTCTCTGTTTGTTGCTCGCTTTCTATTCAGTTTGCCTCCTACCTATGATTCCTTCCGTTCACAACTTCTGGGAGACTGGACGTTACCATCTCTTGGTGAGGTCTTCAGTCGTATACGTCAGGCCACCATCTCTGACAATGATTCTAGTTTTGGATCTCAGTTACCTTCTGACCGCTCCGCTTTAGTTACTACAGTTTCCCGTGGTGGCTATACACGTGGTGGCTTGCCGTCAGGGGGAGTCAGCCGTGTTAGTATCAGTCGTGATTCAGGCCTAGGAGGATTCAGCTTTGGTAGTTTCAGCCGTGATTCGGGCCGCGGTTCTAGTCGCGATTCTGGCCGTGGAGGTCGATCACCTGGAGGAGGTGGCCAAGGCCGTGGGCGGGTGCCTCGTCATTGCATTTGGTGCAATGCTGATAATCATACCATTGACTATTGTTCGGATCTCCATAGTCGCCCTTCTACTCACCAGGTCACAGTTTCTGAGGATGATAATATGCTGTATTTTTCCAGTACCGCCCCTCGTGTAGTTACTATTCCAGAATTAGAGTATCAGCAATTTCAGCAATATCAGTCTGCTCAGACTTCTCATCTGACATCCACCTCCACTGCTACGCTTGTTTACATGTCCACCTTCTGCCTATCTTGCTTCCAAATCTCCGTGGGTCATTGATTCTAGGGCTTCTGATCATGTGACTGGTGCTCCTACTACCTTGTTTGATTGTCGTCCCTTTGGGATGCCGAGCAATAGGAGTAGAACCACTATACGATATGGTAGCCTGACGAATGCAGCTGAAAACCTCACCAAGAGATGGTAAAGTCCGGCCTCCCAAAAGTTGCGAACGGAGTGAATTATAGGTGGGAGAAGGCAAAGTGAACATAAAGCGAGTAACAAACAGAGACTATCGCTGACGCTCCATAACTTGAATATTAGCAGAAAGGCTCAGTAATCTTGATCTCTTCACAAATACCACAAAATCTAGTATAATGAGTTTCCAAAGACTGTTCGCCCATGGTCAAAGAGAAAAAAGGCCTGATGAAGAACATATGTTTGATGAAGATTGTTAACTCCAGAATACATCTCCTGAGCTTGTTTCCATACGTGCTTGGCGATGGGTGAAAACATTAAAGGAACACTACTCTGGGGTTCTACATTAATCCATAAGTTGTTGCAAATGCGTGCATCCTCAGATTTTCAGGCAGCAAACATGGAACTAATTGGCGTAGAAGGATCATCAGTGAGCCACTGTGAGGTTGAATCACCCTCAAAATAGACCTCAACAACTTTGGTCCAAAGAGTATAATTCTTCGCATTCAAAAGAATGGAGGTAATAGGCCTCCTGTGATGGAAGCGAGAAGAACTAGGGTAATAGTTTAGGTAGAAGAATCAAACTCATTTTCAGACATTGTGCCAAATCCACCAATAGATTAAATACAACTAACTACGGCCTCAACTAATCAACCAAATAACGGTGTTCAGCAAACAAAACTGATCGACAACCAATCAATTAAGTGCCAACCTAATCATGTGTTGAATAATGTTGTGTGAAGCTTGGTCAGAGATCATGACTCTAACCCTTTATATAGTAAATATGATATGAGTATAATTACAAGAAAGACCCTTAGGCTCCTCCCAATATAGAAAGACAATAATAAGGAAAAACATAATAATAAGGCAGCTAATACACCAAATAAATTAACAAATCAATATAAGGAAATAAACCAATATATGGTGAATCTTCAATAGGAAAAGTAACCGCCCAATCTGTCAACATAAAACGAGTCCAAGATTGAACCAAAATCGAACACCAAATATGAGCAAATCACTTGCCTGATCTCCGCAGATGACAAAGCGAATGAAACAATATACATGAGAACACAAACAAATCAACAATTAGTGCATCATCAGATCAACAAACAGTGCTCACAACATGTGACGACGACGACAGCAGCAGCAGCAGTGGGGCAGCGGCAACAACAGGTGGCAACGGCAGTAGTAGACTGCGGGGCAGCAGCGGCAGGATTAGGTTTAGGGTTTGGTGGCTGACGGCTAGGGTTAGCGTTTGGTTTAACCTAGCTCTGATACCATATTATCGAGAAGGAAAAGAGAGAGAAATAAAAGTGTGTACAGTGTTGATCAATCGTAACACAAGATAACTTATATTTATATAGAGAGCATCTAAGTACAAGTTTCCACATAATCAATGTGGGACTCGACTAACTCTATTTATTCTAATTATTCTAACATCAGTTAATCATGATTCCACATCGGGTAATTACATATTGTAATACGTCTATGAAGCACGGCTACTCCAAAACTAGTCGTGTATCTATATCGGATACTTACTGGATACCGATATACCCTAATACGTATCGGATACGGCTGAAAAGTATCGGGTATTAAAATTAAATCATTTTAATTTCAGATACGTTTTCGATATGCGAGTGATAAGTCTCCGATACGTTTGGATATGTTTCCGGTACAGCGTTGGGTTAAAAATGAAATTTTAAAAAAAAAAGAACAAAGATAAAGGGAAAATGTGTAATTATAGCTTAATATGTGTAAATAGAGTTGGGCAAAATAATTAAAAGTTTAAAACCCTAACTTCTACTTCGAGTCTCTACCGTTCAGCACCTCTACCTCCAGTGACCTCCAGGCTCCAGCTTCTTCAACCTTCGACAACTTCTAGACTTCATCGCCAAGTTCAACTCTCTCTCTTCGCTGCTCTTTCTCTCCTTCTTCGCTGCTCTGTTCTCTTTCTCCCTCTTCAACTACACTGTTATTTCTTTTGGCTCATTTTTTATGCGTAGTACATGATTAATAATTATAAAAAAAATTAATTTTTAGAGTTGTATCCCCGACGTATCCGTATCTTACTTTTTTAGGTTTTGCCGTATTACCGTATCCGTATTCGTATCGTACCGTATCGTATCCCGTACCTATATCTGTGCTTCATAGTAATATGTAGTCTCATAATATAAACAATACTAATTAGCGTTAGGGTTAACAAAACTCTACACACATTACCAATCCACGTTGCTATTGTCAAGTTGCCTCCAGGTATGGACCTTATATCATTCTCAACAATCCTTATGAAAGCTACCATATCCCTTTCTTTAAGAGAAGATTCTTGCATTCCTTTCCCTCCACACAGGGTAGTTGTACACTGCTGCAGCCATATCCTTGAAGAGTTTTCCGTGATTTGATTTTATGTTACTGGCTTAAGGCCAACTCATGTGGAGTCCCAACTAATAGTATATGGAGCTGAAGTTCTGAAATTACTTCTTTATTGTTTAACAGATATTGTTCATGTTTGTTGCTCCCCCACTGATTTTTTAATTTTGTGGTGAAGGTGGTGGTGGTATGTGGAGGATCTTACAGGCGTGGAAAAGCTTCCTGTGGGGATATGGACATTGTAATTACTCATCCTGATGGGAAAAGGTCGAGATCAGTTTTCTATTATCTTCGTTACCACGTTAACAGATTTAATTGTGTGCATGGGTCACATGACTTATGCCTTGTCAGAGAAGGAAATAAGTTGTGTTTTCTTGAGCTCAAGAAAACCTTTATTTTGTTATACCTTCTTTCCACTTTCTGCAAGAAAGTTAAAATAAATTACCTGAGTGGGTTTTTAAGGTACCTGTCAGTCAAAACAAATTATTTCCTAGCCTGACATTTCCTAATGTTGTATATAAGATACTCCACCAATTCCTAGTTCGAGGCATTGGTATTCCTGGATGTTTTGCCTGGAAAACATGAGGGTGGTTACATTATCTACAACTTCTCACAGTTTTTAAGACTCGCATGCATGAATGAAAGTAGCATTTGTTTCTGTTTTATCTGTTTGTGTTAGTGCTATTTCTTGAAGGCTGACCTATCTGCGTTCTTGTTCCAGTCATATAGGCTTTCTTCGGAAATATGTAAAGCATTTGAAGGATATGAAGGTCTTAAGGGAAGATTTGGTCTTTAGTATTCACAGTGAAGAGGTAACATGGTGTAAAGCATACATGGGTATGAATACATTTTTGTTCGTCTTTTTCTTCTTGGAGCTTTTTTTGACATTTGACGTATGAGTTCAGGGCAGATGGATAATACCAATCTTCATAAATTTCTTTCTGTTTTCTTGCCTTTTTCCCTTCTCAGAAGTGAGTAGATAATGCATCTACTACTAGTGAAAACCAGATCTTGGATGTCTTGAAGTGTATATTCCGCTTTCTTTTAGTTTCAATATAAGCTGAAACATTGAAACTAAAAAACATTGATGTTAGTGGTATGTATATGCAATGTTGCTGGGATTGGTCAATGGGAGGCTTACTTGTGAATCCCACGAATCTTTTCAATATGGTAATCCGTTGTTTATTTTTCTAGCAGATGTTAGGAGTGTATTGGAAATTATATTTGGTTATGTTTGATTGGTCTGCATGTAACACTATTGACAACAGATGTCGCATGAATTTGCAGACATTTTCAGTTAAAATCAGAAGGAATATGATTCTTGCACATACTATGTTCCATTGCGTGGTTTTCACCATTTCCCATTATATACGATAATATGCAGGGTACTGACGCAGGAGTTGATACATATTTTGGTCTTTGCACATATCCTGGTCAGGAGCTGCGACACCGTATAGATTTCAAGGTGATTTGACAAGTCCTACTCTATACTTGATGTCATGTTAGAGAGTCAAAATGAATTCTCGATTCTGCATGGTGAATTAGGTTGGTGAAATGATGTTATTTGTGTCTTCATGCAAGAATAAATGGCACTAGGAATGCTGGTAACCAAAAGTTATTCACGCTAAAACTTTCAAGTGCTTAACAAATTACAAATAGCTTTGTTTGAGCTGGACGTTTAGTGTGTCACATAGATGTCAGGAATTCTTTAATTTAGGCCCCATTTGGCCTATAGTTTTTATTTATTTTTTTATTTTTGTCTTTATTCATTTTTTTTTGCATTTGTTGTTTAAATCTCAATGTTTTGTAGTTTATTGGTCCGTCTTGATGAAAGGAATCTAATGAGTATAAAATTATGTCAAAAGTTAAAAAAAAGTCACTAAAGACGACGAATAAGTACAAAAAACTTTGTTTTTTTATTTATTTTTGTCTTTTCTGAACTTTTTTAAAATTTAGCCGATGATTGATAACTTTTCTGAAAGCTCTTGTCGAGATGAACCAATAAATCAAAAAAAATTGATGAAAAACAAAAAATTGCAAAAAAATTTCAAATAAGGACGAAATTTTTTTCAATAAATACCACAGTCCAAATGGACCCTTAATCATAGTTGGAGAGTTGATTTCAAAGACGCACAATTAATCCTAGGTGGTGGATCATTTTCTACCTATGTTTTCCCAATGAGCAGTCTTTGATCTTCCGTGGGATGTCAAAATTGCAGAAACTTTACTATTTTGCTACTTTTTCTGAATTCCTTCATACTTCACAGGTTTATCCAAGGGATATATATGCTTTTGGACTAATAGCTTGGACAGGGAATGATGTATTAAACAGAAGGTATGCTCATTTCATTATTTGATTTTGACAGACTTCCCTAACTTATTATAGATGATGTATTAAACAGAAGGTATGCTTTTATTAATGTTGCATGTTCGCATGTGATCGTAGAGTATGCTTTGTGCATTAACAAAAGGAAACTGCATTAACAAGAATGCTCATCAGTAGTCCTTGTATGAATGATGAACTAGATACATGAAATGCTAATTGGCCACGTGTTCCACAGAAGTCATTCCAATTTTTGTGGTTAAGGAGCTGTTTTCCCTTGTTTGAGAGATTTATTGAACCTAATCCGAAAGTATGTATTTTTCTTCATTGCTACCAACATGGTGGTGGAGTGGGTTGTGTAGAAATATGATTTCTTGCAGTTGACCAAAGGAGGTACTGTTGACTTTTCTTTTTGGGAGGTTAAATTCACTCTTGCTTGATCTTACTAGAAGATAATGCTGTGGCCAATTGCTCATTCTGGTGCAGACTGAGATTACTTGCAGAATCCAAGGGATACCGACTTGATGATACAGGGCTGTTTCCGGCTACTCAGAGTTCTAGCAGTAAACGGGTATGTAGTTGGTTAAGATTAACCTATTTTGCTTTTTCCCTTTGCTGGCCTCTTATGTTTCAGCACTCCTCTACACATACCATGCAGGGCACAAAAGCCACCCCAAGCTGGCATTTAAAGACGGAAAAAGAAGTGTTTGATTTCCTGGGATATGTTTGGCTTGAACCCCATGAGAGGAATCTGTGAATCACTGACATGTGAATAGGTTTTGTGACCAAGCTGTACATAGGCATACAATGTGGAGCATGGGCTAGTGTGTGTTTTGACTTGTAATTAGTTGAGATTCAAGTAAAAGTATTCCCCCAGGGTGTACTTTATCTTGAGCTGAGGCTCCGTTACAATGGTTTAGTTATACGTTGTTGCCAATATTAGCCTAACCAATCTTTCCGGGCAATATATCGGTTGGTCAGCTGCTTTTGTCACACAGGTCCACCTAATGTTCGGATATGTAATGTATATTAGACATTTTTGTCTGTTCATTTTGACGAAACATGCTGTTGTAGTAATCCTATGTTCTGAATTTGATAAATTCATCAAGATTACTTTGGGAACCAAGGTTATCGATATAGTATCGTATTGGTCGGTACATTACCGTTTTGGCATAAAAACGGTACTAAGTTTCTCTAATACCGTAACATTCTCAATACCGGTCCATACTGGCTGAGTATCGGCCGTACCGGCGAATACTGGCCGGTACCGGCAAATACCAATAATTTTTTTTAATTTTTAAAGTTTTTTGCTCGTAGTAAATTTTTTGGTATTTTTTTACATCCAATTCCCAGTTATTGTTCACCTGGAATGATCATCTTGAGTAAATTGTAATCTTGTACAATCATGTCGGATGAATAACAGTTGCTTCGTTACAATATTTATGGACTAACGGATTACACTTTAGCCAAATATCTTACGAATAAAATCAATAACATTAATACCATATAATTTAATCATAAAGAAATTATTATTTTTGGCTCTCTCTGTGATATATCTATATTCGTAGTTGTGAAAAATCTGATACAGTATTCGGTATATGACTGGTACTGGTATGTATTGTACCAATAGGCAAGTTGATACGGTATTCAAAACTTTGTTGGGAATTTCTATGGACAATGGAATGTCAATTTAAAATGGACTTTGAATGCATCCTCTCGGCAAGAAACAATTCCCGTTTTAAGGAACACGGCATTGCTCCTGGGTTTTACAAGATCTTGCAAGACGATATGTAGTCTGAGAATTAGTTTAGTTTTGCTGATTAAGCAGTAAACGGAAAGTATTTCAGTGATGAATTTTCTGTACTCGGTTGATAGCTTTTGTGGTTTTTGCTGAAGTCCTTTTGAGGATCGGTTTCAGGTGTAGGGTATTCATTCTCTGGGATGAAGCTTTTTTTATTCAACCCTTATTTTAGACTATTTGAAACTAGTATCGTAGTACACTACTTCTGAAAAAAAGGGTGTAAAATGCACTGATCTCCCTTGAGGTTTTTTGTAATGACTCGACTTTTCGGAACCGTTAACAAAAGAAAAAAAAAATTTATTGTTTCATAAAGTAATTAGAATTTTAAATATTTTATTTAAAAACATGGAGTTTTGTACAGATAATTGTTTCTTGACAAAATATACTCCCTCTGTCCCAATTTGTTTGTCCATTTTAGAAATTCCAACTTATTAAGGGAACATAATCATTACTCTTAAAAGTTTTTAACTTTCAAAAAATACCCTTAACTTTCTAAGCATTAAATGAGAGTGCACGTTTTTCAAAGTGTGATTTTTAAAAAAAGAAAGGACATTAAGGTAACTTTCACAAGTCAACTTTAAAAATGGACAAACATTTTGGGACATGTAAAAGTCAAAAAGTGGACAAACAAACTGGGACGGAGGGAGTATAAGTTCAGAAATAAAGTTGCTAACAAAAAATACATTAAAAAGACTTTTTAAAGAAAGTCAGAGCAATTCTAAGCTAACTAGGTGAATCAAGGCTTGACGGCGTCGTCTTCTGAAAAAGTATCCTCTTGGATCGGGTATTCGTGCTTCGCTCCGTCTTCATCCATACTTGGCATGAAATGCTAGGAGTAAAAAGAAATATGCACCATGAGTAGTGACACTTAATAAGAAGATCTTATCCTTTAAATTCTCTTTTTAATGTTTGGAACAATGTGATATATAATGATGATGAATGAGCAGTTAATTTGAAAACAATAACACATAAGTGCTAAAATAAAGTATCAAATTGTCAAGTCCCATTTAATCAGTGATATCACAATATCAGATTTCTCCATTCAACCAATATTTTCAATTGTGACCACGTTATATATACCCAATCAATGTTTCCAATTACAGTACTCCCGAATGATAACGATCCCAACCACCATACTGACTGTGTTTCTCAACTGCAATGTCCCCAACCGCTATATTCTCGTTCATCATATTCCCAATCAATATGTTCTCCTGAGACGTCATATGTTCCTTAGCATACCAACACCAAAATACACCTAACTCACTTGACTACTACTAGACTGAATCAAAAGGCATGTTAAGGCTAAAAATAACATAGCGTGAACATAGTTTGGCTAAATACATGATACGGTTAAATTACATAGCTTGGATAATATATCGCTTGGGTCCATCATACCTCTGGGTCAAACAAAAACTCGGCTTAAGTTGCATTACGGTTAAAGACAACCATAGATATCCTTACGGAGAATATATTTACAACAATATCCAACATTCACAGTTTTCAATAGTTTGCAGAGTCGGGCACTCATGGGACACCCAAATATCATTTACCAACAACGTTCTAAATTCGTAAGTCCATATTAATAAATTATGCCTTCATGGTGATCATATGTGATTTGATTTCATATTATAGAGCATATATCATCATGGCATAATAAAATAAAATGATGAATATGAATAGCATTGTAACAGAATAAGATGGCATGACACAATATAATTGAATCATTTCGAAGCGTAAAGTTTGAATAGTAATCTAAGTATACTTTAAACGAACTAACATGACTAAGAGGCAAATGATAGTTATCTTATTCCATAAGTGTTCAAGATTGTGGAGGCTTTCTAGTTGTTTGATGTATAATTTCTAAAGCTAAGGGTAAGTTCATTCGGTTGGATGTTGAAGATTCATCCAGTTAAAGCTCGTTCTTCTCAGGTAAGATGACTTCCAAAGATGAGAGTCATCCACATGGATTCTTAAGGGTCATCCGGATGGATTGGAGTTTTCAAAGTATAAATAACTTCCAGAGGTAACAGTCATCGGGATGGGTTATCTAGGTTCATCTGGTTGGATTCAAGGTTTCGACATCAATTGATATTCAGAGGTGCAAGTCATCCAGATATCTAAGTTTGGGTCATCTAGATGGAATTAACATGGGCATCCGGTTGGAATATTGGTTTATGAGGAAAAATAATAGTTACATGTCATAAACCTCAAATGTTCTAGATTTAGCATATGTGTTTCCTTAACGAGGAAAAATGAGTGAGTACGGGAGGTTTTGAGGTCCTAGAAAGTTAAACAGAAATTGCTAGTCTTTGTCTTCATATTTCAGTTTATAAAATCGTAAAGTTAAGGTTTGAATTTAACTCCAAATGTTCTATAATTTTACGAGGACGTAGTTGAATATGTAGGGAATACTTCTTATGAAGGGCTCGAGATTTGGAGGTGACTTTATGTTAGTCAAACTATGGCGATAACAGGCTTGGTTGCAATCTACCACAGTTTACTAAAACATCTATATACAGAGTTCTAGAAGTCCAAATGAGTTGGTTCAAATTGGAGATGCAAGCTAACATATTAACCTTCCATTCTACCACATTCTGAGTCATGTAGCATTCACACGGTTGTTTTGAAGTTCGGATCAGAAATCTAACTATAATAGAAAAGTTCATTTACAGCAGTGAAAGTCATCTGGGTGGGCTATCTTTGGCCTGCCGGATGGGATGTGTGTCTACCTAAAAATTGAGATACAATAATGGAGTTCATCCGGATGGGCCACCTTTGACCATCTGGTTGAAAAGGTTGTTTTGTCCAATTAGCAGAGCTGCTTCCTCCATTGAAGCACTCCAAGCTTATGAACATTCTCCAAATATTAAAATTGAGAGTCAAGGATTGAAAAACTTACATCTAGGTGATGAATAAGAATGAAATGGATTGATTTGGAAGTGAGCACGAGCTCCGAATTGGTGAATTTGTCAACTGGATTCTCTTCCTCCTCCTCCTCCTCCTTCTTCTTCTTCAACCTCACTAATGTCTCCTTCTCTCTCACTCTCAATGCAGAATACAAAAAATAGGTTAACGGAAACAAGAGAGGGGGAGTATTTATAGGGCAAAAGTAGAATTTGATCTAACGCTCAAGAGAAGATCAAAGAACAATGGAAGGATGAGGTGAGATGGAGTGGGAAGCAAACTTCCTGCCATGGAAGTGACACCCATAGTAGGCTGAAGTGATGTTGGTTTTGGGCTAGGAAGGGAAAAGCAGGAGTAGGGAAAACATGGGTGAGGTCATGAAGGTAACGTGGGGAACAAATTTAGTTTCGGATAGAAGATGTATACATATAACTACTGATATGCACACACATGTCTATCATAAGTGTAAAATGCATATCTAAACTTATTCTCACAAATTTACTTATGTTATAAAATAATTTAGTTTTGATTATGCAAAATATGAGTTAAATACATGGAATTTATTTTAAAAGAATTATGAAAATACGGGTCTTTACAACCTATCCCTCTTAACAATTTTCGTCCTCGAAATTCAGTGTCGAATGTATGAAAATTTTGCGGTGATGTGTATGTGTTGTTCCACCTCGTTCCCATGTAGGTTCCTCAACGTATGATAATGTTGGCAAGTTGACTTCGTCCATTGTCGTGCTTTCTTTTGCTGGCCACACTTCTAACGATCTTTCTTGGATTGTGCTCCCATGTTGAGTGTGTCGCATATCCCTCGTGGCATAGGTACATGAATCATGTGCGGCTTCGATGAGTGAGGATAGTAGCGTGGTCCTGTTGGCAGTGTTTGGTGTCAGATGTTGGAGATCTTGTCCTTGTGTTTGGCGGCTTGTGATAGTAATCTCTGGTGTCATAATTCATATGTCCTATACTAGTGTCGATGTAATTCCAATGGCATGCCTAGGGCAAAGGTTTAGGTAACTCTTATACTCTGTCTGAAGGTTGTTACAAGAATCTAAACGAATCTTACGTACTAGTGGTACTCTTGTTGAGTGGAATAGCCAAAATAATCATGGGTCCTTTGGAGGACTGATAAAGTCTGGGCTTAAGATATTGTTTGGTGAAATAAACAATTTTTCTTTCACAAGACAAGGCAAAATGGTCATCTAAATTTCAAAATTTGATCTAGGAGTACAAAGACTTAGGTAGGTATGATTGAGATTATCTTGGGTCAAGGAGTGAGTCTTTCAAAAGAGTGACATTACATTGATTTTGATGATTTAAAGTTCAATATTTGATAAAAGAAAAATTTGTAATGAATTTCCAAGTAGATCCACGAAATGAACTTATCGTTGATAATGGATGAGAAAGTGTGGTGGTAACCAATTTAGATATTTATTTTGAAACTGTGTCAGCTAAACGCGTTTCAAATCAAGTATCTAAGTCTAGTTACTTGTCAAAGGCTGTAGGCAATCATGGTATAGGAATAACTGGCAAAAGGTGATTTACTATGAAGATTTGTCATTCGAAAGGGTTTGAAATGAAGTTATTATCACGGTACACTCCTGAGCGAGAGAGAGAGGGAGAAGTATTACAAGGACTTTGCATTTTAAATGCGCAATAAATTTTAACAATCCAAGTTCGAGATAAATGGGTGAATTCAAGATTTCAAGCAATTTATACGGACTATGATATGACAAGGATCTGATGCCCTGAATGCATTTCAAAGGCTCGTGCGAATTGGTTGGTACACCAAAGGTTCTAATGATAACAAAGAGGTACAAGTGATGTTATCAGATATTCAAGGTATGGGTCAATTGGGTATGGCCACTGGATGAGTGAAAATGAAGCGTGCCAACTAGTGTTATGTATCATTTATCCTCCTTAACAATGTATTGCTTCTCCCTCAAGAATTATCGTTGATTGGTAAGTAGATAATTGATGAGCGCACTATATTGTTTATTAGCTTGACTCATTGTACCAATTTTAGTATCTATGCGTAGGCAAATTCATTGTTCTAGTCAATATTGCACACATGGTGGTTTTCGTATCATTGCAGGTTCTCGGGACCATGACGACGGTGATAAAGGACCAAATGAAGGCCCGAAAAGGGTAAAAGAGAAGCCAGACCAAAAGAACAAGGAAGACTTGAAAATGAAAGTCAGAAGCATTCTCTATCGATAGAGAACCATTCCTATCGATAGAGCCCCTTTTAAACGTCAGAAATTCAGAGCTCTCTATTGATAGAGAAGAGTCCTATCGATAGGAGCACTTTTTATCAATAGAAGAATTTCCTATCCATAGGAACAAAGTTCACCTACCTATTGATAGAGGGTCCCTTTCTATCGATAGAGGGCAAAATTCAAAAACAACACAATTCACTTCTCTATCGGTAGAGAACCCATTTCTATAGATAGATGGCATATTTTGTCTGACCAAATGGACAGCTCTATCGATGGAGACCAACCCTCTATCAGTAGAGTCTGTTTGACGCGCAATAAATGCATATTTCAGCATTCTGCTCCTCACCACCCTTTGGGATGCTTTTGCCCCCGATTTTTGCTTTAGAAAAAGATGCAAAGGGATATTTTCAGCATGGTTTGGTCCCCCTTATGCATGTGTGTGGGACAGATAAGTGGATCTCAACTCTTTAGTATTGTATTCTATTATAGAGTTTTTAGAGAGACTTTTGAAGAGCTTCTCTCTCTACCTCTTAAAGTTTTTGGTGTTTTTCATTTTCCCCTGAGATTTTCTTTAAGTGTAAGACATTATCTCATTGAGAGTAATTTAATCCAATATTTAGTTCATTTATGTTCATTCCATTACTCTAATTTTTCGACAAGTTGCGAGAACCTTAGCTATTACCATTGTGTGTTATATTCCCGCAGATTTGTAGTAATAGTTGGTTAGTTTATCCTTGTTATTAACTTAGAATTATCCTTCTTATTCTCTTCATGTTTATTATCTCTTTCACAAGCATGAGTAGCTAAACTTTCATAAGTTAGGTCTTAGGATGAAATTTAACTAAAACTCACTCTTATTCAATATCTCCTAACCAGTTCTCGTGTATCCGAGATCCTCATTGACCTCTCCTTATAGGGCATGTCATCTTCAACCTCCAATTCAGCCCAATCTAGCACATGTGATGCATCTGACTCGTACTTACATAATACAAACATATGAAATACATTATGAACCCTTGACAACCTCGATGGCAAGAAAAGTCGATACACCACCTCCCCTACTCTTTTCAAAATCTCGAATGGCCCAACAAATCTCTGCGAAAGATTCCCACTATGACCAAATTGTATCAACTCTTTCCTTGGTATGACATTCAAGAAAATATGATCCGCAACCTCGAAAGCTATTGGTCGCCTCGTGTGGTCAGCGTAATTTTTCTAATGACTTTGGGCGGTGAGCACCTGTTGTCATATCTAAACAATCTTGTATGTAGCCTTTTCAAACCAAATCAAGCCCTTGTACTGTGCCTTCCCCAATCTTTGCCCAAAATATTAGTGATCTATAAGGCTTGTCATAGAGTGCCTCATAAGGAGCCATCTCTATGCTCGATTGAAAGCTATTATTGTAGGCAGACCCCGCCAACGCTAAACGATCCTCCCATGAACCTTGAACATTTATGACACAAGTCGTCAACATGTCTTCAAGATTTTGAGTTGTTCACTTGGATTGCCCATCCTTCTAAGGATGGAATGCAATGCTCATCTGTAAATCCATTTCAACTGCTTCCTGAAGACTCGACCAAAACTGTGACCTCAATATGGGATCTCAATCTAACACAATAGACACTGAAAACCCATGCAATCGAACTGTCTGTTAGAAATAAAACCTGCTGACTGTCTCTATAGTATCTACGTGTGAATTGGAAGAAAATGAGCGATCTTGGTGAGCTGATCAACAATCACCAATATAGCATCATGCCATGCTGGTGATCTTGGAAGCCTTGTCATGAAATTCATAGTCACGTGCTCCTATTTTCACTCAACAATCCTATCGGTTTCTACCAGAGATTTTGATACGAGCAACGCAACATCATGCTTCATTCATTTCCATGCCTCCTTAAATTCTAATACATCATTGTACTGCCAGGGTGTACTATATGACTAGAATGGTGCGACTCTGAAGTTTACACTCGCATCACGACTTGGGCACATACACTTTGCCGCAAATTTCAATCCCTGATCTATATGAAGAACCCAGCCCTCAGCTTGCTCACCTGAAGTCAAATAGTCTCGCACTAACTTGGCCCCTGAGTCGTTTTATTGTTCTTCCATAACTCTCACTTATTATGAAGGTTTGATTGCTATGCTAAACAAGATAGCCTTATCACCATCTATGCAAAACTATAAATCCTACTCACACTACAACAAAGTTCGCCTATTGCAAGGAGAACTGGAGATGAAATTTGATTTCGTCTGTAATTGAATGTAATTGGCTAGGAAAAAATAAATTTCATCTCTATTAATAAATCACATTCAATACTAGCGAGAATATTGAGTTTCCTCGCAAAACATAAAATTTTAACGACAAAATTTTAATTTTCGTCGCGAAAGTTATGAAAAATATCCCGAAGAGATGACAATTATTTGTAACTCCTTGCGAAAAATGAACCGCGTAAAGTTTATAGTCGCGCCAAATTGGAGGAAGAAATACGTAACAAATTATTTCGTCGGTAAAAAAAAAAAAATTTAGGCGAGGAATAATTTTTCACGCCCTTAGTACATGAAATTTGGCGCGCATTAGTCCATTGTATTGGCTGGATTGTGAAACTCTTTAGTGAGGAAATATTTTGTTGGGACATAAAAAATCTTTCAGAAAAAAATTTAAAATTGAAGACTTGAAGACTCACAGGACTTGCCAAAGGCCCAAAAGCAATTGGAATTCGTAAAAGATTTTACACTCATCTCGCACCGCTCTCTCTCTCCCATGCACTCTCTCTCTCTCTCGCACCGTCCTCTGTTGGCTCCCAATCTCTCTTGCTCTGTCCTCTGTCGCCTCCCACTCTCTCTTGCTCTGTCGCCTACCAGTCTCTCACACCTTCAAGGTCAGGTATCTCTCTCTGTGTCTCTTCCGATTCTTTTTTCCTTAATTCTTAAGTCCTAATTTGATTTCTTGTGATTTTTTTGAGGCAAAAAATTTATTTATATACCTATGTGTATTTGTATGTATAGAAGCGATGCATCAGTATTTAACGTAGTTTTAGAAATTTGTCGCTCTCTTGCTCTCTCGCACTGCTCAAGCAGTTCAGGTATCTATCTTGCTCTCTCTCTCTCCCCCGATTCTTTTTGTTCCTAATTCTTAGGCCCTAATTTGATTTCTTGTGATTTTTTTGAGGCAGCCCCAAAATTGATTTATATAACTATGTGTATTTGTATGTATAGAATATAATGTAGTTTTGGAAATTTGTCATTTTGTTGTGCATAATATCCAACTTAAAAGTCCACTCAAACTGTATGGAATACTACATAAAAATTTGGAAAGGTAGCCTAACTTCGTGAGATTGAAAGTTTTCTTTCCCAACTTAGTGTACCCTATATGAAGCCAAAATCCCCTCTGTAAGATAAAATTACTACTGATCTTTCATTGGTTTAATGTTTTTAAGTTTATTATGATTTTTACTACATCTGTCTGCTGCACTATTGCCATCATGGATTCTAGAATTGGTCTTAGTTTTGTGCTGAAGTTAGTTGTAGGTATTTCATGGGACTAGTAGTCAATGCCCACGCTATGCGTGTGCTCGTTAAATTAGACAAAATTACATAATTATTGATATTAAGGTTGGTGTTGACGTTCAGCTGAAAGATTGTAGCACTTCTTAATGTGTAGATCAATAATTTCACAGTAACGAAGGTGTTGTAGTAGGTTGCTAATTGTGCACCCCGGCCAGCTCAAGTTGACCATGGTACTGAAATTGGCCCGTTTCATCCTCCAAAGCCAAGGCTTATTCTTGAACTTCTCTATGCAATGGAATACACATTAATGGAGGTAAAAAATAAGGCAATAAAAATGGAATTAGCAAACAGAGAAAAGTAGGTAATTAACAAACCAAAAAAAGGGTGGCTGCTGAGATTATAAAGCAATGAAGGATAAAATATACTATTTAAATATAATTAGTAACAAAATGTAAAATACTGATTATTGAGTTTAAAATAACATACTTGCATAATTAGCCACTGTGCAAATCAGGCTCATACACTCTGTATTATGAAGAAGATGCAATATAGTACTCAAATTGGGTGGCTGCTCACTAGAAGAACCCAAATCCCTCCCCACTACTTCGCTCAAGCTCATATCATCACGCATATCTACACTGTTATGTAAACCGATATGTATGTAAAGCACTAAATGAAGTGTGTTTCACCTTCTGTAGCAGTCATGTATTGGTCTGTATTTGGTGGCATGATTGTGTTTCTTTTATTTTGGTGGTTTACCTATGGGTCATTTCCCTATTATTTATAGTATGAGTATTATTTCCAAAAAGTATATAAAATATAAACAGTTTTAATTGTTTTAGGAGGAAATATTTTGATGAATAAAAGCAGTAGACATTGTATTTGAATGAAACAATACGTGTAATAACCCAAAATATTTAATGTATTAAAAATAAAATAAAATATTTATTTTGATGATTAGTTTATATTTTATTTTAATCTAAACATTTATGCCATTATTTTTAACGAGCGGTTGAGATCGATTGGTGACGTGAGGCGTGATACACTAGAGCATTTCCCTCTCTCCACCTCTTAATCCTCAAAACGTTAGAATTTCTAACGGAATTTTTTTGGCAGCAACATTAAGGGGGAGTTTTTGGTGTTGATGGAGGTTATAATGGAGGATTTTTTATTGGTTTTTATGAGAATTAAATCCCTAGACCACTATATAGAATTCATCAATCTTTCAATCTTCACAACAACTTTGTATCAGGTAATTACAGAACTTGTGAGAGTGTGTAAACCATAGAAAGAGAGTTTTTGCGGGAGTGAGAGAGATAGATTGCTGCCAATCCGAAGTTTTGTCGAAATCGTGGATGTTCGTCACCAAATTTCGCAATTGAGGTAGGGATCTATACCTTCCAACCCTTAGGTTTTAATTTTTGTTGTTAATCGAATATTTTGAGACTTAAATCTATGATTTCATGATCTGTTTTCGAAGAAAATAACAAACTAGCTTGGCGTTGTAATTCGTTGATTTCCATTTAATCGGTATTCTTGCTACTGTAATTTATGGAGCTTGCTGTCCCAGCTTGAACTCTAGCATGAGATGTTAAACATGTGAACGTGGTAGTTTATAAAGTCTTCCTTCTTATTGTTAACTTTTCAATATGCTCCCTAAACAAGTTTCCATGGCAAATCTCCTGTTGTTTGGAATACTAAATATATTCGGTGATTGAGTTCGAAATCAAAGTCTAGACTTTATTTTTATTTTTGTTTCCCTTTTATTCTTTTAGCTTTTGATAAGACCTGGAAAATAATAGCTTTTGAAATGCACTTGTTTTTCCTTCGATTAGTTGATTTCCATTTTAAATGAGGAATAACTGGGTAGGCAAGTGAAAAGCCTAAATCTTGCTGATTTGTATTTAATTAAAAACAAGTAAAGAATCTTTGGGATAGTTGTTTTATCATATTTTTGAAAACTTGTTTATGAATTTTTGTTGCAATCTTACATCGGTGATTGGCAGCAAGTTTATAGGTTTTCTTTTATAAATTGTATGTTAATGTGTTGGCTTTTTATTTCAAGTAAAGATCTCATAAGAACAGTATTACCAATCGAGACCCGTTCATTACGCTATTAATATTATAATCTGAATTATTGTTGTTGCGTTGATTGGGACTTCTAAACGTTTTAAAATTATCAGATATGCCCGGGTGCAACCATTATGCTGTTTGATTTTTCGTAAAATTGACGTTAACTGTATTGATGGGGGGAAACCTAGACTTGAACATTAGGGACGTTGGTTAAAAATTGATCGCCTAACATAACTGAGCTTTTTAGAAAAACTCAGTTTACACGTTAGGGACATTGGACGTGGACTCGTATGACACCCGAAATTTAGGAATTGATTGGTCGGCAAGATGTGGTGACTAGTAGAGACAAGGCTAATGGAAATAAACTTTGAAATGGTATTTGGTTATATAACCTGGGATTGTTCGGATGCCAAACGAGTTTTTAGTGGGTGTCGGTTGAGGTGTTGGACGATCACAATACGTTGTACTGTGCTCGAGGTGCTGGACGGTCTAGATGCGTTGTACAGTACTCGGTGTGCTGGACGGTTGTGATGCGTTGTACTGTACCTGATCGGAGTACCAAACGGTCTTGATGCGTTGAACTGTACTTGGTGTGCTGGACGGTCTTGACGCGTCGAACGGTACAAGGTTTATGTTTTCGAGTTAGATTCTTAAGTTGGGTTAGATTCTCTCATTGGCCGTCGAGCCAAGTTGTTGTGGGTTTGATTTCCCAAGACGTCGTTCCGTTAAAAAAAATAATAATAAATTCATAATGTATCTACATGTTCGTTTTTGCGCGTAATATTTCAGCTACTACTGTTGTTTAATTATTCTGTATATACTGTTGTACGTGTGATTACCTTTGGGTTCAGTTTTTCGGGTATATTTTCCTACTGAGTTTCATTACTCATTGGAGCAACTTCTCTGCCCCTAGCGTTTCATGCCAGATTTAGAAGAGTAAATGGAGGAGTCAGACGATGCAGATATGGAGAGTACAACAGGATTGGGTGGTGGCACTGTTAGAAGCTCTGAGTTTTCTAATTTCGTCTTTTATGTAAATCCGAAAGGGTATTTATGTTATTTCAAATGTATTTCCGCTGCAGTTTGTTCATTAGTAAAAAAAAAAAAATTATGTTATTTCTTTTAGATGTTCACTGCAAATAATTTTAAAAATAGTTTAAATAACGTACCGAAAATTCAGGGCGTTACAATACGTGACCCAATAATTTTTTTTTTCCAGATAAAAAATTTCAAGTAAAAGATAGAAGTAAACTCTAAAAATGCAGAGTGGGAATTGGAGTTTTAAACGCGATAGCCATATGTTACATAGGGTGGAAGATTAGTTCGGACCGCAATCTAAACGAGCAGCCGCATCAATTGTCCAATTTAGAAGCAACTTTGGCTCCAAAGCTTTAAATAAAAATTAGAAGGGTGACATGAGTGTAATGCAAATATGAACCCACGGGGAGAGAGCGGGAGAGATAGTTAACTTGGACCAATCGAAGTAAGAAAAAATTAAGAAGGGTGAGGAAAAAATACCTTCACTGCTACAAATTTGGAGAGGAAAGGAAGCGTGTAACAAAGTGTAACTGCTGTAAAAGTAGAATAAATATTCTAAATTAGGACTGATGATACTAATTATGTATAACAAAAGCAGATTCCTGTTTCGTCTAAGTGAAGTGCTAGATTATGAATTTAAAACTACTTGACTTCCATAGTTTTAAAAAATTTAACACAGGACAAATAGAACAAATTACTGGAATGATATGTATAGTTAATGGTTAATATATTAGTTTATCATAAACTCGTAATTCGTTAGACAATTAGAATAAATTCTACCGGAATTGATTATCATTTCTTTTTGTTATTAGTCTTTGTTTGCATTAAGTATAGCGACAGTAATTCTTGGAAACAATCAGAGAAAAAATTGAAACAACTTTTACTACATCCTGAATGTTCTTCAAAGGTAAAGGGAAGCAACTCCAAGCATATAAGAGGAATATGGGACAGATGAGAGAAAAAACAGAATTACTTGTGTTAAAAAATTGAATTACCTGTGTTGCAGTAGGAGGGGATATCATGTTTGTGAGTTAATTTGTAGGGAATTACCAAACCTCAAAGTGCAGTGGCCAAATAGGTTTGTAACTTTTCAATGGCTGTTATTTTACGGAACTGTGAAACATGGTAACTGCTAGTGGTAGTGGGTAACTGCCAATTTGAAAATGGGTTAACGTGATTTACATTACTGTCCTTACAGTTATTGGGGGTTAAAGCTTGTCTAAGTGTAGAAGTAAAAATTTTAAATGTGGCAATTTGGAAAATCAAAAGTGTGAGCCGGTTTTAAGATTGGGTTCGCACCAAAAGGGGCGTTTCCTTTATAATAGCAATAGATGTGATTATGTAGAATGTGTACGTTTATTAATTTGTTAATTTGATTGAATACTAGTTTGTATCCTAGATGCTAATTTTTGAATCACTTTGAAACATATCATTTGTACAAATTTGTAAGTTTGCCATGATTTAATTTCTTACAAGTGTGAAACCTATTTATTCTATATTGAACAATTGTACTTGACTCCTCCCTTTACTGTCTTGATAAGTATTTGAGTCGGTTTATGTTGGGATGTATGTTTAGTCACCAACATTTGCTAAATAATATGCAAATGGCGCGCAAACAAAAATGTAATAGATGGCTGGATAATTTCGAGACTCTAAATTTAATTGGTCTCAAAATAAACAAATAAATATTATCTTTTTTTTGTTTTATATTCAATTTTGTGGCTTTTACCTTTTAGTAGTGGGAGAAAATATACGTATTACAGTTATTGGTGTATTTAAGGCTTCGGTCTTGGGTAATAAGAATGAACTAAGCTTTTGATATGTACTTGGATTCTCACATTATGATGAGTTACATTTTTTTTTTTTTTTACATTTTTATATATGCACAAGGTTTTTAAAGAATGGGGCTTGGATGCTTTGAGTATCATGAGTTACTTATGCGATATTGTAAATTGTTTATCGATCAAACGACTTCTTAGAAAGTTGGGTATGTTGGTGGGGGGTCAATAACAGAAACTGAAAGTTCAGTTTAATTATTTTCGAAATGTATTGCTACATGCCTTTGGGCATGGGCAATCACTAGTTCTTAATCATAGGCACAAATATATGATGTCATGAATGCGTAGACGTTGTGAAAAATGATACAAGAATACTTAGTGGAGACCATTCTTGGTTGTTTCATCGTTTTTGCATTAGAGTATCGACATAAAATTAAGTAGAGAATTAAAAAGTCAAAATTGCCTTTCCAATAGTAAAAAGTAGAGAACTTCTTTAGGGGCTAATTTGGTGGGGTTGATCACCAAATAAGTCCACCCTCTAAAAAAATAAAAGAAATGTGAAATAGGAGATCTTTCTCTGGACTTTGTTTGTCAGGGTGCAATATGGTCAGCTATTGATGGGTAAAGTTTGTCTTTGATTTGATACTTTGGTCCCTCCCCCCCCCCCCCCCCCCCCCCCACCCCTCAAGTCCCTCTGTGTGTGTGGAGTGTTTCTTCTCTATCAGTTTACTTTAGTGGCAAACTTTCCCATATTATAAGGTGTTTGATGGGTGTCTTTGGTGCATGCCAAATTGGAGTCTTTTGTGTAGTGGTGGATAGTCGATGATTTAGGATTTCAATTCAAGCTTCATTTATTCCAACTTAGAATATTTTCTTATAAATTATCATTTAGGAAATGGACGGAAAGGAGTAGGAGACTTGCATGTTATTAACTTGATGACTTAAACTGCAACTTGCATTCATGAACATAAATGGACAAGAGTTGGATGTAATTGGGCGTCATAGTTGATGGCAGAATGAGTGAGCCATATTATAATGGTGTGAATTCGTTTCTTAATTTTGCAAAGGCAGCTGCTGACCAACAAGGTAATATTCTGTGTCCGTGTTGAAAGTGTGTGATCTATCATCTGCATAATCCTCAAGATGTGCGCTTCCATTTGATGAAGCATGAGATTATGCAAAGTTACACTATCTGGCATGAGCATGGAGAACAACGTGTATAAACCAAGCTCAGCCTCATGAAATGGGAAACAATGAGGATGCAAATCTAGGTGGTATTGATGCCTTGGTGGAAAACCAAATAAGAGGGGAATCAATCGTTGGATGATGCCAAGCATGAAGTGTACCCAGGATGTACAAATTATACGTTGTTGAAGTTCGTCATTGAGCGACTTAACATGAAAGTAACGAACAATTGGAGCAACAATTCTATTGACACGTTGCTGAAAGTTCTTGACTAAACTCTTACCAAAAGTTAACTTGGTTCCTAAGTCAACTTATGAAGCCAAGAAGATACTTCGCGACTTGGGCTTATCGTACGAGCTTATTGATGCATGCACAAATGATTGCACACTCTACTGGAAAAAGAATGAAAGACTTGATGGATGTCCGAAATGTAAGGTATCTACGTACAAGATAAATCGTGGTAGGGGTAAGAAGATTCCTCACAAGGTTTTGCGTTACTTTCCTTTGACACCAAGGTTGAAAAGATTGTACATGTCGAGGAAGAGAGCTGAGGACATGAGATGACACAAGAAAAAATGCATGGATGATAGTGAATGGAGGCATCCAGCTAACAGCCAAGAGTGGAAAGACTTCGATATGCAACATATTGAGTTTTCCAGAGACCCTCGCAGTGTGAGGCTTGGGTTGGAAGTTGACGAATTCAACTCTTTTGGGAATATGAATAACTCCTATAGCATGCGGCCTGTTATTCTTACTCCTTATAACCTCTCACCCTGGTTGGCTATCAAAGAGCCATTTTTCATGTTGACACTACTTATCCCGGGAGATAAGCAACGGGGGATAGATATTGATGTCTACGTGAGACTTTGGTGGATGAATTAAAGGAGTTATGGCAAAATGGTTCTCTAAATTACGATGCCTCAAGTGGTGAGACTTTTCAAATGCGTGCAACTTTGTTGTGGACAATACACGATTGGCCTGCATTTGGTGATTTGTCTGGGTGGAAACAAAGGGTCATTATGGTTGTTACATTTGCAATAATGAACCCTATTATCAATCTTTTGAGAAATAAAACTGCATACATGAACCATCGCTGCTATTTGCCTGAGAACCATCCTGAATGATGAAAGAGGGGGGCCTACAATGGTAAGTAAGAGAAGCGAAAGAGATCTTTGGAGTTACCATTGGAAAAAATACAAAAGCAATTGGATTCTATTAAGGGTTTTAATTTGGGAAAGGATCCATTCAACAAGAAAAGACCTCGTTTTGAACCAAATTGGACAAAGGTAAGCATTTGTATGAAGTACCATACTAGAAGAAACGGAAGCTAAAACACAATAATGATGTCAGTACACAGAAAAAAATTTCAGTGAAAATATCATTGGAACAATGTTGGGCGTTGATGGGAAGAACAAAGACACAGACAAGGCACGCAAGTACTTGGAAGATATGGGCATACGAAAAGAGTTGTGGCTGCACAAACTTCCTAATGAAAAATATACGAAGCCGCGGGCAAGCTTTTCATTGACTCTCTTTCTTTGAATTTTTAAAACCAGTCAAGTATCTTGACGGTTATGCGGCAAACATATCTAGGACTGTGAATTCAGGAAATGGTAGATTGACTGGCTTGAAAAGCCATGGCTGTCATGTACTCAAACAAAAAATTCTGCCAATAGGCATGTGAGACTTTCTGGAGAAGGAGATTAATACAACACTGTTTGAGTTAGGTGGTTTCTTCCAAGACTTGTGTTCTAGGACATTGAGGCGTAGTGATTTAGAGAAACTAGAGGAACGTATCATCCACATACTATGCAAGCTTGAAAAGCTTTTTCCTCCAGCTTTCTTTGATGTGATGGTGTACTTAGCTGTTCATTTGCTGCGTGAGGCCATTCTTGGAGGACCGGTGCAATTTTGGTGGATGTATGCGATTGAAAGTTAATTGATCGCAACTTAAGTGTGAATTGAAATGTAATTGTGTCACATGTATAGTACTAGTCTGAACTTGTTTTAGGTTTCTTAGAAAATTAAAAAGCTTTGTTTCCAACCGAGCTCGACCAGAAGGTTCGATTGCAAAAGCTTACATTGTCAAGGAGTGTGTTACTTTTTGCTCAACATACCTAGAAGGGATCAAAACTGGGCATAGTCGATCTGAACGGAATGAAGATCATGGTGAACATCGACAGGGGTTGACAGTATTCACGGGAACAGCTCGTCCTATTGGGCTAGGCACAAAGGGCGATGACCAACCATAAGAGCTTCGTGATATTGCTTATTGGTTTGTGTTGTACAATAGTCCTGAGTTGGAAAAGTATTTAGAATACATATTTCTAATATTTAGGCATATTTGTCCCAATACCGCAAAAAGTATAATTATTTTTCTAGCGAAAGCATTATTGACAACGGTTAATAATTGTACTTTACGCATTTCTCACATTCTTTGTGTAGGGAACATAAGAGTGTGTTACATGTTCCAAGTGGATAACAAATAACAAATATACAATGAAAAGAATTTCCCAAGCGGGTCAAAAAGAGAGTAAGACTTTTCAAAATTTGCGACAAGCTAAATACTATAAAACTAATATAGAGTTGTGTTTAGCTAACTTAATCATTTTTTCATCTTGCATGTGATTGTAGATAAATAGGCTGAGGCTTGATGAGTCACCAGAGGCAACCAACGAATTATGGTCGTTAGCAAATGGTCCCAATTTGCTAGTGAAAGAGTATTCAGGTTGCATTATTAATGGTGTGAGGTTCCATACTAAAGAACTTGATAATCGTCGTACAAGTCAGAATACTGGTGTGCTTGCAGAAGGGGACCATGAGGGAGAAATGAACAAATTTTACGATCATTTGAGCAATGTTTGGGAGGTTGAATATATGTTTGGTGATAAAGTTGTTTTGTTTTAATGTGAATGGTACAACACGAACAACAAAACAGGGAGAAGTAGAACAATATGCATCGATACATATTGCACGAGCATTGATGTCACCAGTCGTTGGTATCAAAATGATCCATTCATTCTACCGAGTGAAGCTAAACAAGTATTATATGTAAATGATACAAAATAGGGCGAACCTTGGCAAGTCGTGCTACTGGTCCAAAATAGGGGTGTGTTTAATATAACAAAAATGGGTGATGCAGAACGATTAGATACCCCAAAATCTAGTGTTGCGTTCCAACAAGAAAACATGACATCAGCTGTCCCAATTAACATTGAAGCCAATATTCGATAGCATGAATTACCTAATGATATGGATCCCAATATGGATTATGATATGTAGTTCTCATTTATGTGATGTATATGGACGACTGTTCCTCAATTTTGAAGCCCTTTTATGTAGTTCTCATTTACATAATATGTAGTTCTCATTTATGTGACATATTTGAATGCACTTTATTTTCACTGTATGGTTAAGTCTCCTATCCCATTAATTCAGTACTTTATTTCTGTGACATAAAGTGCATGTTTTGTTAGTCAATGAATAAGCTAATCTACCAACATATTAAACATTGTATCAATGACTAACTGATTCTTCCTCTTTGTTTTTGCAGATCTTATACCTGCACTTACTGCAGCTTTGTGCAACTAGTATTTTCTTAAGTACATAGCTTTCTTATGTCATGTAATACATGACATTCTTAAAACAAATTTGTTTCAAAATGTCATGTATTACATGACATTCTTGAAACAAGTCATGGAACAGGTAGAGTAAGTTTTGAACCTTCTATCTAATTGTTGCAACTCGCAACTAAGAGCATCTAAGTTTCCAGCAACGGTGGTTTTTCTAAAAGTCTGGGGCCATGTGCTTCTATGTGTATAGAACAATATATGATATATCATGTTCGGTTTGCATCTTATCTATAAATATAGTCATAGAGATTGACAAATGCCTACATGAGCAATAATTAAATTGTGAAATTGCAATTGTCCTAGTGTGGTAATCTTTAAATGCATCATATTTTCGCACAAAATATTACATCCCTGGAAAGTGTGTTTTTAATAGTTGAGTTGCAGACAGTTTCACACTGCAACAAACCGGTTTCTAACATTACAATGGCTACCTTATGTCTTCTTCAGTCTTGCACCAGTCCAAACTTATTGCAAGTTTTCAATTTAAGGGTTGGAGTTGTGCAAAATTTCCAAAAGCGGAAAACAATGCATCAAACTAGGTTTTCTATGCATGAAGAATAGGCTAACAGAGTAAGAGAGGCAAAGAAAGAGGAATATTGATTCCAACAGTAGGAAATGAAAGAGCTGTGCTTGAAGCAGGCATCATTTTCTTTGACGGTTTCAAGTGAGCCCAACCGTACAAATGATAATGGAAAACAAACAAGGATTGAGGTGGATGATGGTGACTATAGACCATCGGATGAAAAGGTTAAGAGCGATGATGACTCTATTGGTTCTTTTGAACATGAGGTACATAGTATGAAAATGAATAATCGTAGATTTTCTATTGGTTCTTTTGGTCCGTTTCACATTTCTATACGTATGAAGGATAGGTGCAAAATGGTTTGTGCTTCTTTTGAGTTATCGTCTATTCATTTCGATTCTCTTGTGTTATCAATTTATGCTTTTGCAATTCATATTATTTTATGTTATGGTATCCATGTACAACATGAGGTAACTGTTGTCCCTGAAAGGCTAACAAGGTTGACTATATGTCTATACGTGGGTGCCCAACCTTCACCGTCTTTCAATTTTGAGTTGCAAAGTGAGGCAACACCCATTGCCCAACCCTCACCATCTACTGGTAAGATTGTAGCAGACTGAATGTTTAATGATGTTTAGTTTTTTTCAAGTCTGATTTGGAAAACAACTTAAGTGTGATGTTTAGTTTTTTATTTTATTTATATCTAATTTAATCTTGCGCACTTAATTGATGTGATGTCATTGCACTAGAAGTTCATAGACGTGGTCGTGGACCAACACAGGGCTTAGAGGTGTAAGAATTAGTTGAAAAAAGAGAAAAGTTGTCCATTCCCATCCCACAATAATTTTGTGCCCTCGTAGGGAACTATGCTGCTAAACTGGCCTCACAAATTGGCCTTGAGGTCCGGACTCATTTGGCAAATCTTAGCGTCCCCAAGTGGAAGGCAGTGGATGAAGCTGTTAAGGCTCCTATGCTTCAAAGTATAGAGGTAATCTACATACTCAAACTTATTTTTAACATTGTTTGCATCTAAGCCAACAATTACCCAACTTTCATATTTTGCTTCCTTCCCATTTGTATTTGCAATGTCTATTTGTTTCTTTCACAAATATTGTACGACATTCCTAACTTCTCGTATTGTCTTTGGTAGGATCAATTTGACCTACATGGTGATCCCATTGATGTTAGTGAGGCGCTGACAACTCACTTTGAACGGAGATTGAGTGACTTCTCGCATAGACTTTACAAAAAATACAAGGACCTTAAGAAAGCTAAGAGGGAGGAGAATGCTAGAAATCACCCACCACCTCAAGTCAACCTCGAGCATTAGACAAGTCTAATTGATGACAAGTGGAGTAATACAAAGTTTCAGGTAACCTCTTTGACCAATGAAACTCTTATACAAAAATTTTAAGCATCCACAAAAAAAAAAAAAATCAACATTTTATTTTTATTCCAACCAAACTTGACCATCAACTTTAGGGGCTCAAAATAACATTCTTTTTCTAAGCCAATTTTTTTTTCTTATTACATGTTGTGGGTGTTCTCCTTGTAGAAAAGATCAGAGATAAACATTAAAAACAAGAGCAAAAGTATGTCAAAACATAGATGCGGATCTAGGTCCATCCTAGTAAGGGTACATAAGGTAATTTTTTTTCCTCTCAAGTTTAATAAATCTGTGGACATGCTTAATGAACTGACTATTTTCAAATTCAATCGACCCGATGAAACAAGATAGTGATCTTGAGCCCGCGCTGAAAGTCGTTACAAATCCACGCACTACAATGAAACGACGCAACAATGAATTTGTGAGGAAAGCAAGAAGAATTCTGTATGTACATCTACTTATTTGTTGTGTTTGCTAAATTTTTATAGATAACAACTTACATTCGTATATTGTTCCATTACTTTTAAATGATAGGATAAGATGGAACAGATGAAGGCTGAACAGTCTTCCTAGCCTGATGCAACACCCATGACACAAGAGAAGCTGTCTAGGACTGTACTCAAGCCACGGTCAGGCTACGTGAAAGGACTAGATATAAGGCCTAAGTTCTCTCTTAGGACCACCGTTGTAGTTGCAAATGATGAGTACGTGTCACACCTTGAGGCAAGAGTACAAGAGCAAAACGAGAAAATTTTGGCGCAAAGGGAGCAAATAGTGGCACAACAGGAGGAAATATCGGCACACAAGGCAGAAATATTATTGGTGCATAAAGAGGAAATATTGGCGCAAAAGGAGGAGTTGCAAGCACATAAGGATTTCATAGCAGAACCTTTCGAGGGTAAAAAATAGAAAGAATAAGCCACATCTACGATCAGGGGCTTCTTAAGACAACAAGGAGGCGGGTTCAACCAGTACTTTGGATGTTCCAAGACCACAGCATGTTGGTTAGTATCTAAAGTTTATTTACTTCGCAAAATTTGTTAATTTTTTGTTAGTTCTAATTTCCTTCTTGCTGTTGCTGCCACCACCTCAGTAGCTAACTGTTTCGTGTGCTGTTGGTTTTGCTCTGCTGATCTTGTTTTGGCCCATAAGGCTGCTTTGATTGTGTGTTCTAGGTGGTCCTCTATTTTGCTTCTGGTTAGCAAAAATAGACTTTTTTAAATAGCATTATCTGAGACCACAAAATCCAAAAGGAGAAAATATCTCTACATTTTTTGGTTTATTATATCAAATGGGATCGAATCCAAAGCTACTAGCACCTCCATGAAGGAGACTCACTATGGATAGATGGATCATAATTACTGGCACTCAAATTGGCAGTGTGGAGCATACTCAAACTGACCAAATACCCAAACATGTGGTTTATATATAGTTTATATATATATAGTTTATATATATATATATATATATATATACATATATATGGGAGATGCTATATGAACCAACACTTTTTTAGACCAATATTAGACCAACGTCTAAACTCTTCAATTCCCGATTAAATTTTAATGATCCGAACCGTTCAATGTGTTTAAAACATGTTTTTAAGAGTACCTACGAGAAATCAGCTCAAAATATTACCGGAAAGGGCTTGATCCAAACATTGGTTCATAAAACAGTTTCTGTCAGCATTTTGAACTACTGTTTGGATCAAGCCCATTCCGGTAATATTTTGAGCTGATTTCTCGCGGGTACCTTTAAAAACATGTTTTAAACATATTGAACGGTTCGGATTATCAAAATTTAATTGGGAATGAAAAGTTTAGGTGTTGGTCTAATATTGGTCTAAAAAAGTGTTGGTCCCTTGTGCCTCCCCCTATATATATATATATATATATATATATATATATATATATAGGAGTAATTAAAGTCCTTTGGGCCACCCTCGGTCTCCACTAGAGAATTTTTTTATAAAATAGTTGTGGAAGAGGGCTTCGGTTTACGACGCAGCCATAAAACCAAAGGTTTAGTTAGTTGGAATTAGCTCCATTACCAAGAGACAATAAAACTGCTGCTAAAGTTGCTAATTAAAGGGAATGGAGACCAACTGACTAAAACATGATGTAATTTGTATTTGGGAAATAGGATCAAGAATAATATTCACCTTGAAGAGTTGCTCCAAAGCCCACGATAATCCTTATCTGTTGTATTGATGTTTTAGATTTTCTAGGGTTTTGAATTTCAAACATCATATCTTGATCAGAAGAATCTCCAAATGACCCATTTTCATATACTTCTGATTGACCAATGATAATCCATAATTTATGCACACACCTGAAATTAAATCCGTTTGGTCCTGGAGCCCTATTTTGATTGCAATTTTTAATTGCTGCATACACTTCCTCCAATGTAAATGGCTGATCCAGTGATTGTGCTTGATGCAGAGAAAGAGTCCTGTCAAGAGCACTCCCTAAGGATGGTCTTAGTTGGTTGCCACCACCAAAAAGATCTTTGAAGTACTGGACTGCCTCCCTTCTAATAGCTGCAGGTTCCTTAATGTGAGTACCATTCACTATTATAGACCCCAAGTAGTTTTTTCTTCGCCTATAGTTAACCATGGTGTGGAAAAACCTGGTATTTTTGTCACCCAAAGCCAACCAATTAACTTTCTGACTCCACAGTTTTTTTGCCTGGTTTTCGGCCACTCACAAGTTGCTTCTAATGTATTCTTTTCCAATTTTTCCCCTTCTGTCAGTTGTCTAGACTCTTCAAGAATATGCATAAGATGAAGCTTAGATTCTAGCTATTTGACCTTTAAATTTACATTTCCAAATTCAACCACATTCCTATTCCTAACACTTTTTTTCACTGCCTGTAACTTCTTTAACAGAATAAAGATAGCCCACCCCTGCACATTACAATCCCCCCATGCTTTTATAGCCACCTGAACGATATGCCCTTTGTACTTCCTTTAAGAGTCTTGGGCCTGGACTTTGTTCCCAGGTCAAGAGGGCCCTGGTGAACTACGGTCAAGAAGGCATGGCAGTCCCATGGATGAATAGAATCAAACCATGTTTGTGTCCACTCTCCCGTACACTACTCTTCTCTTTGTTGGATAGTTTGTGCTGTAAGTAGGACTCTCCTCCCTCCCATTGTTCTGATTTTAATATTATGTATACCAGCCTTAGCAATGCCTTTTTTGATATGGTCCAAGCCTATGACCCTCCTAAGCACACCAACAGCACTCAAGTGCAACCAGTTGTTCCCTTGTGGCCTCAAGGTTATAGTGGTCTAGATTTGCTCTGAATTGTCTTTCTCCCCTCTCAATACTTGGGCATAAGAAGTACCCTTAGCACTGGTTCGGTTCCTCCACTGGTTCCCTATTTGTCTCTGTTCCGTACCAACTGATTCAGCATTCATTCCCACTCCTGCTGCTGTGAAGTTATTTCCTCTATGTTGCCTGTACACCTGCTTCGTCTCTGTATGTGAGGTTCTGTTGTTGACCTTTAGGGAATCATACTCGGCCCTCTTAACCACCAATTTCTATTCATCAGCCCATGCTCCATTAGCTCTGTAGATAGCCATGTCTTTTGCAACTAGACAATCATACCTAACAAAAGCAAACTTACTACCAAACCTCCTACTTATCTTGATTGGAGTGAAGACTCCTTTTACAATTCCTTAGTTAGTAAAAAACTTGTGTACCCATTCCTTTGTTGCATAATATGGAAGATTATCCACAAAAAGGCTAATCAAACCCCCTTGCTCCCCATCCCACTCTCCCTTGCTTCTGGGGTTGTGATGCTTGGTAACTAGTGTCCACCCTCCTCTATCTCTGCTCATCGCCTTGGACTACCTTTTCTTTTTTTCTCACTGCGAAGGTAGTGCTAGGCATGTGGATCTTAAAAACTCGTCAAAACTTGCAATGAATCAAAGTTCATTATTTATTTTTTGCAGATATTACAAGGTGTTTGACACTATACCTGCTGGCAATAGTAGTAATAGCTACTGCTGTTGCTACTTCTTACTTTAGTGGGTATAAATACGAAAATTAACCTTACACCCGAAAATAATTCAAGTTACAAATTGGAATTCTTGACTTTGACACGCAGGACTCTGTGTTGAAAGAAATTACACATGGGTATGTGCTGATAGTGCGAGAACTGTGTTTAAACACGGTGCTCGTTTGTTTGTTACAGCAATTTGGACAAGAGAAGTTCTAATACAAAACCCCACTAGCTAGTTATATCATATATTACAACAAATTGAATATTTCGCATCGTTTAAAAAGCTTGTATATGTTGTGTTTGACTTAATGGAACGAAGTTAGAATTAATGGTATGCTCATCCTATATTTGGTCCCCTTTAAGAAAATTAGAGTATACATATTATGACTGTAATTCTGATTTTGATGGGTGGCTCTTTCGTTTGAAGTTGGACAATATGTTTGTACTTGTGAAATAGTTAGGACACATAGATACGAGACATACACACACGGTAGGAACACTAGACACATATATTGGACACAAATACGACATAAACACATTGGGGGATATGGACACTTTATGCAGATATGACGCAACAGGAACACTAGACATTGGATACGACATAGACACATTGGGGAATAGGTACATTGGACACAAATACGACACAGATACAATACGACAAGAACACTGGACACAGATACAACATGGACACATTGGGGGATAGGTCTGATAATCCCATGTTAGCTAGTGTTCAACAAGTGTCGATTACATATCTATTTCTTAGTCAAAGATAACATTCGTCGGTTGTGATCTTCTATTTCTTAGTGAAAGATACAATTTGTCTATTGTATAGTATGGATTATTGAATTATGTTGTAGAAATAGTGTCGAAAATGTGTCCCAACTAAGAATTGTATTTCCTAATTACAAACAAGAGAAAACTGTATCGGATACATGTGAGTATCAATGTTGAAAATGGGCAAGGACACAGACGCGCCACCTTCTTCAAGGTGTTCGAGGGAGGATCTTAATTTGTGCAGCAGTTAGGCTGCCACTTTCTTTAACTTTATGTATAGAATCATTAGGTACTTCCCTCTTTTCATACTCTTGTGTAGATATCCTGATTTTGTTGCCCAACTGTGTTGATATTTTAGTCAACCTTTATTCTGTCGATTACCCGATCCTAAATGATTATGTTCCTATCCTATCTTCGATAACTATAGATGAAAGCAGAGTGATTTTATAGACATAAATTGCGAAAGACATATTATTGGACGCTTGAATTTTTGTAACTTAATGTTGGCGTTTAAAATAGAATATTGAATAACATTTTGATGATTTTCTTTTGTCTGTTTGTTTTGACAGATTACATAAGCAGAAGGTGGGTGGCTTTTTGAGATGATGCAACAACTTTTTTTTTGAGATGATGTCCTCATGACCAGACTTTGGTTTGCCGTTTTGGTCTTTCAATGTTATTAACACATGTTCATTTTGAAAGGAAACATTAGTATTTGGTTTTTTTGGTGGTACCTTTTGGGAATTAAGGGATGTACATGTTGGTTTGAGTTTGTTAGTTAATGAAACTTAATTATTTTGTATTTGAGTTGTGCAAGCTGTGTATTTCAATTTAACAAGAAGTTGTACATTGGCTTTTTGGTCATCAAACAGGTTTAGCAAAAACCCAATTAAGCAATATATAAATATTAATTAAATACAACATTTGCAAGGAAATGAGTATGGTGCTTTATCGCCAAATAGGTGTAGTTCAACCAATTAGCAAGAAAACACTTTCTGGCCATTAACAAAATCCTTTGGCGAGAACTATTTCCTCGTTTATTAATTCAATTAGTGACAAAAAACTTCCTCTTCACTAACAAAATTCTTTGGCGACGAAATAGTTTCTCGCCTATTAATATATATTTCTTATTTTGTACAATATCTACAACAAAAACTAAACCGATTAGCTAGAAAACACTTCCAGGGCATTAAAAAAATCCTTCAGCAACGAAATATTTTCTCGTTTATTAATCCAATTAGCGACAAAAAACTTTGTCTTCATTAACAAAATACTTTGGCGATGAAATATTTCCTCGTCTCTTAATATAATTATTATTTTAACATAATATCTGCGACAAAATGGCTATGACGTTTTATCGTCAAAGAGATTCAGCTAAACCAATTAGCAACAAATAAAGTTTCTTGTCATTAATAAAACACTTCAGAGATGAAATATTTCCTTGTCTATTAATATAATTATTATTTTAAGAACAATATTTGCGACCAAATAGGCATGGCGCGAGGAATTGCTATGATCTTTTGCGAGGAAATAGTTCATCGTGAAATCAAAATTAAAGTCGACAAAATCATAGTTTCCTCGCGTTGGGTTTTTTGCGTGAAACTATAGGCGAGGAATAGCAGCTACAATTTTTTTCGTCGTTGTTTGGATTGGCGACGAAAGTATTCAATTTGGCTACAACTTTCAATTGTCGCTATAAACCCTATTTGTTGTAGTATCACCAATCTCCCCAATCATTTTACATTCCCGCATACCCACACTAACCAAACTATGGAGTGACTTCCGCCGCATTTGCCTCATCCAAATGGCACTGCAATTCAAAGTCAGAGTCTTTCATATAATCCATCAACCTCGGCTATCCCAAATTTAGATCTTTCAGAGTGAAGATATACTTAAGGCTCTTATAGTTCGAGAAGAACTCAAACCGTTCACCATACAAGTAGTGTCTCCAACACTCAAGTGCAAATATAACCCCTGTCAATTCTAAATCATGATTAGGATAATTGCACTCATGATTCTTTAGCTAACGGGAACCATATGCGACAACTCTCTCATCCTACACTAGTACACATCCCAGTCCATTCTTGGAAGCATCATAATACACCAAATATCCTTGTCCTCGCTCAGCAATCACCAAATTAGAGCGGATGTTAACCTCCTTTTCAGCTGTTGTAACAAAAGATCACATGCCTCATCCTACATAGGTCTGATCCCTCCTTCAGTGAGTCATGTCATCAGAGCAGCTAACCATGAAAAATCTCCAAAATTTTTGTGTGAAACTATAGGCGAGGAATATCGGCTACAAATTTTGTCGTCGTTGTTTGGATTGGCAACAAAAGTATTTGATTTGGCTACAATTTTCAATTGTCGCTATAAACCTTATTTGTTGTAATGTCACCAATCTCCCCAATCATTTTTCATTCCCGCATAGCCACACTAACCAAATTGTGGAGTGACTTCCACCGCATTTGCCTCATCCAAATGGCACTACAATTCAAAGTCATAGTCTTTCATATACTGCATCCACCTTGATTGTCTCAAATTTAGATCTTTCAAAGTGAAGATATACTTAAGCCTCTTGTAGTTTGAGAAGAAATCAAACCGCTGACCATACAAGTAGTGTCTCCAACACTCAAGTGCAAATATAACCCCTGTCAATTCTGAATCATGATTAGGATAATTGCACTCATGATTCTTCAGCTGACGGGAACCATATGCGACAACTCTCTCATCCTGCACTAGTACACATCCCAGTCCATTCTTGGAAGCATCACAATACACCAAATATCCTTGTCCTCGCTTAGCAATCACCAAATTAGGGTGGATGTTAACCTCCTTTTCAGCTGTTGTAATGAAAGCCCACATGCCTCACCCTACATAGGTCTGATCCCCCCTTCAGTGAGTCATGTCATTGGAGCAGCTAACCATGAAAAATCTCCAAAAAAATTATCAGCAATAACCTGCTAAGCCCAGAAAACTCCGAATCTTAAAGACACTATTGGATCACTCCGAAGTCAATACTACCGCTATCTTTGACTAATCCACTGCCACCCCGTCACAAAACGCTTCATGCCTCTAAAATTTCTTCTTGGAAAGCCTGAAGTCACACTTTGAGTATTTGGCATAGAGGTAATTCTCCCTCAAAATCTGTCGTACAATTTTTAAGTGCTCCTCGTGCTCCTCCTCCGTTGGTGAATAGACCAATATATCATCTACAAATATCACAACAAACTAATCCAAGACTTTATGAAAATCCATATTCATGAAACTCATAAAAGCGACGAGCACGTTGTTTAGACCAAACAATATCACTATAAATTCACAACGACCATGTCCAAAATGTTGTTTTGGCAATGACTTCCTCCCTGACCCTCAATTGATGATAACCCAACCTCAGATTAATCTTCGAAAGTACCTTAGAACCCTGAGTTGGTCAAACAAATTGCCAATCCTCAGCAATTGATAATTTTTCTTAACTATCATGCCATTCAACGATCCGTAATCAATGCACAACCTCAAGGACCCATCTTATGAGCAAAATAAGGTTGGAGCGCCCCACGGTGAAATACTAGGTTGGATGAATCTTTTGTCTATCAATTCTTAAAGTTGTGCTTTTAATTCTTTCAGTTCTACTGGAGATCAGCAAATTGATAAAGTGCCATAGAAACTAAAGAAGTCCTAGGCATGGGATCGATAGAGAATGTCACTTACTGTTGAGGAGGTAAGCCCACACTATCCTCCGAGAAGACATCCAAAAAATACACACAACTCGAGGTAAGTCCCCGCGACTCTGACTCCCTTCATCATCCCAGGTCACTGCAAATAGATGGACAAAAGTCTCTCGATGCCACAATCCATGAATCACTAACTAAACGCCTCCCCGATCTCCCCAAAAGTGAAAATTGTCCCCATCTGGAATACAAATGGTTATCCTACCCGATAAAAATCAATCGTGGCCCTACACAAAATCAACCAATCCATCGCCAAAATGACATCGAAGCTACTCATATTTAACAGTATGAGATCAAAGAATATAGTGTGGTCGACGAGCACCATCTCACACAACATATTCACGTGTCTAAAAGCCAGATCGCCCCTAATAGGCGTCTCAACCAATAAAAAAAATTTAACAGACTGGTCTCAAGACCTATAGTAGTAGCAAAACTAGCAACAATAAAAGAATGCGATGCACTTGTGTGAAACAAGACACTAGCCTAGGTGTGGGATTAATAAAGAGTATCTTGAACAATTAAGGCTCCCATTGCCACCACGTTTGGTGATGCGATGGTATATGCACATCCTCTATTCATCTGCCCACCTGTATCGACTGAGTTGACGAGGCTGGTCGGGCTGCCCCTTCCTATTGTGCCGGTGCAGTGCTCTGTTGAACCAAACCTGAATGCATTGGGAAATTCAATAAGAACCCCGACCCCTGTACCACTATTCCCCTGATTCTGTGGGCAATGACGCTAAATATGCCCCTCTTTGTAACACTTGTAACAAATAGCCAGTCCCCTAGTAGTCCTTGCAGTCTGAGATTATTATGCCCCATCGACAATCTGTCCTCTTGTGACTCAACTAGCCACACTTGGAACAAGTAATTCCTCCCTGAGGACCGCTTCCCGTTGAGATAGCTGATGGAAAAAAGACAACTTTCCTTTGATAGCCTTTAAAATGGGAGATGGCCTCCCTCTAACGCTTCTTATTTTGTCCCACTGATTCCAATGTCACAACCTTAATAGTACTCTTTTCTTTCGCTACCAAGTTTGCCTCGGCTATCATCGTCTGCTCAACTAGATTCACATACTTTGGGATCTTTGACTGTATAACCCTCTCTCTAATTGCTAGCTCAAGACCCTTCACAAGCCTCTTGCATTTGAGATCCACATCCCCTGTTGTCTCTGTAGCAAAGTAGGACAATGAGATAAACTTGTTCTAACATTCCACCATGGTCATGTTACCCTTCTTAAGATCATAGAACTCCAGTCGAAACAAGTCCTTCATCACTTATGGGAAGTAGCGATTAAGGAATAGACCCTTCAAGGCCTTCCAAGTCAGCACATCCACCTCATAAGTAGTCTTAATCATTTTTCACCACTGATCAGCCTCACCTATAAATTGATAGGTAGCCAACAAAACTCTCAGCTCATTGTCAACAACAAATAGGACAGCTCCACCAGTGAACTCGGGAGGGTTCATGTGTCGAAACTCCAACATTGGTATCATCGTTCTGGTCTCATTCTTGGGCTGGTTATTTTGAGCTAACTATTGTATGGCCTCGGCCATAACCCTCAGAATCTCATCTCCAATAGCAGGATCTGGTGCCCCTGTAGCAGTAGCACCTCTGCCTCTTACCTTAACTCTACAAGGCGGCAACAGCACCAATGCTTCCTAACAATACTTTTAGAATAGTACTTTTACTAACAATGTAGCATAGGTCGATTGAGATGGCTAGAATGAGACTTATCTCTTTTCATTAAATGACAAAGCCAAAATTGGCTTCTTACTCTAAAGTCTAATTCTGTGCCAAATTGGACTGCAATGCAAGCTAAATTCTTATAATAATTTTTTCCAATGCATCGAACCACCACTTTAAAGAAACAGATTCAAAATTTCTCTGAAAGACCTAGTGAAATATTTTGCGAATGTTGGGAATGATATAAGGAATATCTATTGGCCATTCCACATCATCGTTGTGAGGATTGGCAGTTGGTTGCATTTTTCTATGAAAACAATCGCCAGTTTATAAACATGATGTGTAATGCGGAATTTTTAAACAAGCAACTGGCAGAAGCATTAGAATATTCGGATGGTTTGGTAGCAACAAACAAAACATGGGATTACACTGATCTACATGATCGTACCTATAAATAGTCTTCATCTGTCCAAATCATTCCTAGAAAATATGTGCTACAAGAGGAGGTTGATCTCAACAAAAAGTTTAACCTGCTTGCTCAAAAAATCGATAAACTTGAAATAAATAAGGTCAGTGAGGTCTCTTCTGTTGAAAATACGTGACGTCCCATACCATCCATCTGTGCTAAGAAAGGTTATATGTATAAGGGCTAGGTTTAATCCGTCTCAACAGCTATCTCTAAATCTGATGAGGTAAGTGATTTGCGAGAAGTCGGAGCATCCTACTAAAGAGTGCCCCACCATACTTGCTTTCAAAGAGGCATTGCATGGTACCGAACTAGCTGAAGTTCATGCCCTCAATCAAGGACAGCAATCTAACAATTCTTCATACTCCAATACCTCCAACTCATGGTGGAGGAACCATCCGAACTTCAGCTAGAAAAACAATAATGCCAATGGACCACAATAAGACTCACACAGATTCCAAAGCCAAGGGTAGGCACCACCACGGTACCCACCCAACAATCCACCGTTGTATGCTCCTTAGGGACCTTCTATGGATCCCAATGCTTACCAGCCACCACCCAAGCAGAATCTTGACGAGACGCTTTATAATTTCATACAAGCACAAACAAATATCAATGCACAACTCACACAGGCTATCGGAGACATTAATACCCAATTAACTACTGTGAATGCATCTTTAGGGGTTTTGCGCCAAGAGAAGGGCCCCTAAGGACAACATTATGTGAATATGTCGTCTGCAGAAAATTCTAATATTGAAAAGGTAAAGACTATCACTATCTTAAGGAGCGATGAGGAGGTTGACACGACCATCCTACCCAATTCTGCACCTCTTTAGGTCCCCACATGTACATCTGATTTCGTGGGAGTAAAGACTGATGAGCCAAACACATCCACACTAGTTGGAGATCCTATGGTCTTCACTTGTCCTTTTCCGGCACCATTCCTACAAAGACTATGGGTGTAGCCTAAACCCACTAGTCATGCTGAAATATATGAGGTATTTAATCAGGTGAAGGTGAACATTCCTCTCCTGATGCCATAAAGTAGATACCTTCTTATGCAAAGTTTCTGAAAGACTTGTGTATTGTCAAGCGCGAGCATAACATTCCAAAGAAGGTATTTCTAACTTAACAAGTGAGTTCTATAATTCAAACCACTGTGGCTCCTAAGTATAAGGACCTTGGTCATCTTACTATTGTCATTTAGATTGGGAATAAAAAGGTGGATAAAGCCTTACTCGACTTGGACGCTAGTGTTAATTTGTTGATATACTCTGTGTATGAGCAGTTTGAACTGAAAAACATGAAACTCACCTTGGTTACCCTACAATTGGTTGATCATTGTATGCAGGTACCAAGGGGAGTTGTAGAGGATGTTTTGGTGCAGGTAGACAATTTTGTCTATCCTGTTGATTCTGTTGCACTGGATACTGGCCCTTGCTCTAATACCAAATCTCAAACACCTCTCATCCTTGGGCGGCCTTTCTTAGCCATATTCAATGTCGTTATACATTGTTGCAATGGGCTGTTAAAAATGACCTTTGGGAACATGACTCTCGAACTGAATATTTTTAATGTAGCGTGTCAAGTGAGTGAGGAAGAAAAGATTAGTAATTTGAGTTTCATTGATATATTAGATCACGACCCTATCAACTCTTCTCTAACCCCCCATCTTTTTGAAGGTTGCCTCACCGCTAGTAATGAGGTGGATTATCTTTATGCTCTTCTACGGGAAGAAGAAATCTTGGGCACGAGAAGTTGGGAGCCCATTGTTGACCAGTTACCTCTATATAAACAACACACCCTCCAGTCACCACCTTTAGAACTCCAGTCTTTCCTCGAGCCATTGCACGACACTTTCCCCATTGATACTAGGCATGACTCTAATGTGCTTGTCCCTATTCAAGAGAACCCTCAGGGCAATGAATTATCAGAAGTTGTGAGCTAAAACCAACAAGTTCATCCTATAGTTTCTCTAGCAGATCATACACAACTGAATGTCCCCTACCCATTCGGAACTTTTTCAAAGAAAATTTTACGCTCGATATACTTGGATGGTTTATATGATCGAATGATTAATATGCTTTTGTTGAGTTATGCTTTCCAGTGTATTTTGTAGGAAATTCCATACACTAGTAGAATCCAAGGAGGACTTGGTTGATCCTCCTTATTCAGATCAGTGAGCTTTTATGATGTCTAAGAGACTATAAATACCATGTAGTTTGACAATTGAACAAAAGGTTATACTTGGATTTGCACTAGACTCCTCTGGGAATGCTAGGAGGATACTACATGCTAGGAAAACACTCGACTCCTTTAGGAATGCCATGGGGTACTAGACTCCTCCCAAAATGCTAAGAAAGCACTAGACTCCTTCGAGAATGCTAGGAGGGTACTAGACTCCTACGGGAAGGCTAAGAATGTACCGTAACCTTTGGAAATGTGCCGCGAAGATGTCAATATTATCCTCATGGTCAAATTGGAATGAAACCCTTACGTGTTCTATGAACTAACTTACCAATTGTTAATCCATATGTTTATTTGAATCTCTTAGAATTTGGTGTAACACATCCATTTCTTGGGATATTACATTTTGCTTGATTAAATCTCCATCATGTTATAGTGCACATCCATGTTTAATATTGGTATCGATGTTCCTATTGGGCTTGTAGCTCACCCTTTCTTACTTTTACAGGTACAAATCTCGAGCAGTAGATAGATGGACATGGCATGCCTGAGTGTGTGCATCTTTTGTAGGCTTTCATATAGAGTTATTCAACATCTTTTGACTTAGTATTTTTGGGAATATGTAATATGTCACACCCTCGATTTTCAACATAATATCACAATAATATATATTAAAAGAAACCTCGCAACACTCAAAGATTCACCCATGATCCCAAAATATTTCATTCAATGAAGTACAGAAGTCAAGTCTAGAAATATTACAACAAAAGTACTCCCAGTTCAAAAGAGATTCCAAAATAAAACATGAGTCAATCGTCCTTCACTTCTTGTAAAAATAAAGTACAGAATTGAAAATGAGTTACAATACATCTTTTTAAAAATTTAATACAAAGATGCTAGGTAACTCTAGTCAAGGTCTTCAAAATCATGCAACACCTTATGCACATCACGCATCATATGCTAAGTCTCCGGAATTGTACCTGAAAAGGATAGGGTGAGCTTACAAAGCCTAGTAGGAATGTCTATTCCAACGTCACACGCATACAAATGACATGGCATAAGGCACGAGTGATATAAAAAACAAGATGTACAAGTAGTGACACTAAACCGATAGTAAATGATACACTTTCATCCAAATTAATCTCACGATTCAAGACTCCGTTTTGTCACTATCCTTAGCTATTTCATTATTTGATAAATTCCATTTAAATCTAATGATCGATAACGGCTCCTCACCCGAAGGTGGCCCAACATAAATAAATTCCTACTAGCACAATTCCCTCGGGAAGCTAGTCAAATTTCATAACTAGCACCGCTCCCATAAGGAGGCTAGCAACATTTTCCATTTCACTAGCACCGCTCCCATCGGAGGCTAGACCACGATATCATGTTCCCTAGCACATCTCCTCATGGAGGTTAGACCATTACGCCTTGCACTAAATGCGTAAAAATCACAAGCCTACAATGTAGGTATTTCACAATTTATGATTTCACGTATTTCTCACAAATGCTCGTCATGTACAAATTTCATGTCTATCTAAGACAAAACATCAAACATAGTGCCCTAAGCCATTTTCAACTCTCCAATGTCATATACAAGTATGATTCAACCCAACACCAAGACAAACCCAATCCAAGGAAAAGATAACCCAACCAAAGATGGAAAAAAAGGTGATTTAGCACCGGAATCGAACAATGGAAACACAAATATAAGAAAAACCCAACATGAAGGGATATAGAACAAAACTCCACAAAACATTCAAAAAGAGGAGATATGGGTCAAAACATGTTGAAAACCCATAAATAGAAGAGAAAAATCCCTACCTCAAAGTTTGGATCAAATGGGTTGAGCTTCCAAGCTTGAGCAACAATGGAGGTGGAGATCTCCCAAGATCTTGCTTCAAGTGAAAATGGTGCTTCAAATCTTCAAATATCCACTAATCTAGAGGTATTAGTGGTAGATCTTGAAGGAATTTGGGATTAATCAAGAGGATCAAGGGTTTGGAGGGAGGGTTTGGTTGGGGAAGAAGACCCCTTAGAGAGAGAGAAAGAAAAAGCCCTCTTTGGAAAAGTTAGAAATCTGTCAAAAAATTAGTTTTTTGCCTTTAAAACGCGCGTCCAAGATCTGACTGGTCAGATCTCCTCATTGACCAAAATTTCCAAAATTTCTAGGTAAAAATCAAAATCTGACCAGAACATCTGACTGGTTGGACACAGATCTGACCAGTCAGATCTGTCTTCAATCTGAATTTTTCAAATATGATTGGATGAATTTCAGAATCTGACCTGTTGGTCCAAAATCTGAGCTGATGGTCCAAAAATCTGACTCGATCGATTTTCACCTATTTTTCACTTCCCACTTCACTTCAAACATTGTTAATCGCCCAATTTACGTCATACACTTCAATATGGATCAATTAATGACCTTTTTATTCTATAAATTAAAAAAAAAATCTGGGCCCTTACATAATATAACTCTAGTTTTGATCAAACCCAACCCTTGATATAATCCTCCAACTTTGTAAATTTGTAAATGGCCAAAATGGGGTATCAATGGCCTAATATGATATCATTGTGTTTTCTTTAATTTCAAGTTCCCATATTTTCTCGTTATTTTGGGTTATGGTTCTTTGAAATTAAAGGCGTGACAACTTGGTATCAAAGCATATAAGTTAGAATACCTTGAGACCATGTGAGGGGACTTTTAGTCTCATTGGGTTCGAAACTTGTTGTTTTGTGTATGCTTGTCTGCATGACATGCATTGCCATTGCATAACATGTGAATTGGATGATATGTGGTTGTTGACCCTTGCTAGAGATTATTGATATGGCATTGGCCTTATTATGGGGATAATTGGTTGACTTTGCTAATGTTGCTCTGATTATTGTAGTAGTATGCCCAAGACGTGCGGTGAGGTTGGATGGACCTCGGGGTCGAGGCCGAGGTTGCTACCATGAAATACTGTTAGAGGATGTTGTGAGACAACAAAGGGATATTCTATAGGCAGAAGAAGTCCACGAGGAAGTCGAACAGAATGTTGAGCCGCCGGTCGCTTTGGGCGCATTTGCAAGAGAATTTATGGCGGTATTTACTGAGGCCAATAGGTTGAATCAGGCTACTAGAACCCATGCTTGTGATCGAGCGATAGATGCGATGAGGGAATTTCACCGTCTTAATCCCCCGCAGTTCACTGGAGAAGGTGATGATGCTATAGCAGCCAACCATTGACTCTCCGAGATTCGCAACTTGTTCAAGGCCTTGAGGATAGTAGAGGATGACCTTCGGGTCAATATCGCGGCATGTCAATTGACCGGAGAGACAAATGAATGATTGGAGTTAACTTTTAAAGTGAGGAAGGATGCTCAGAGAGCCGCTAGGCAAGTACCTAGAGTTGACCAGTCAAATGTGGAAGACATGACATGGGCTGATTTTGAGGTGCTCTTCAAGAACCGATACTTTCATGAATCTTGTCGTGAGCAATTACGTATACAGTTTGAGAGATTAGAGCAAGGGAACCTAACAGTATCAGAATATGCTGCAAAGTTTCAGAATCTATCCCGCTTTGCACCAGAGCTGGTGACGCGGAGGATCACAAATGTCAATGTTTTGAGAAGGGTCTTCACTCCTTGGTGAAGAGGCTCGTAGTGAGTTAGCACAAGATGGATTTTGCTGAAATCATCAAGTGTGCTAGAAGTGTAGAGTTGCCCAGGGAGGCACAACGAGGTTCTAGAGTTTAGGAACCGAGACAATCAGGTGTTATCCAAGATTCATCATCTTTCGGGAGCTCTAGGAGCTAAGGACATAAGCGACATAGAGAGCAGTTTCAGCCTCTACAGGGCCATTCAAGTCTAAGGCCGTCCAATTTCTCCGATGCTAGGAGCAATACTCCAAGACCATTGATAGTCTGCCATCGGTGCTATCAACCTGGCCATGTTCATAGTCAGTGTACGGTGCAACCGAAAGTCTGCTACTCTTGTGACTAGCCCGGCCATCTGGCTAGGAATTGTCCCCAGGATAGGTGTGCGTAGTGATGTAAGTTCTTCTCAGCAGCCGGGACAAGGCCGTGGACAATAGTAGTAGCCCCACTTCCGTCAGACTACTTTGGCACAGGGTTCTCATGTTGATATAAGGGTACAAGTTGGCACTTATACCGGGTTTAGGACAGCATGGCGGTTATGCGCAGGCTCAGCGTACCCAAGGGAGGGCCTTCAATATCACGTCTATTGTTGGGCCATCTTCTTCTCAGGCTCCAGAGGCATCAGTTGTGAGGGTTGTTTAACTCTTTTGGAAAGGTTTTATTTGATTCTGGAGTATCTTATTCTATTATTGCTGCATCATTTGTATGTGCTTTGGAGTTAGAAACTGATTTGCTTGAACCTCCATTGTTTGTTGAGACACCTCTTAGAGGAAAGTCACCACTTAGCCATATTTGTAGAGATTGTGAACTCACTATCCTTGATTGTCACTTCACTTTTGATTTCATTGTGTTACACGTGTCTTGGTTTGATATCATTCTGCGTATGAATTGGTTATCCATGTTCTACGCCACCGTTGATTGTTTTAGACATCAGGTTCGCATGTATTTGCCCACAGATGGGTGCTTTGAGTTCTTTGGGGAGTGTCGGGAGTCGTTAGAACCCTATCTATGTGAACCACGGGAGCGGGATTTGATTTTTGCATTGTTGGCTAGCTTGACTTTGGATGAGGATGTATCTGCGCGAGGAGAGTTGTTGGAGGTGATTTGCAATTTTCCGAATGTATCTTCGGAAGAGTTACCCGGTTTACCTCCCGAGAGAGAGGTTGAGTTCACAATAGCGTTGGACTCAGGCACTATTCCCATTTATATGACACCTGGCCATTTTGCATCGGCTGAACTAAAGGAGTTGAAGGTGCAATTGCAAGAGTTGCAGGACTTCGGATTTATACATCATAGTACATCGCCGTGGAGAGCACAGGCCTTATTTGCACAAAAGAAGGATGGTTTCTTTGTGTTTGTGTATTGATTATCGAAAGCTTAACCACATCATAGTGAAGAACAAGTATCTGATGCCGAGGGTTGATGATCTCTTTGATCAACTCTGAGGTGCTACATGTTTTTTCGAAGATTGACTTGAGGTCCGGTTATGGACACTATGAGTTCGTGGTCATGCCTTTTGGGTTGACCAATGCACCGTCAACATTCATGGATCTCTTGAACCGCATTTTTCATGAGTACCTCAGCCTGTTTGTTGTGGTCTTTATTGATCATATATTGATCTGTTCACTTTTAGAGGAGGAACACAAAATCCCATCCCACCATTGTTTTAGAACTTTTAAGGAAGCATCAATTGTACGCCAAACTTAGTAAGTTCGGGTTTTGGTTCTCCGAGGTGATGTTTTTGGGGAATGTGGTGTCAAAGAGTGGTGTGTCTGTTGACCGAGGGAAGATTGAGTCTGTTATAAGTTGGCAGCAACCGAAGCATGTGTTTGAAATTCGTAGCTTTTTGGGCTTGGCCGGATACTACTGATGCTTTGGTCTTGACTTTTCTTGATTAGCGGCTTCGATGACTTGTTTAAATCATAAGGGGACGCGATTTATGTGGGATGACGCATGTGAGATAGCCTTTGAGGAATTAAATAACTGCTTGACAAGCGCAGCAATTTTAATTGTGCCCGGAAGGGGAGCCGGACACGCCGTGTATTGTGATGCCTTGAGAAAATGATTGCGTTGTGTGTTGATGCAAGGACGTAGAGTCGTGGCGTATGGGCTGAGACAGTTGAAAACACACGAGCAGAATTATGCAACCCATGATTTAGAGCTCACAGCTATAGTTTTTGCTTTGAAGATTTGGCAGCATTAACTGTATGGTGAAAAATTTGAAGTTTTCTCCGACCATAAAAGTTTGAAGTACTTGTTCTCCCAGAAGGAGTTGAATCTACGACAACGCCAGTGGATGGAGCATATTAAGGATTGTGACTTTGATCTACAATACCACCCAGGGAAAGCCAATGTGGTCACAGATGCTTTGAGTAGAAAGTCTACACAATTGGCAAGCCTAGTCATTCGTGAATGGAAGGCGGTTTGAGATTTGGGAGTTTATGCTTCGTGTTTTTAGGAAGTTTAGGAAGGGGTGACTTTGTGCAATTTGACGATTCAATCTACTCTATCCACTCGAGTGATTGATACCCAATTATGCGATGAGGAAACCAATGAGTTGCGAAAGAAATACTTCAGTGGCAATGCTAGAGATTGATGGATGATGCATACTGATCGGAGTTTACGCTTCCAAGTGAAGTTGTCTGTGCCCGTTCCATGCCGGGAAGAAATTTTAAGAGTGTTTCATCACTCACCATTGGCCGTTCACCCAGGAAGAACAAAGATGTATCATGACCTGCGTCGTCAGTTTTGGTGGCCCAGGATGAAACATGATGTGGTGACTTCTTTGCCATTTGTACATTCGTGAGATCATTCGACTCCACAGGATTCTAGTGTCTATCATGTCCGATCGAGATATGTGGTTTAGCGCACGTTTTTGACAAAGTTTGTAAACTGCACTTGGTACGGATCTCTTCTTCAACATAGCTTATCATCCTCAAATGGATGGACAATCCGAGCAGACAATTCAGATATTGGAGGATATGCTTCGGGCATATATTTTGGACCTTCGAGGAAATTGGGAGGATCACTTATCACTAGTCGAGTTCGCGTACAATAATAGCTATCAATCAAGTATCGAGATGGCACTGTATAGGCCCTATATGGACGACCGTGTAGATCACCCGTGTGTCGGACTGAGTTGGGTGAGACGACTCTTGTGAGGCCAGATTTTATTGGGGAGACCACTGACAGTATGATATTGATTTGCCAATGACTTTTGGCTACCTAGGAGGGAACAACAGAGCAAATCAAAGTGATTCGTTAGAGGATACCTACAGCACAGAGTCGACATAAGAGCTATGCTAACCATCATCATCGCTCTTTGTCGTTCGAAATGGGTGACCATATGTTCTTAAAGGTGTCACGACGATGGGGTCTATCCTGTTTCGGGTGAAAGGGGAAGCTTTCACCATGGTATATCAGGCCCTTTGACATCCTTGAGAGGATTGGGAAAGTTGCATATTGTTTGGCTTTACCACTAAGATTGTCAGGTATTCATGTTGTGTTCCATCTCTCGATGTTGAGAAAGTATGAGATGGAACCATCACATGTCCTTGAATGGTCTGAACTTGAGTTTGAAGCTGATGCCTCCTATGGGGAGAAACCAATAAGTATTCTTGACTCTCGTGAGCAAGTTCTTATGGGTAAGACGATCTCCTTAATTCGGGTTTTGTGGAATAACCAAGGCAAGGAAGGATCGACATGAGAGCGAGAGGATGAGGTTCGGGAGAAGTATCCACACTTGTTTACTTCTTGACTATAGTGAGTTTCTTTCTTAAACTCGACGATATTTGGACTTGTGAGCCGTTTAATTTAGCGCATATGGCTGTTGTTATGGACTATTATGCATCTACATGGTTTCCAAGTTTATATCTATCAGACTTGTTTAGTCATGCATGTCACATATTTGTTGGCTTTGTTGAAGCATGTTGATATAGTTGTGACATACGAAATTCTGAAACATAATCGTTGGGTTTGGACTCATTCAGCATTGTTTGTGCACAAGTTAAACACCGTGGCATTGTTGAATTCATCAAAATTGTTACACAAGTATGTACCTTGAATATAGTAGTCTTTCGAGGTATCGATATCTTGAGCATGATTTGTATATGGGTACCCATATCGGAACATTTCGATTTAATTTCATGGATGAAATTTCTTTAAGGAGGGGAGGATGTGAGGAACCAAAAAATTTCTTGTTTTAATTATACTTAGGACGTTTATTAATGAGGATTATTGTCGTTGAATGTTCGATTCGGGCTCGGGTGAGTTAGAAATTGACTCGGGAGGCTTGTTTTGATCAAATTGGTAAGAAAGGGGTATTTTGGACTTTTGACCACTCCCTTTAATTTGCCAAAAATCAGATTTTTTGGAGGGGCATTGAGCATTTTTTTTGGTAAGAAAGCTCTCTCTCTCTCTCTCTCTCTCTCTCTAAACCCCTCTATCTTCTCTCTACCAATACTTGTAATCTAACCGACGGATTTTGAATTCCTTTGAGATATGGAGTGATCTACGCGCGCTTAACGTATATCCGAAGATAGATCGTCGATTCAAGGTTTGAAGAAGAAGGGTTGAAGCTCTAGAAGTTATTGGAAGCTAGGGTTATTTCCTCTTTGCCAAATCCATCATCAAGATCTTCAGGTAGGGACATAATGCCTTATATATATGTGTGTAAGTGTTTAATGTAGTAGAATTACATGATTTAGTTGCATAAGACTATAAATTGTAGTTTTGTTCGTGTTCTTGAATTTGCCAGAAAAACTCAATTTTGATCGCTTGAGTGGCCTCCAGCTCAATTGAGCGACCTTCACAAATTTTGACACTGCTCGAGCAGTTGTCAAGCGGCCTGTCAGGTGGTGTTTTTCTGCTCACTAGAAATTTTGAGCAACTAGACCGCTCGAGCAATCTCTAGCTTGCTCGAACAGTCTTCCTAGAATTTTTTAAATTTTTTTGATTGTTCTAGACAGATTCCTTTATGGTTTTGGGCCATTGTTAGATACTTTTTAGTGACATTCCAAGAACCAACGCATGTTTAACCCAATATGACCTTGTTAGAATGAATTGTGGCAATATTTACGTTGTGGTCCATTACGTGTTTGACAATTGAACAAAAGGTTATACTTGGATTTGCACTAGACTCCTCTGAGAATACTAGGAAAGCACTAGACTCCTTCGGGAATGCTAGGGGGTACTAGACTCCTCTGGGAATGCTAAGAAAGCACTAGACTCCTCCGAAAATGCTAGGAGGATACTAGACTCTTTCAAGAAGGCTAAGAATGTACTGTAACCTTTGGAAACATGTCGTGAAGATGTCGATATTATCGTCATGGTCAAATTGGAATGAAACCCTTACGTGTTCTATGAAGTAAGTTACTGATTGTTAATCCATATGTTTATTTGAATCTCTTAAAATTTTGTGTAACACATCCATTACTTGGGATATTACATTTTGCTTGATTAAATCTCTATCATGTTATAGTTCAAAGCCATGTTTAATATTGTATCGATGTTCGTACTGGCTTTGTAGCTCACCCCTTCTTCCGTTACAGGTATAAATCTCGAGCAGTAGATAGATGGACATGGCATGCACGAGTGTGTGCATCTTTTGTAGGCTTTCATATAGTGTTAGTCAACATCTTTTGACTTAGTATTTTGGAAAGATGTAATATAATTATATTTTTGATCAAACTCAACCCTTGATGTAATCCTCCAACTTTGTAAATTTGTAAATGGCCAAAATGGGGTATCAATGGCCTATTTTGAGATCATTGTGTTTTTTTAATTTTAGGTTCCCATATTTTCTTGTTATTTTGGGTTATGATTTGACTACTTAAATGATATCTTTTGAGTAAAATGCCTTATCAGGATTTCTTTGAAATTGAGGGCGTAACAACCACTTTGAGGTAATTGTATTTATACTGATAATATAATACAATTCACACCTCATGTTTATTATGTATCCTCATGCTCTTAATCCAAAGATAATTAATCGATGTGTACATTTTTGTTGACTTTGATTCATTATAGAGTGAGGCCTTATGGGTCAATAGTCTTGAAGAGTTGGGTCACAATATTAAGTGTATGACAACTATTAATTATTAATAAAATCCACGTCCCTTTATAGGAATTGATGATATCTTCTTAAGAAAGCTTATAAGTTTCGATTATATCAAACCCTGCAGGTGGATATTAGTATCCAACATAACGAATAAATTAAGTAGAAGCTTTCAAAATTTTTTTATAGATATTGATTAAATAAATTCTCAGTTATTTATTTAATCAATGCGTATCGGTAATCTTAACGTGCAGAAATAAATAAGTATTTAATAACATGGAGTTCGAAATATAATTTTGAGATATAAGAGCAGAATGCAAATATAATTTTGTAGTGCTATAAATTATAATATATACAATTTGAAATTAATCCTAGTTGGATTGGGTATCCCAAATTACATAGGAAGTCCAGTTCATACTTCTCTTAAGGGTCCCTATCGTTGCATATATATACACCGCTATGCCTTCTAAATCAGACACAACTTGATATCGAAATATTGAGAGAGGTTCTCTGGAGGCAAAGAGATTACGTTTTTAAGCTCACACTCAGTTCATGATCAAGGTGCAATAGGATTGCGGTAGAAGATCTCGAGGTCAATCAAGCAATCATTCTAGTCGTGCTCAAAGTGCGATCAGGATCAAATTGTGAAGATAGCCGAGATCAAACCAAACAGATCTCGAAGGTATGAACCCTAGTTTCACCAAGCAGAATTTCATATTTTTTTGTATAATCTATACACGGTCATCACTGGGTTTCAGGAATCGATCCCAAATAGTGGTATTAGAGCCAGCTGTGATAACGTGTGTGGTATATACAAACCATGTTGTCCATGTAAAATAGAACGTGATATTGTGCTAATGTCTGTTTTGCAGTTTCTCCTATTCCACTATTATGGTCACACATGTATGATTGTCTGATATCCAATTTTAGTGTGATTGGATCCTACACTATTTTTGTGTGTGGTTATATATTTTTTATTATCAATTTTGGAGTTTGTAATATTAATACGTAGCATGAGAACTCCAGTCATATGAGCACTTAGGGTTTGATGTAACAATTTCAATTTATTCACAGCGTCTGTTTTTATTAATATAGCTTTGTGAATTCCTATTTAGAGGCATAGAATCGATATGTAATAACAGGTTCTGATGATCAAAGAAATCAATGATTTTAGAGGGATCGATATGTTTTTGTTCAAGAAATAGTGCATAGCTTCGACCCCCTTCGACCCTAGCATCAGCGTCATCTTCTCTTTGGGAGACAAGTCGACAACAAAAATCAAATCTGTTTTGGAAACTGATGATTTGACCATAATAGTTGGAATTTTTGTTATGTTTATTTTTCTTTATTCATATGTGATTGGTATTGTTTATTTATTTAATTATACTTCCCTTATAATTTTAGACAACATGAAATATTGACCAATGCCTAGATTACTCACATGCAAATATTTTTATAACTCTCATGGAAAAATATTTTTAAATAACTAAGTGGCAGAGAGAGTTTGTACGTACAAATCTCATGGTCTCCATCACTAGTTTGCAGATGATATGATTAATTTTATGTGTTGGTTTTGAACCTTTCTCCACATTAGTACAAGTTTCAATGGGATAACTATAACTTAATTATTGTGTGAATCATGTCTCCATTTGAAATGATTTATTATGGAATAATTAATTTAGCGTGGCGTGATAGTGTACACTTAGCTATAAATAATAGTATCCTCTCCATCTAAGTCATTGCTATTATTTGTAGGACCAAAGTTGAATTGGCTATTTAATTTTGCTTGACAATTATTTTTTTGTCTATATACTCGAAATTAAAAATAATAGGCCTATCTGCACAAATAATGAAAATTAGTGGACTTTCCCCATCAAAGACATTTTTCACAGTGTGGCGGATTGTCAACATTTTTTCTTAAATAGTTTGGTAGAGGGAACTAATTTTTCAAATAAAATTCAAAAGTTTTTATTTTTACTTCATAATTATTATTATCTAATTCTCAAATTCAAGAATGGACTCTTTCAATTCACCTTCTGTCATTCTCAAATAAAACAAACTCACTGGACCTAATTATATTGACTGGAAAAAAAAATTGGATATAGTGTTGACTACTAAAGAGTATAAATATGTGCTCAGTGAGGAATGTCCATAAAAACCTGATGAGTCGGCGACTGATGAGGAAGCCTGACCTTACAAGAAGTGGGTTAAGGCTGATGAGATAGTGCGGTGTTACATTTTGGCATCTATGTCAAATATTTTGCAACATCAGTATCAGTCTGTGCCCACTGCTTATGATATGATGCTAAACCTCAAAGAAATGTTTGGGGATCAAAATCGTGCAGCAAGACAGGTCGCTATGAGGAACTTGCTTAACACAAAGATGGCTGAAGAGAGCTCAGTGAGGGAACATGTTATAAAGATGATGAGTCACCTAAATGAACGAGAAATTCTTGGAGCTGAAATAGATGACGAAATCCACATCGATAGCATAATCTATTCACTATCAGAGAGTTTTAAGAATTTTTACATGAATTATAATATGAACAAATGTTGTTACACTTTGGTGGAACTTTTTAAAGAACTCCAAGCAGCTGAGGGCGTAATGAAAAAAACCAGAAAATGTGTTTATGCTTGAGAAAAGTTTTTGCTTCTAAACCAAAAGATAAGTGTTGAGCGCACTAAATTACAGATTAATGTGACTCAATACATCCACTTTAGCATCTAGGCATATGAATAATCATCGTTCTATCTAATATTGCGCGCATAGATGTCATTGTCTCATTATAGGTTTTCGAGCGCTAAATGTATGTCGAAAGGCTCCAGTACGAACCAAGGCTTCGAGACCAATTACGGCATTGTTTAAGATCTAAGAGAAGGCCGGGATGATAAAAGATAAGCTAGAATGAAAATTTAAAGAAGTCTAGGAAATTGAGACAGAACACTTCTCTATCGGTAGAGAATCAAGTTCTGTCGGTAGAGAAGGATAAAACACTACCATTCAAAGAAGCTCTATCGGTGGAGGATCAGTCTTTATCGGTAGACAAATGAAGCTAGAAGTCTCTATTGGTAGATGATCAATCTCTATTGGTAGAGGAATGAAGTTCAAGAAGTCAGAAGACTTCTCTATCGGTAGAGGATCAGTTCTATCGATAAAGGAAGATTCACATTTTAGTCAGAACACTTCTCTACCGGTAGCGAAGTACTCTCTATCAGTAAAGAGTGCCTAACACGCAATAAATGCTGATTTTTGATATTTTGCTTATTATCACCTTTTGGGATACCTTCTTCCATATCTTTTAAATTTTATGAGGATGTAAGGGGATCTATTCAGCATGGATTTTGTCCCCCTTTGACTTATGTTTGCATGTGTATGGGAGAAACAAAGGGATGTCACACACTTAGACTTTTTCTATGCTTTTGAACTTAGTTTGTGGTTCTTGAGAGTTTCTCTCTCTAGCTCTTAGAGTTCTCCATTTTCTTGAGTATTTTCCTTCAAGTGAGACATTATATCAATCCAATGTTTAGTTCATTTTGTGTTCACTCCATTACCTTATTTCTACGGCAAATTGCTGGAACCTTATAGCTATTAACATTGTGTGTTGTATTTCTGCTGATTTCTAGTGCTAGTTGGTAAGTTCATCCTTATTATTAAACTTTAGCCTTATCCTTCTTATTCTCCTCATGGTCATCATCTCTTTCACAAGACTGAGTAGCTAAACTTTCATAAGCTAGGTCTTAGGATGAAATTTATCTAAAACTCACTCTTATTCAATATCTCCTAAATATTTTACAAGTTTGTTCCTAAATATATTCAAGTTCTCATTTCTATAAACAAAAAAGTAGAGTTAAGCTTTTGCTTAGTTATCGCCATATATTTGGTATATCTAACTTAAGCATATGTTCTCCCCATTTTAGATTACATTTTCTTGAACTTGAATAAATTTGAAAATACATCTTTTGAGCTAAAAGATTGATTTTCCATCGAGTAGTTTTCGATCTAGAAATCCTGATCAGAATCTAGGTTGAGTCATAAGAGGAGATATTGTCTAAAGTAGAGGTTTACGTTAAATGGATTCCGAAGACTAAACTTATTTATTTAATCTTGTTTTAATCCCTCATTTAATTCAATCTAGTCACTAATCTTCACCAAAACAAACTTTGAGGTTGACGTTCAAAACGTCGAAAAACTAAATTTGTGAAGTCTTTTAATCTAACTACTTTTCTCCGCGGATCGATACTCCGGACTCTCCATTATATCTATTTTAAATCTTTGAGGGAAGTTCTGCTTATAAATATTAAACTTTGAGTTAGATCGGTGCCCTAACGATGCATTTTTGCCGGCCGATCATATTGTTGGCACCGTTGCCTGAGATTTTTAGTTAGTCTTAAGAAATCGTAGATTTTTGTAAGTTGCAACTCTCTTTGGCGGAAATCTTTAACTTACCCATATTGGTAAACCTAAGATATAACGCAAGTTAAAGGAAAGTGCAATTCACAGATTTTTATTTTCACTTTGATCTCATATTTGTTTGTTAGCAAAGTATCTTTGGTATATGAGTAAACACACTTGTGACACCACACACCTGCTTATTTGCACACACAACTCTCCTTTCAACACAATGACCAAACAACATGATGCCAATGATGCACCCATGGCTCGCCCATTGTTGTTTACATGAACCATGCTGCGCTTAAGTACCTCATCACCAAGCCCGATGCTAAAACTCGGCTAATTAGGTGGGTGCTCATTCTTCAAGAGTTTGATCTCATGATCAAAGATAAGAAGAGAGTAGATAATGTAGTTGCGGATCACTTGTCGCGCCTCGAATTTGAGGATCATACCACCAATATACCAATTCCCAACTCCTTCCCCGATGAGCAACTCTTGGCCATCTCTAGTTGCCCGTGGTATGCCGATATTGTCAATTACTTGGCCACAGGGCAACTCCCTCAACATTGGACTCCACAAGATCAGATAAAATTCTTAGTGGAGGTATGAAGATTCGTCTTTGATGACACTTATTTATTCAAATTTTGCTCAGACCAAATTATCCAGCGGTGTGTGCCCAACGATGAGCAAAGAGCAATCCTTTCATTTTGTCACACCAAAGCATGTGGTGGCTATTTCTCCTCCAAGAAAACTGTCGCCAAAGTTTTACAATGCAGCTTCTATTGGCTGAATTTTTTCAAGGACACCTTTGAATAATGCAAATCTTGTGGTAGGTGTCAATAATTGAGAGCCCTTTTTCGCCGAAATATGATTCCCCTCACCCCCATGCTTATAGTCAAAGTCTTTGATTGTTGGGGGATTGACTTCATGGGACCATTCTCTATCTTGTAGGCATCTATTCATCCTTCTCGCTGTGGACTACGTATCCAAGTAGGTGGACGCAATACCAACTCGCACCAATGACCATTCAGTTGTTGTGATATTTTCCAAAAAGCATATCTTTGCGAGATTCGGGATGCCTAAGGTCCTCATTAGTGATCAAGGTACACACCTTTACAATCGGCCCATGGCCACAATCATGCTCCAAATATGGTGTTAAGCATAAAGTGTCTATCGCCTACCACCCCCAAACCAATGGCCAAGCCAAATTGGCCAATAGGGAAATCAAGCACATACTAGAGAAAATGGTGAACCCGAATCGCAAAGATTGATCTCTTCAACTTATTGATGATTTGTGGGCTTACCATACTGCTTATAAAACTGTGTTACGCATGTCTCCCTACCGCTTGGTATATGGCAAGGCTTGCCACATTACGAGGACATGCCCATCGCATATGGCCTAGTTGACCACCAGTAAAACATTTTGGAGGAGCATCTGCAACCACTGTGCAATCCCTAGCGTAATGTCCTTTCTGGTTACATTTAAAATATACCACTTTTGAATTGTGAGAACCAGAATAACCTCTCCCTTGGGATCCCTGGGGTTGACTCAATAGACCTCGTTTTGGACATGCAAAACTCTGTCCCCATCAGTAGAAAACCTAGTATACTGAGATGGAAGACTCCTTGGCTGAGACACAAACCATTCGGACACAAATCTCTAGGGACATAAACTATCCGGACACTTCCAAACGCAGATGTGTCGATCCAGAACTGTTAGATGCACGTGGAGCCCTCAATAATTCAAGGGTCCCACGTATATTCAATAGTTCTGGATCGACACATTTGTGTCTGAAAGGTCTGTGTACACAGACTCTCTCGATAACTATATCACCCCCATCCATATGCACATAATCTTGTTAAGTGGGATACACTTTATAGTGGTTTGACCAAACTCTTAGCCAAGTTGGCCAATCACACCCATTATTTTCTCTTGTAGAAATACACAAATAAATTCATGCTCAAATGGAAATGTCAACCAATAATAAATAGAACAAACATAATTAACAATGAGGTATATAAAAATATTGAGGGCTATTTGGCCACTCATTCTAACATTTTTTACAATCATAGTCCATACATTCTTGCCTACTCGTATCTCGCTATCTTTCTAAACTATTTCCCATGCTATCACAATGCTTTGTCTTTAGCGTTGCTGCTTTTTTTATGGTTCTATCCATTTCTTGGTGTAGTTCTCTTATGCAAGCCGAGAGTAACCTTAAGGATCGTATCAGAATTTATGTAAAAAAATGCTGCAGCTGCACTGAGAATATTTTTATATTTCCTGATCTTATTTGGGCATTAAGAGATGATGTGGATAAATATTATGTTGCCAAGTGCCGCTACTGCTGTTATGGAAAGAAGGATTCGTATTCCGTTGTGCACGCAAAAGACATGTTTGATAGGGAAGAAATGTTGGATCGTCAGGACATGAAACTGATAGACAGAGCTCGTTGGAGAGAAAACACTCATGTCGCCTACCCCAATTGAAGAAAATCTGGAACATAGAAGACCATATATGTGATGGGTTTCCACAATTCAATCAGACACTGTGCAGCGTGCATGGTATTGGTGTCAGTTACACCCTTAGACTACAAGTTAGCTTCCAATGGTAATTGTTGCTTGCTGGTTGCAGTCTCAAAAATATTTTCGTTCGCTTTTCCTCTTCATCTCCATTCTTATTGATTGCCTCTTCCTTCTCGCCTGTGGAGAGTGTTTACTGCATTGTTAATTTGCTTAACTAAAAGTCATTTTTTAAGGGCTGAACCTAACTTAGCAGAAATTATGGAAACAATCTTATTTGGTCACTCCTTAGCAAGGTGGGAAAAGTTGCTTAGATATGAAGTTCCATTTCTTCTGCCGTTGCATTACAATAAGATTCAATTCTCAGATATAGTTCTTCGCCAAGCAAAGAATATTTTCTATGATGCAGCATTTAGATTATGAATTTATTTAACGATTTACAGAGGGGAAAAAAAAAGGTAAAGTAAATAAGATAATGACGTGAATAAACAAAATTATTCCCCATTTTCCATCTCGTTTGCCATTTCACTTGTAGATTTCAACATAATCCAGGATCTCAACACAACCTAAAGGCTCCAAATGACAAAAACATGTTTTTACTTTTCAAATTACATTGATGGAGAGAACTAAACAATCTCATAATTGTCCCGTAAACATTCACACTCCAATTGCTAATCCAATGAAACGTAATAAGATTTTCCCTCCAATCAAATCCCATCTAACTAACAAAACTGGGTGCAGTACAACTATTTAGAATGTACTCAAAGGGCTGATACAATCTACACGAAAACTTTAAGAACATGAAAACTGGAACATAGAGTTGATGATGATCTGTTACCGCTTGCTATTGCCACTGGTCCACGCCTTCCAGTCTTTGTCAACGTGATCTTGGGCCCATTTAACGGCTGCGCGTGCAGCGTGTGGGCCTCCAGGTAAGCCCTTCTCTTTCAAAGTATCAGCCATGTCAATAAAAGGTATGACCAAGAGTGTGCCTGGACCTCCATACTCGGTGTGTAAGAAGGTACTGAATATCTGTTAAGCATGTATAAAAAAGGAACAATACTCAAGTGATCTGCAAGCTTTGAGTGCCCTTAAATAGCATCAGCAAAACACAAAGCAAGCTATATTGTCCTCAAAAAAACAGAAACAAATTTAGGTTGTGGTCTGGAACAGCCCCTCGGCCCCCTGCCATCCCATTTGGAAATGAGCAAATAAACCACTATAGTAGTCTGTGTACCAACATGCACCGTTAGAGTTTCCATATGCATACTATTTTGAACCATCATTCTCCCCCTACATCCTACGTACACTTCAAATATTACCTTGTGAAGATTGAAGAACATTTGTTTTATGGACATTGCAGCAGGGACCTCACACAAGTATATTTCTTTCTTCTTTATTTTCTCTTTTGCTTTCTGTTCTATTTTAACATACACAGCATGGAGATTTGAGTCCCCGGCTAACAAGATAATTCCATCCACAAGAAAATGACAGTGTTCCACAATTTTATTCTGATGTCACCCAAAAATGAACTTTCTTCATTCTAATGCAAGGTTGTGACGATGTTCTTTGTCTTGTTTCCTCGTGTTTATCTTTTCCTACTTCAAAGCATAAAAAGCAGTTATTAAATTACATTAGTAGCTCAGTTCTCCACTTTGTTACACTTTATTGACAGAAAATACACCATGGAAGTACCAAACTATTATCATCTCACCTCCATAATGCAAAAACCTCAAATCCGTCTCCCTAGACCCACAAAAGGAAAATTGTAGGTTTTTCTTTCTGTTTTTTTCGTTACTTCTGTATTTTCCCATAATGATGCAACAAATATGTATCTGGATATTGTTCCTCTAGAAACTAATTCCTCAAACACTGACACTGCATTTCTAGACTCAACTTCCCAGTGGATAAGAAATTATATGAAGCCGTTTTCACAAAACTCATGAGGCCTTGCTTCTTAGTTCAAAAGCTACTACAAATCAGCCGAGAACAAGTCTATGGGGGATATGTAATCATATGCATGCAGCTTAACCTTTAAGGTGTATCTGATAACTGTTGGGATTAACGCCCTCAATACCAATTTATTTATTATTTCTCGTATACAACTAGAGTTTTATTTTATTATTTTGAAATATTTTATTTCATAAATTGGACAGTTCATGAGATGTATATTAATGATTCATGAGATGAATAACAAGAGTTCTAAATTACATTGAATATGATTTATGTATGTGAATGTGATTTACATAAAGGAGATATAAATCATAATTGCTTCTAATTTAAAATTATTCACAGTTGTTGTTAGAGAGGGACTATCTATCAGGTCAACTGCAACATGATTAACTTTTATAAGATAGAATGATTCATCTCAACCATTGAAGTGAAAGACTTCAAGTTAATATGTTAGTGTATATGGTATACATTGAAAGACCATCATAATAGTCACACTATTTTAACGACTGTAACACCAAGTGTGAATCTTATAATGCTAATTATAATTCACTCTTAATCCTGAGAAAATAAATGAACTCAAATTTCTATCATATGTCACTTTGATTTACCAATGAGTGAGGTTTTACTTGATCAACATCTCAGTGGGTTGGGTGATTTATGTTAAGACTGTGAGAACTTTATTTCAAGATGGAATTCACTCTCTAATTTATTATAGAGTATCTCCTTGAGTTAGTTCACTGGATTAGTCTTTGGAACCTAGTACTAGTCATTTTAATGAAAGGTTCATCAGAATGTTTTTCTAGACTAAAAGTGAGTAAACTAGTATTCAATGGAATTAAAATATAAGTATGATTTGGTTTGACAGTAATTTTTGAACGGCCAGTTGCTGCTTATGGAGATTGCATGGTAAAGGAGTTTGATATTGTGGTATTAGCATTTAACGGGTAATAATATATTAATTTTCTCGAGACCTAGATTTCAACCATAATTATATAGTGGAAATAATTATGGTTTAATTGGGCCACCACTCATAGAGATGAGAGAAGGTTAGCCCAATTTAAGCTAGTGCTCGAGAAGCCCATAGCTCTCAACCCTAGTCCATATTAAGAGATTGTCTTGTTGGCCAAGGATTCCTTCCCTATAAATATATCTCTATCTCTCCCAGAAATATAAGCGAAACAACTTTTCTATTATAGAAAAAATAGAGAGAGTTGAGAGAAGATAGTGGGAGGAAAAGATTCTAGGATTCCTACAAACCCTTTGGCTATTGTTCTCTTGGGTCATAGAGTTGAAGATCTTTGGTGTGCAAGGTGTAGAAGGAATCAAAACCTTCGTTGGAGATTTCAGTTCATTGAACTAGAAAGGTAAATCCCTTATCCTTCCTCATGAAACTTTATGCATGCGTAAGAAGTAGATCCGAAATATTTTTCCGAAATCCATATTTTTCGCAATGGTTTATTTGAAACTAAAAATAACCCAATGTACCCTAATGTAATTTGTACAAAGACAATAACCTGTAGTCTTACTTCCTATATTTAGAGTTCAAACTAACTTTGTTTATGTGCAGAAAGTTAGAGAAGAAAAGCAAGCACAGGAAAGATCAGCCACAAGACAACCCCATAGATAACATTTGTCATGTTCCTAACACTCCTCACCCTATCCTGTTTAGTATCATATTCTGGTTTATTTCGAAATAACAGAAACAGAATTTTATCGAAAATATTGTCTTATCAGAGGGGAACAGCAGGCAATCAAATTCCTACCCTCTTGAATCAGGTCCTTTTCCGGTTCAGAAGGTAGTGAAAACCAGGCAAGTGAAAGTAAAACTAATCAACTGGCATTTTTCCAGCTGCTGGTAGAAGTGCCAAAGAAAATCCAATCCCAGGTCCTGCTGGTTTTGGAGGACTCTTCGGAGACGATGGAAGCCGGTGAGTCAAACGGTAAGTTGGAAAGTTTGTTCCACAAACTTTAATTAAAAGCTATAGGGAATCCATAGAGATCACAATCATGCTAAAAGAATGCTAGAACCAAGTAGAGATGGAGTTGTACTCAAAACATGCAGAAAAAAATGTCCCTCGGTAAAAACTAAAGCTGACTTCATAAATATTTACAACTGCAGAATTTCGCAGTTGAAGATGAAACCACTAATAAAAATTGACAAACAGAAGATCGCTTATAACAATGAGCAGAAAGCGGGAAGGGGAAAGAATACTACTGTGGCAGTAAGTTTCACAACAAAAAAAAAAAAACATAGCAGGAATAGAACAAGTAATCTGGGTCATTCTCTAGGAAATGATGAGCCAATTAATATTAGTCCCCTGATTGAAAGTTGATAGGAATTCCTAAGTCTGTGGTACAGGCCTTGCAGATAATAATTCGGTAGATACAAGTTCCAATCTTGCTCGGTTGATTAGTTATAAGGTGTATCAACAAATGTCTATGCTAATCCCAAACTGTTAACAACAGTTCCATAACAACAGAGAACAGCAGTCTTAATGGTTCTACTATCTATGGTTAAAAATCAAATCACAAAGTAATCCAAACTTATCTAACCTGATATTTCCGAAGTCCTTACGGATCTTCTTATAACACAAAGAAAAAACAAAGAAGAGAGGGGATACGTTAAAATATAAAAAACAATACCTCCGTGCAGATTCCAACAACTTCTTCCAGTGAATCGCCAAACAAATCCTTGTTGGTCAGTTTCTTGACAAGATGGTCCCTAAACTTCTCTGTCTCCTATACCCACACATTACAACAAAGAAAGAGAAACAAAAGCTCTCAGTCACTTAACTAAGTACAAGAAATTTCAAAACCATATTTTGACAGTGGGGGAACATTTCCACAAAAAGGTGGAGGGCACTCACAGCATCGGCAAATTCAGGAATGGGGTCGGGGAATTTGTACTCTGCAGCACGGCAAATCAGCCTCGATGGGTATACAGACCGCCTTTTTTCGCTTAGAGAATGAAGCATATTAGAGCGGTAGCTGAACCTAATGCCTCTACTGCAGTGAGCAATGCGCCTATTTGAAATGTGTGCTGAAATCCGAGAAGAAGAAGAAGAATGACATAATAGCGAAGGAGAAGGATTCAAGGGTAAAGAAGAAGAAAGAGAGTAAGATTTGACGGTTAAGGGGAAAATAGATATAGCCGAAGCCATCTCTATCCGAACAGCCCACCCAAGGGCCTGTGTCTGTCTGAAGACGAAGTTTATTGCCGATGACGATGAGATTGAAAATGCATTATCCGTTAAAAAATGATATTATATAAAAAACAATGCTACAAGCACAATAAATTTGCACATGACAACGACATCGTTTTTTGTCCCTTAATGAAACGACGTCGTTTTGTCATGTTGTGCATTGTGTTGTGTAAATTTGTTGTGCTTGTAGCATTTTGGTTATATAAAGTAGTGGGTCAAACTGTTAGAGGTTAGACCATACTCCATGGCAAGCCCATGAGAGCTAAAACGATTTGGGCCGGACCGACTATGATGGAGCGGAAGAGCTTCACGTTGAATCGACTATGATGAACTGAAAGCCTGACATTGGGAAAAACTCTTGGAGTTAGTGAGTTCAGCCCCTGAAATCGCGAGTGCTCTACATGCCTGGTCTGGCGACATGTCTACCTAGGACTGCATTTGAAGGTGTTTGAGCCAAGCTTGGAAAAGTTGGATGTGGCTAGAGCTCGACTCGAGCTAGGGTAAGCAAGCTCGAGCTCAGCTCGCTAAGGAATTACAAGGCTTGAGCTCGGCTCGTCTGAACTCGATAATAGACGATCAAGCCGAGCTTGGCTTGAGCTCAGACTTGCGAAAATTTTCAACTATTGGTTTTGGTAATATTGTACAGAAAAATTGATAACAACAAAAAAACTAGACAACAACAGTATCTCTTTAGTTGATTAAACACTGGTATACTGCATTTAAGGATGACTTGAGTGTATTAAAAACTGGTTTGCAGAAATTGTCAATTAAATGCTGCAAAAAAATATAACTATAACCAAACCAAAATACCACATGTCTTGAGTTGATAATACACATAACGTAACAGCCATCAAACCACACGTACTTTCTAAACCATAAACCTAACATCCAGCAAAATATAACAATCATCAAAACACCAAGTCTCTACTTCTAAAACATTAAACATTTGAACATCACAAAATAAAACTATTCAAAAATTTCAAATGCGCCACAAAAAGACCTGATGTCTTTAAGTTAATAATGCACCACAAATTGATTCCTAATTTCCTTGTTACTTTCAAAATGCCAACACAATCCTGATGAAACAAGTTATAGAAGAATTAGTAATTAGCATTACTTGTTCAAATTAACAATCATAAGATGAAGCATGATCATAAAATGAACAAGAGTTTTAAATGTAACATCGACGATATGTACCATATACCCTTTATTTCTTTATCAATCCAAAAAGGCCATATGATGTCCATTAAGGTAAAAGTGTACTCATTATGAGATTGCTCTTTGGTCTATCAAAATAAATAACAAAAAAATCATCTCAATTTCTATACTTGACAATTGACACAAATTAATGAAGGTAAGTCAACGAACTTTACTTACATTGGTTCTTTTCTTGAGTCCATATAATGCACGTACATAGTCGGATCCACAAAGTAGCATTTGAACCGTTTCTATTGCCAATGATGCACGATGCGGATCAATAACTCTACGTCTCGAGCTAAATGCGGACTCCGAAGCCACTAAGGTAATAGGAATAGATAATATATCTCATGCCATCCTCGACAATATCCGATACTTGAGATTATTTTCTTTCCACCACTCCAATGTATCAAAATGAGAATCCAAGCTTTCGTCACATATGTAGATGCCCTCTTCTAAATAAATGTCCAAATCGAATTTCAATGGTTGAATGGTATCGGCCTTTCTAATAAAAGACTCATACTTGGATCTACCTGTAATAACTTTTTTGGCATGTAAAACACTACTATGAGAAACAGCTTATGTACTGCCACTACAAGAAAGTTGGGATATACCAGCAGTTTTATTAGCAACGGTCTGAAAAACCGTTGGTAAAAATTAGGTGTAGCAACTGTTAGAGATCGATTCCTGAGACCTAGTGATGAACACGTACAGTTTATGCAACAAAAAATTATGAAACCCTACTAGGCGGAACCAGGGTTCATACCTTCGAGATCTGTCTAGTTTGATCTCGGTTGCAGTTTGATCTTGATCAAACTTTAAAAACGGTTGGATTGATCTCGTTTGACTGACCTTGAGATCTTCTACCGTAATCCTATTGCATCTTAATCACGTACCGAGGGTGGGCTCAAAATCGTGATCTCTTTGCCTTCACAGAAACTCTCTCAATAATTCGATTATCAAGTTGTGTCTGACCTAGAAGGCATAACAGTGTTTGTATAGGCAATGATAGGGACCCCTAGGAGAAGTATAGGCTGGGCTTCCTACATAATTCGGGATTCCTGGTCCAACCCGGATTAATTCTGAATTATATAAATTATAATTCATACCACTACATAATTATAATTGCTCCCCTCCCATATCTCAAAATTATATTTCGAGCTCCGTGTTATTAAATGCTTATTTATCTCTCCATGTTAAGATTACAAATACATGTTAATTCAAATAAATTACTGACAATTTATTTAATCAACATCTATAAAATTTCTTGAGACCTGCCACTTAACTTATTCGTTATGTCGGATACTAATATCCACTTGCAGGGTTTGACATAATCGAAACTTATAAATTTCCTCAAGAGGATATCATCAATCCCTATAAAGAAACGTGGATTCCGTTAATAATTCATATGTGACCCAACTCATCGAGACTATTGGCGTATAAAGCCTCATTCTATAATGAATCAAAGTCAACAACATTAAATGTATACATCGATCAATTATCTTTGGATTAAGAGTACAAACACACATAATAACCATGAGGTGTAAATTGTATTATGTTGTCAGTATAAATACAATTACCTCAGAGTGGTCCTGTCCAATACACACAAAGTGTACTAACACAGTGAGTTAAAACTATACCATTTTCCGTAGTCAATATAGACCTACTGAAACACTGTGTTATAGTCCTACTTGTGGTTTGTTCAATTCCACCTAAGACTGTGAACTAAAAATTTATATTTTACAATAACTGATAATCTGATCCTCTATGTGTAACCAAATTCTACACCAGATTATCTACTATGTGGAATAAGAGACACTCATGCACAATATGATAAGATATAATGCAAACATTTGCTCATAAAGATTCTTATCAAGAAAGGGAATAATTGTTTAAATAAATCAAACAAATATTAATCCATTACATAAAGTCATGACTTTTAATATAAAATCCTAACAGCAACGGTTTCAAAACCATTGCTACAACCGGGTACTTAGCCACGATTTTTTTTGGGGCATTGGTAGATCCATTCTCTATTGCCACGGTTGCACATGGGCCGTTGTTGTAGCCCATTACTGTAGCCCATACTCTAGCAAGCCCGAGCCTTCTTTTCCCCAATTCTTTTATTCGCGCGTAAATTTTTCCTCAAAATTCCAGTCGTCTATTCCTGCTCCAAGACAACAGTACTGGAGCGCTCCCTCTCTCTCTCTCTCTACCTCGCTCGATCTTGGTACCTCTCTCTCTCTCTCGCGCGCTCGCTCGCTCGCTTTTGCACACAGACACACATAGAGTTATGCTTCTGATCGATTAAGGTTAGCAACATTTTTGGTTTACCCGAAACCCTCAAAACCAACAAATCTAGTACTAGAAATCCTTGCGAAATACCAAAATCAGAAAAAAAACCCACTTCAAATCTCACCCCACCTCTCTCTCTCTCTCTATCTCTCTCTGATAGTCGATTGAAATATTGAAGGCTTCGATCAAGTTTTGCGAAGAGCAGAAGCAATCCAAGCCAAAAATCCCCCTCAACATTGTAGGTATTCTTCTCGTCCAGAATCTTTGATTTATGGGTCTCTATTGTTCTCCTCTGTTTTAGTGTTGAGACCGGATCGGATTGGGTTAGGCATTGTTAACATAGGTAACAAAACTAATAGAAATTATTGAGGTGGATGGATTTCAATGGACACATATCTCCGGTCCTTGTCGAATTTGTTCTTTTTGGATTTTTTTGTGGATTTAGTTTGTTGATAGAAATAATTTATACCAGGTCTTGTCGAGATATTCATTCATATTAAAAGTTATCTTTGCTCGATATTGATTTTTTTTATTGGCAAAGAAGATGAAATATATATAAAAGCAGATAATAGGATTACATCATAGGAAAAAACATTGGCTTTGCACCTAGGTTGGAGGTATGGAGAGAACTGGAGGTAATGGATGGAAACTGGTGAACAGAAGAAGGACGATGTATGCAGGAGGGTTCAACGGCAATGATGTAGGAGGGAACAGAGGTGGTAATGTAAAAACCTCCATCTTTTCCATGTACATGGATAATCTTCCCACTGCTATGGATGGAGAATGGCTTTATCAAATATTCAAAGTATTTGGAAGGGTGCAAGATGTGTCCATCCTGTCAAAAAAATCTAAAAACAACACCAAATTTGGGTTCATCAGGTTCACAAGCAGGGATACAGCAGAAAAGGCTATCTATGATATGAACAGGATCCCGTTGAGAGGAGACTACTACATGTCAAGTTTGCAAAGTTTCCATGGAAACCGCAAGAAGGAACCAGCAGGGGAAGAACTAGGAAGGGAGAACAAACCATCACCTACACAAGAAAAGGGACCACTGATAATACCATACATATGCAAGGCTACCATGGCAAGGCCAGTGCTAGTGCTCAAGTCAGAGGGGGAAAATCATATGCTGAAATAGTGAATCATGAAAGCCGTACTAAGGCGAATATGGTGTTATCTTTATGTGTGGAGAAAATGAGTAATAGCCACAACCACTCAATTCTAATATACTTTATTTTTCCTTTAAAAAAAATAGGATTACATCATACACTAATTGGTTGACAAGGAACCAACCAAATGGGTGTAGAAAAGGAGTATAAAAAGTCAACAGAGGTACCAAATGATACACGAAAAAACACAGAAAGAATCATATGATGCTATTGTACTCATCAAAGCAAAGGACAAATGATAATTCTTGACTCCTATAAAGGCATATCTCTCCCCAAAATTTGAAACCAGAGTATGCAATCTGCTGAAAGAAAAAAACAATAGCAGAAGACAGCCAAAGCTCCATCCTGCATATAGATTGAATCACCAACAAAAGTCCATGTGTATAGCGATCTAGACTTCAATTCCCACTATAAAGTAGTGTGATCATAGAAGTATAAAACCAACCCCTACTTGTGGGTGGATAAGGAGTGCAAACTTTCATACTTGACAGCTAAGGATTGATTACCTATCCATAAATCATGAAATTGTCCTAACAAACCTTCCATTTGAACGTTGAAAGATGATGTCTCCCATTTTCATCTCTGATCTTCTTAAATTGAATCACCAACAGAAGTCCATGTGTATAGCAATCTAGACTTCAATTCCCACTGTAAAGTAGTGTGATCATAGAAGTCTAAAACCAACCCCTGCTTGTGGGTGGATAAGGAGTGCAGACTTTCATACTTGACAGCTAAGGATTGATTACCTATCCATAAATCATGAAATTGTCCGAACAAACCTTCCATTGAACCGTGAAAGATGATGTCTCCCATTTTCATCTTTGATCTTCTTAAATTGCACATATCCTTCCACCAAAATGATGCTTTGCTTGATATTGATTAATATGATTATGGAACAATTTGTATCTATGTTTGTGAGGTTATTGATGACACAGCTTAGACCTAATTTCAGTTCTCGTTTGTAATTGAAGTTATATTGGGGTTCATATCCACTACTGCATGCCCATCTCCAGTTCAACCGTACTGCTCGTGTAAGGGCCCAGAAATTTTCATTAATTTATACGCTCAAAAAGTCATTAATCGATTCGTATTGAAGTGTATGACGTAAATTGAGTGATTAAATATATTTGAGGTGCAGTGAGAAGTGAAAAAGGGATGAAAAACCATCAGGTCAGATCTCAGGACCATCAGGTCAGATCCCAGAACCATCCAATCAGATTTGAAAATTTTGGACAAAAGACAGATCTGACGGTTAGATCTGTGACCAACCAGTCAGATGTTCTAGTCAGATCCGAAATTTTGGCTTGAAGTTTTGTTTTAAGTCAGTGGAGAAATCTGACCGGTCAAATCCTGGACCATCCAGTCAGACCACCTTGTCAGATTTGTCGCACGTTTTTAAAAGCGGAAAAAAATCAGATTTTAAAAGAGAGATCTAAAATTTTCTTCCAAAGGGGGTTTCTCTCTCTCTCTCTCTCTCTCTCTCTCTCTCTCTCTAAGGGTCTTCTTCTCCATCAAACTCTCCATCCAAAACCTTGATTACTCTCAATATTTCTCAAATTCCTTCAAGATCTACCACAATATATATAGACTAGTGAACCTTTTGAGCTTGGAAGCATCTTTTTCACTTGAGGCAATATTTTGGGAGCTCTCCACCACCATTGTTGCTCAAGTTTGGAAAACTCAACTCTTTGAACCAAATCTTGAGGTAGGGATGTTTCCTCTCCTATTTATGGGTATTCTACATGTTTTGACCCATATCCCTTCATTTTGAATGTTTTATGGAGCTTTATTCTAACTCCTTCATGTTGGGTTTTTCTCAGATTTATGGTTCCATTGTTGAACTCCGGTGCTTAACCACCATTTTTTTCGTCCTTGGTTGGATTATCCGTTCACTTAGATTGGGTTTACTTATTTGTTTGATTGAACCATATGTTGCATATGATGTTGGTGAATGGGTCATTGTTTGGAGTACGATGTGTGAGTTTTGGGACGATAGTTATGGATTTCATAAGTGGTGGGTCTTTGTTAGAAAGACATGAGATTATAAATGGTAAAATATCCACATTATAGACTTGCGATTTTTATGCAATTAATATGGTGGTCTAGCCTCCATGGGAAGATGTGCTAGAGATCATAATATGGTGGTCTAGCCTCCTTATAGGAGTGGTGCTAGTGAAAATATGAAAAGTTGCTAGCCTTCTTATAGGAGTGGTGCTAGTTATGAAATTTGACTAGCTTCCTGAGGGAATTGTGCTAGTAGGCGCTTTATCGTGTTGGGCCACCTTCGGGTGAGGGGCCGTAATTGATCATTGAATTTGAATTGAACTTATCAAACAACGAGATACTTAAGGATAGTGACAGAACAAAATCTTGAATCTTGAGATGAATATGGAAGTAATTGTATCACTTACTATTAGTTTAGTGTCATTACTTGTACATCCTATTTGATATCATCTGTGCCTTATGTAATGTCATTTGTATTTGTGTGACATTGGCATGACATTCCTACTGGGCTTTGTAAGCTCAACCTATCATTTTCAGGTACAATTTCAGATACTTAGCATGTGGTGCGTGACGTGCATGTGGTGCTGCATGATTTTGAAGACCTTGACTATAGTTACCTAGCATCTTTGTATTAAAATTTTTGTGAGGATGTATTGTAATTCATTTTCAATTCTGTTCTTTATTTCCACAAGAAAAATGTAAAACGATTAATTCCTGTATTATTTTTAGAAATTCCTTTTCAGATTGGGAGTACTTTTGATGTAATATCTATGGACTTGACTTTTGTTGCCTTATCGAATTAAACGGTTTGGGTTTATGGTTGCATCTTCGAGTGTTGTGAGGTTTCTTTTATTATATATTATTGTGATAATATGTTGAAAAACGAGGGTGTGACAGCTCGCCACCTCATCGTTGACTCTTCTGGTGCCACAGATTTCTGCTCCTCTAAAGTAAATTTGTGTCTCTCTCGATCAGAACACTAAACCCGGCTTAGGGTATGTTATTCTCCGAATATTATTACTTTTGGTATCTTAGCTTGATACTCCTTGTAGTACTGAAATTGATGAGGCGTTGAAACTGAATTCAGTAATAAAAAAAAATTCATGATTGTCAATTGTGATGCCGTTCATACATGTTATTCTTTTAATCTTCATAATGGATTCATCCTCAAACATTAATAAAAAAAATTTGCCAATAGAAAAACACATGATAATATGGAACCATTCGATAATCAGTTGAGAAGATAGAAATCCGATAGTAATTCACATAATAGCATATAATTAGCTGTGTGAGATCCCAATCTAAAAATAATAATAATAGTAATATAGAATAATAGAAAATACTATGAATAAATCAAAATTTTGATTGAATTAAAAAACAGAGATTTTTTAGGCCAATTAGGTAGTTTATTTAACAAATGGTTGTGACAAGCGGTGGTTTGAGACAAGGTTGGGTCCCACGGTCAGGTGGCATCGGATGACGTCATGCCAAATATGTGTTATATTTCAAAGGGTAGCTCCCTTAATCTAGTTCTGGCATATACACCGAATAATCAACTGTTGAATTTATTTAATTGATTATTTATGTTTAAAACACAACAAAACGTTAATTCCAGTATTGATATAACCCACGGGTTATGGAAATTATATATTATTTATATATACGTCCTCGGCCACGGCCTATGGACCCAATCATAAGTATTGTCAATAAAATAATAAATTATTCTTTTTTTTATTATGTCGTGTAAAATCTGTAAAATGGTATATCTAAATTCATACTAGCTGTAAGCTAATGGGTGTTGCCTTGCAACACAACAGGACCAGTGGCAGGACCTGGCGGACAATGAAGAATTAATCAGCTAAATCTCACGCTTTGAATTTTGTAGTTGAAAACTTATGTAGATATAGAGTTCTATTTTGTTATGTTTAGGTCATGTTAGGCCAGTACTACGGTTTGTAATAAGTATCGGATAAGAATGCTTTTAATTCAATAATGATTGTCAGATTTACACGTCCTTGATGTTATTTTATTATTGAACAAACAATACTTCCGCTAAACTCTGCAGCATGTCAAGGGTTAAATAAGATAATTCGATAAAGTTCATAAACTCTTTAATTAACGTAGGAGGCCTCAGCATGTAGAACCGCTGGCCGGTCACTAATTCGTTCCAATTTGGAATGGGTCGTGACAAAAGTTGGTATCAGAGCCTTAGTTTGTGAACTTTAAAAACTTAAAACTCAAGGACAAAATTATTGGAACACAATCGTTGCACACGACATGTTTAATTTATATGTTATTGGTTCTTGAATTACTCTTTATATTTATTTAACGTTGGATCCATGTACTGGTATTGACAAGACTATATCTTGTTTGCCATAGGTATGACGAACATAGATAGTAGTGAAGATAGCATGGGGCGCTATAGGATCAACACTAGTGGTATCGAAGACAACGGAGGTGACTCGTTGGACAACAAGATCTGTAATCTGGCTGCAGATATCGCGTACGATGAAATGAAGAGGGTGGCAGATAGCAAGCCTTTTTATACTAATAGGATGCTACAATTCCAAGCCTTGCGCCGTATGACTATAGGATCGGAAGTGTTAAGGTGAGCTATCTGGTGGACAGGGAACGAAGAAGGTTACAAGGCCATGATAGAGGCGATACTGAGAAGCGGTGACGCTAACAGGTGTGAAAGGCGAACTACATTTGAGGCAGGGGAAAGTTCTAGGGTTGTTGAGACGCAAGTGGAGGAAGAAGTGGCTTCAAATGAAGTTCCGGGAACAAAAGAAAGTAGAGTGTCAGGAAAACCAGAGGCAAATGGTGCGTATGATGTGGTGGTAATAAGTAGCGACGATGAAGAAGATCCAAAGGAACCAGGGACCCCGAGGGCCCCAGCAGGACCCCAGGGAATAAGGAGGAGCGGATCTGAAGACTCAGTCAATGGGCCAGAGGAAAAATGAAGTGTTGAATAGGGATAGCTGTAAATAAGGGTTGTTAAGTCTTGGGAGTAGCGGGGGAAAAAGAATTCCTTTTGCTTCTAGGAATTCATTTTGGGGATTCACATGTATATAGGTAGTAGTATGTGACTAGTAAGGAGGTACCAGATAGAATGATAGGTTATGGGGGGAAATATTTTTGGGGCTTGGAGCTAACTTATCGTTTTGTTGTAATTAGAACTTAGTTATGATCTATCGGCATGGTTTTTAAATACGGTTTAATATTATACAAGCATGTTGTGTATGAGTACATTCTAAATAAGATGTTTCTCTTAATATTGTTATATAAAACGTTGTATGCATTTATAACGAGAACATTAATATTGCTGGATACAGTGTAATGGATGCCACCACAGGATCAACAAATACTACTAATAACGACCAAACAAACAACGATGGGAATAGTAGCGCAGGAAACCAATTCACAGAATTGAGAACCATTTTGCAGCAATTAGTAGGGACCATTCAAACCCAACAACAGTTCCTACACACCCATTTGATGCAACCACAACCACTCGCACCACAACCATAAACTATAACAACAGGAAATGTCGAGATACGGCCAGCGGCACCAGAAGTTGCCTCGCAACCAAACCCAACAGGAACTGATGCTGAAGCGATTCGAGAATTTTTGAAGTTGAAACCTACATCTTTCAGTGGAGGTATGGATCCGATGAAGGCTAAGGAATGGATTGAGGAACTAGACAAGAGTTTTCGTCTAATTAGGAGTAACAAGTATCAGAAGGTTGAAATGGGATCATATCTGTTAACCGGAGAGGCTAACCGTTGGTGGAATCTGATGAGGGCCAGGGAGCCAAGGATGACGTGGGAACAATTCGGGGTTGTTTTCAAGGAGAAGTACATGCCAAGGGCCATGCAGTCAGCAAAATGTCAGGAGTTTGATCAACTCAAACAAAGAGGGACAATGACTGTGTCAGAATACGAAGCTGCCTTTACTAATTTGGCTGAGTATGCACCACACCTGATAACAACAGATGAGATGAAAGCCCGAAGGTTCGAGGAAGGGCTTAGACATGACATTAAGAGGTTAGTGCGACCATTGCAGATGCCAACTTATGCTATCGTGTTGGATCGTGCACTACTAGTAGAGCAGGATGTGGATGAGAATCGGAGATACCAGGAGGGGAAACGGCGTCAACCAATGCAAGTTGGTGGAACAAATAACCAGAAACGTCAACATATTGGGGGTTGGAATAGGAACGAGGGTGGTACACAAGGGTCTGTGCCGGTGTGTCGGATTTGTGATAAGAGACACATTGGAGAGTGCTGGAGGAGGAGTGGATCCAACCAGTGTTTTAATTGCGGACAAACAGGGCACATGAGGCGTGAATGTCCAAGAGCAGGAATGACTACGGGGGCGAACGCAACACCAGTAGGGTCTCAGGGAGGACAAAATCGGGGGCAGGATAATGTGAGGAATCAAGGAAGGAGGCCAGAGGGAAACAATAATAATAACAGACAGCGGGGTCTAGGGAACCGAAATAATAACAATGGGCAACGTCAAGGGCGAGCTTACGCAGTCGTGCCCGGTGATCCTAGAAACAACGAGAACGTAGTGGCAGGTAATGTAATTGTGTGTTCTATACCTGCATACGCATTATTTGATTCCGGTTCATCACATACTTTCGTATCGCAATCTTTTATTGATAAACTTGATAGAATAGTGGAACCGTTGGGATATGAGTTATATGTAACTCAGCCCATGAACAAAGGCACGATGTGCTCTACCGTGATACGAAATTGTAGTGTACACGTTGGCGACATTGATACAATGAATGATATGATACCATTGAATATGAATCTATTCGATTTAATTCTCGGTATGGATTGGTTGGCTAGTAACGGGGCTACCATTGACTGTGCCCAGAAACGAATAAATTTGCGAAAGAAAAATGAGCCAGTTATATTTGAGGGTGAGAGTATCACGATACCACCCTACTTTGTACTGTCACACGAGCCCGACGACTCCTGCAGAAGGGTTGTCAGGAATACTTATGTAGTGTGTTGACACCTGAAACTAGTAAGTTGACAGTGAATGATATTCCGATGGTTCGAGAATTTCCAGAGGTATTTCTTGAGGACTTGCCCGGAATGCCTATCGAGAGAGAAATAGAATTTGTAATTGAAGTTGAACCTGGAACTCAGGCTATTTCAAAGGCACCATACCGTATGGCTCCAGCTGAGCTAAAGGAGTTAAAGACTCAACTCCAAGAGTTATTGGATAAGGGATTTATTAAACCGAGTTCGTCACCGTGGGGTGCGCCAGTATTATTTGTTAAGAAGAAGGATGGGACGATGAGACTTTGTATTGACTATCGAGAGTTAAACAAAGTAGCCATTAAGAATAAGTATCCGTTACCACAGATCGATGATCTATTCGACCAATTACAGGGAGCGAGAGTATTTTCAAAGATCGATTTACGTTCGGGGTATCACCAACTGTGAGTAAGGATGGAAGACGTGGACAAGACAGCTTTCTGAACCCGTTATGGACATTATGAGTTTCTTGTGATGCCATTTGGGGTGACGAATGCACCAGCAGCATTCATGGATCTTATGAATCGTGTGTTCAAGCAATACTTGGACGAATTTGTTATTATCTTTATTGACGATATTTTGATCTACTCAAAGGACGAGGAACAACACGCACAACATTTGCGAACTATACTACGGACATTGGGAGACCAAAAATTATATGCCAAATTCAAAAAGTGTGAATTCTGGCTGACGAGTGTGACATTTTTGGGTCACGTTATTTCAAGAGAAGGAATTTCGATGGACAATCAGAAGGTCAAGGCAATCGTGGATTGGCCAAGACCGACAACTGTAACTGAAGTTCGTAGTTTTCTTGGACTAGCGGGCTATTATCGGAGATTTGTTTAGGATTTTTCCAAGATCGCTGTGCCAATGACGGAGTTGACCCGGAAAGGCGAATCTTTTGTTTGGACAAAACAACGGGACCAGTGCTTTCAGGAATTGAAGACATGACTTATAACAGCACCTATTCTGACACTGCCAGAAGGAGTGGAAGGCTTTGCGATTTATAGTGACGCCTCAAATCAGGGACTTGGTTGTGTCCTAATGCAACATGGGAAGGTTATTGCTTATGCATCATGACAACTGAAACCCCATGAGAAGAATTACCCTACTCACGACTTGGAGTTAGCAGCATTGGTTTTCACTCTGAAGATCTGGCGACATTATTTGTACGGTGTCACATGTGACGTCTTCACCGACCACCTGAGCTTAAAGTACATCTATACACAGAAGGACCTGAACTCAAGGAAACGGCGGTGGTTGGAGCTGATGAAAGACTACGACATTAATATTCAGTATCATCCCGGAAAAGCAAATGTAGTAGCAGACGCTCTTAGTCGCAAGAAGGTGGAAGTATTGAATATTCTACAAATAGAACAACAGTGCCTCAATAAACAACAAGAAGAAGTCTGTATGTTATTAATCGCCGAACCAACAATTCTAGAAGAAATCAAAGTGAAACAAATGGCAGATCCAAAATTGAAGAAAATTCACGAGCAGGTAGCATCCAATCTAACTACAGAATTTACTGTGGCCGACGGCTTACTACGATTTCAAAGTCTGGTGTGTATACCCAACAATGAGGAACTCAAGCGACAAATTCTTGACGATGGTCATAGAACAAGATTGGCGATCCACCCAGGTATGATGAAAATGTACCAGGACCTGAAACGGACCTATTGGTGGATGGGAATGAAACGAGATGTGGTAGACTATGTTAGTAGATGCCTACAATGCCAACAAATCAAAGCTATACGTCAAAAGTCAGCAGGACTACTACAACCTCTGCCAATATCCAAATGGAAGTGGGAAGATATCACAATGGACTACGTCATCGGTTTTCCTAGAACGGCAAAGGGAAACAACTCAATATGGGTAATAGTTGATCGCTTGACCAAAACGGCTCATTTCTTACCAATCAAAAATACATACTCAATGGATCAGCTAGCTAACCGGTACGTACGGGAGATCATTCGCTTACATGGAGCGCCTATAACCATTACATCAGATCGAGATACGAGATTTGTCTCAAGGTTTTGGCAGTCTCTTCAGAGGGCTATGGGTACTAAACTCAACTTCAGCACAGCTTTCCATCCTCAAACAGACGGACAGTCAGAGAGGACCATACAAACATTAGAAGATTTATTACGTGCATGCGGACTAGAGTTCCAGGGTAGCTGGGAAGAACATCTACCGTTAGCAGAATTTACTTACAACAACAGTTTCCAAGCTAGTATCGGCATGGCACCATTTGAAGCACTATATGGGCGAAAGTGCAGATCGCCATCATGTTGGACGATAGTCGGGGAAACTGAGCTCACAGGACCGGAGATCGTTCAAGAAACAACGGAAAAGGTCAAATTGATCCAAGAACGACTGAAGGTTGCTCAAGATCGACAAAAGAGTTACGCAGATGCACATCGTCGAGAGCTAGAATTTCAAGAAGGACAATCTGTGTTTCTCAAAGTTTCACCTATGAAAGGAGTTGTACGATTCGGAAAGAGAGGGAAGCTCAATCCACGCTACGTGGGACCTTTCGAGGTGATCGAGAAAATAGGACCAGTTGCATACCGACTGGCCTTAACACCAGAGCTTGCCAATGTACATGATGTTTTTCATGTGTCAATGCTGAGAAGATACATATCGGACCCGACGCACATTCTACAACAACCATCTATTAAGCTAGAAAAAGGACTGCGCTATGAGGAACGACCAGTTCGAATCCTAGACACACGTGTCAAACAGTTACGGAGCAAAGAAATTCCATTAGTTAAGGTCTGGTGGGAGAATCAGATAACAGGGGAGGCGACATGGGAGAAGGAGTCAGATATGCGACAGAAATACCATGCGCTATTCGTCTAAGATATGGCATTAATACATTTAAAACTTCTATCTATGACGTTTCAATTTAGACCGATTACGAGCAAGTTTGGTGGACCAAACTTCTTAAGGTAGGAAGGATGTGAGATCCCAATCTAAAAATAATAATAATAGTAATATAGAATAATAGAAAATACTATGAATAAATTAAAATTTTGATTGAATTAAGAAACAGAGATTTTTTAGGCCAATTAGGTAGTTTATTTAACAAATGAGGAAATACTCCAAAATTATTTTAGGGATAAATGAAGTTGGTTCAAAACATAATCAGAGACCGAGGAATAGTTCGATAAATTATTTTAAACATTAATGGTAACTGGAGATTAACTTCGATATTACTCTAAGGGACAATTGGGCGGGGAACACTTAACAGTTCTTATCCAAATTTCTTTAGATAAGATCAAAAAAAGATATTGTGCATGCACAATTGTCCACCTAGCTGCTTGCATGAAAAATAGGTTCACTTAGTTGCCACGAGAAAGTAAGATTTACACCTCCTGCTTGGGTTAAACCTATAAATAACCATTGATGGCCTTCACTTCTTTTTCACAACTGAGAGGTTTGTGGAAACGGTAATAATAAAGAGAAAGAAGGTGGCAAGGAAGTGATAAGAAAGGGGCAAGAAATTTTGAGAGAATATACGACTCACCAGTCCTAATCACGACATCAAAGGCAAGGCACGAAATTTAATACCCTACGTCACTCAAGGTGAGTCTGGATATACCCATTTACTTATATTTTTTTTTAAGATATGCCCCAAAAATAGAAATTTGCTATATTTTGTTAAAAAGAAAAAGAAAAAAAAAAGAGAAAATTGTTATATAATGAACTTACATATGCATGAGATATTATTAAAATTGTTGGCGATGATCATATAAATATCATCTCGTAAAATGTGAATTCCGGTGATTCCCTGACCGCTGGGGGTGTGACAAGCGGTGGTTTGAGACAAGGTTGGGTCCCACGGCCAGGTGGCATCGGATGACGTCATGCCAAATATGTGTTATATTTCAAAGGGTAGCTCCCTTAATCTAGTTCTGGCATATACACCGAATAATCAACTGTTGAATTTATTTCATTGATTATTTCTGTTTAAAACACAACAAACCGTTAATTCCAGTATTGATATAACCCACGGATTATGGAAATTATATATTATTTATATATACGTCCTCGGCCACGGCCTATGGACCCAATCATAAGTATTGTCAATATATTAATAAATTATTCTTTTTTTTATTATGTCGTGTAAAATCTGTAAAATGGTATATCTAGATTCATACTAGCTATAAGCTAATGGGTGTTGCCTTGCAACACAACAGGACCAGTGGCAGGACCTGGCGGACAATGAAGAATTAATCAGCTAAATCTCACGCTTTGAATTTTGTAGTTGAAAACTTATGTAGATATAGAGTTCTATTTTGTTATGTTGAGGTCATGTTAGGCCAGTACTACGGTTTGTAATAAGTATCGGATAAGCATGCTTTTAATTCAATAATGATTGTCAGATTTACACGTCCTTGATGTTATTTTGTTATTGAACAAACAACGCTTCCGCTAAACTCTGCAGCATGTCAAGGGTTAAATAAGATAATTCGATAAAGTTCATAAACTCTTTAATTAACGTAGGAGGCCTCAGCGTGTAGAACCGCTGGCCGGTCACTAATTCGTTCCAATTTGGAATGGGTCGTGACAACCTGATGAATGCCTCTCTCAGCAGAGAGAGAAACACCAAGCTCATTCACACAATACTGTGTTATAAGGTCAACAGAATTCAAGTTTGGATATCTCACGAGGCACCCTTCCAAATCCTTCACCATAGCTGTAGCCAAAGGGTAACTCAATACAAATCTAGCTCCACCAAATCCCTGTTCAAATGAGTATTAATAGTTTGATAGAATAGTCTATGAATGGTGAGTGGAAACACAACACACCATTGGAATGTTTCATCCAACATTTCTTTGCTTTGTCAATATTCCAGTTTCAAGGTTCCAAATATATCCTCATACATGCATTAGTGCAATACGTGAAGTTACGCAAGATAGTGGTCGAAGAGCAGAGTTCCCCAACCTGTTGGCAAAATGAAGCTATATTGACACACCATAATTTCAACTAAATTGCCTAATTCCTCTTTTATGTAATCACTACCATTTTCTTGATAGCTTGTGTTTGGTTCCACAGATCCGAACAAGTCTAGTGTTTGAAAGTCTTCGAATACATGTACGGTTCTATTTTTGGTTGTATGAATTCATGATGAATCTCATTTTTTCTCACAGATATCATCACATGAAAAAACCTTTCTAAACTTTGCTCAATAAATGGACAAGATTTGGATGCAGAAAAGTAGATTGTCAAGAGACTACTTGGAAGGGGTTGAAACCTTTTTGAACTTTGCTTCTGTGAATGCAATTAAGGATGGTACAATTTCGTGTCCATGTGTGAAATGTGTGAATTCTTATATTTTGAACATAGACGTTGTACATGATTATTTGGTCTCCTTCGGAATTAGTCAAGGTTATGACTATTGGTATAATCATGGAGAAACTATTCCGGTAGCAACACTTGATAATAATTGTGAGGCTCATGTTGAAGACATGCAACTCGATCATGATGGTATACGTCACATGTTACACGACGTGTTACCCATGCATACCCGATCAATATATGAAATTGGAGATGAAGTACATGTATCAGAACCATCTAATGATGGTCCAAGAGGGCAACAATGTACACAAGTTCCAAGTAGAAATGCAAAAAAATTCTACGACTTGCTCAGAGATGCTGAGATACCTTTATATGAAGGGTGCACTACTTATAGTAAGTTGTCAGCTATTTTGCATTTGTATCATGTAAAGTGTCTTAAGGGATTGACCATTGACACGTTCACACTAATTCTCCAAATCGTTAAAAGTATGCTCCCTTCAGATGCTAAGTTGCCAAAAGACTATTATGAAGCAAAGAAGATTATCAAGGATTTGGATCTCGATTATGAGAAGATCCATGCTTGTCCGAAAGATTGCATGTTATTTGGGAAGGTACATGGAAATGATGACATTTGTTGTAAATGTGGTACTTCTAGGTGGGAAACCAATGAAACAGAGGAGAGTAGCTTGGGGCAAAATCCGAATAATTTGTCCAAGAAGAAAAGGAACAATCCCGCTAAGGTTTTGTGTTGGTTTACCTTGAAGCCAAAATTGCAAAGGTGGTTTATGTGTTCAAAAATAGCTCCTTCAATGAAATGACATGCTGAGGGTGGTACAAAAGATTGGAAAATGAGACATCTTGCTAATTCTCTAGCGTGGAAAGCATTTGATTGTAGGTATGAAGATTTCTCCTCCGACCCGCGCAATGTTTGATCAGGCTGAGCAACAGATGGATTTAACCCGTTTGGCAATATGAGTACTAGTTATCGTATATGGCCTGTCATTTTGGCGCCTTACAATTTGCCTCTTTGGATGTGCATGAAACGAGCTTCTTTCATGTTGTCGTTGCTTATTCTTGGGCCAAATTCACCGACAAATGATATATATGTGTATTTGCAACCCTTAATTGAGGAATTGAAGGAATTGTGGGAGGTTGGAGTTGAAACTTATGATATCTCTTCTAAGGAGAACTTTCAGATGCGGGCAGCACTACTTTGGACAATAAATGATTTTCCAGCTTATGGTGATGTGTCAGGTTGGAGTACCAAGGGTGCCCTAGCATGTCCTTTTTGCAATTACAGCACTCACTCTGAGTGGTTAAAAAATGGAGAAAATATTGTTTTATGGGTCATAGACGCTTCCTTAACAAAGACCATAGATACCGTAAAGATAGAGTGTCATTTGATGGCACCCAAGAATTAGAACCTGCTCCTACAATGTTATCAGGCAGTGAGGCCAGACTATATACAAACGACATTGAATTTGAATTTGGAAAGACATAGTCTAACTTGAAGAAATCAAGAAGCAGAAAGGCAAATAGTGATGATGTACAACCATGGAAGAAGGAGAGCATATTTTTCCAATTGCCATATTTGGAATCTCTAATGTTGTGTCACAATTTGGATGTGATGCATATACAAACAAATGTGTTTGATAATGTGCATGGAAATATATTTAATTTGGATGGGAAGACGAAGGATAACTTGAAGGCACTCCTTGACTTACAAGAGCAAGGTATAAGAAGTGAACTACACCCAAAAAAGATAGGTGATAGGACATATTTGCTGCCAACTTGCTTCTCCATGACTTCAAAAGAGAAAGATGACTTCTTGAAAGTTTTGAAGGGGATTAAAGTGCCAGATGGTTATGCTTCAAATATTTCACGTCATATTCAACTCAAGCAATGTAAAATTATTGGTTTGAAGAGTCACGATGCTCATGTAATGATGCAACAACTTCTTCTGATAGCATTACGAGGCTCTTTGCCAAAGAAAGTGGTCTTACCATTACTTGAGCTCTATTGTTACTTCAGAGGAGTATGTTCCAAAGTCTTGGAAGTGGAAGAGCTTGAGCGACTAGAGACTCAAATAGCAACGACTTTACGCAACTTGGAAAGAATTTTTCCTCCCTCATTTTTCACAATTATGGTGCATTTAGTCGTTCATTTGGTCACGGAGGCTAAAATCGTTGGGTTTGTTCAATACCGTTGGATGTATGCAATTGGGAGGTTTGACTTATGCCTTTTCTCATGTCGACTTCACTCTCATTGTTGTCTATTGTAATCAATTCTTATATCCTTTTATTGTAGGTATCTCCAGCAACTTAAGTCTTACACTCGCAATAAAGCCCACCCCGAGGGTTTTATTGCAGAAGGATACATAGCAGAAGAGTGCCTAATATTCTATTCATGATATTTGGACTCAATTGAGACCGTATTCAATCGACCATCATGAAATGTTGAAATTGCTTCCGAGTCGACAATGAATATCGAACTTGATCAAAAGTCGTGGACACAAACACATCATTATCTGTTGTTCAATAGTGATGAAATAACCCCATTCGGCATGTAAGTGTCATTGTGGACTTTAATAACTACCAATGACATGTGCTCCATTGAGTATTTATACCAATAACAACATGGTTTCCAAAAATAAGGAACACAAATAACATATTAAGAGACAAAGTCGTCCTCGTCGCCTAAGTGACGAAGCTCTTAACAAGATTCATATGGAAAAGTTCTGTGACTAGTTCAGATCATATGTAAGTATTGTCCTAATAACTATAATAGTTGCTTAAAATTGATTTTAATCGTTCATATGAATGTCAGGTTGGGGTTATGGGTAACAGAAGGAACCAACAACTTAGTGATAAAATCAAATTGCTTGCCTGAGGTCCAAACGTAGCAGCTAGAAGATTCAAATGCCATGTTGTTAATGCTTTCAAATTTTGAGTAAAAATTAGCGAGGGAACCAAGAAAACTCAGAATAGTGGCATATGTGTGGTAGTTGAAGGAGGAAGTTTGTACTATAGCATTCTTTCAGATATTGTTGAGCTAAATTATTTTGACAGGTTAAGATATGTTTTATTCAAATGTGATTGGGCTGATGTCAACACAAGCAGCGGCCATAAGGTAGATGAATATAGTTTTGTTCTTGTAAATTTCTCATGTTTGATACGTATGGGAGAGCGGCTGAACGATGAACCATTCATTTTGGCTTCTCAAGCTTTACAAATCTATTACGTGAAAGATCCAAGAGATAAAGGATGGCTCATTGCGGTTTGAACACAAGCTAGGGATGTGATTGATGTTGGTAACGGTGAAAGGGAAGAAGATGATGCTGGCACATATTATGATAATGAGCCTTACAATCTGCCAGTTGAAGACGTGCCTGTTGATGGACTTGACAACCTTGATTGGTCTAGAAATGATGCAGATGGGACTACCATTGACCAACTTATATTTGATGCCCAGTTGATGGATCATTCCGACTATGATGAGGATTTTTAGATATTACACATAACTCTTTTTTATGACATTTGGGTTGTGATTTCGTATGGTAGTTTATGTATAACTATTTGGGTTCATATTTTAAACTTTTGCTGAAAATATCGTACATGTCTGCTATACGTCTTGTACGTGTCTAGAATGAAAAAGTAGCTTGTCTGTTGTTTTAATGTTTTTAGGATGCCTTTTCTGTGGATTTTGGTTACTTAGATTTTAGAAAAGACTTGTCTAGTATGGTTATATAGATGTGAGTATAGTCTCTTCTTTGGTAGCTTACAGCATAATTCTGTGATTGCTTCTTCTACAACTTAGAGCATAATTTTGTGACTGTTGATTCTTCAACTTAGAGCATAATTCTGTGAGAAAATTGTGTGTTATAGGCTCTTCTTTGGTAGCAAATTGTCACCGCTTATTTCAGTTTCTGCCGCTAGTAAATTCACTACTTAATTTAGTTTCTAGTACTATGACTCCATGATGTAGTCATTGAAAAGAGATTCTTTTTTTTCAATTGATGCGCAGAAATTAGGAAATGCATTTTCCAAGTTTAGTTTTTTCCCTTGTGGGTGGCCTAGATATAGAGGAGAGTGAATTGGGTTTCTCAAGTCAAAAGCACAAGATTACACTATGTTCAGAAACTGCAGCAAGCCTACTCAAATAGATATATAGAGCTAGCTCAATGTAGATTTTTTGGTATTTGATGCAAATCAAGTTCAAGTGTCATAGCTGTTGACTTAGGTACTTTTTTGTATAGTTATTTATGTATGTTAATTTTCCTATTTCAACAAAAACCCAAATGGCTCTTAATCTAATGAACACTATGCAAAAGTTTGAGTCTTGAAATTTGGACTTGATACATAAACTAGTACAATCCTTCTCATTTCTCACATTTCTAATTAATATTGATTGCCTTCATATTTTAATCTCAAATGTTGTCTTTACTTATAGCTCATAGATAGACAAAATGCCCTTTGGAAGAAAAATATTGTTTTAACCAGGTTTTCTAGCAAATCAAATCGTACCGGATTATAAGAGAAAAAGAAATGAGAGAGTAAAGAGGAACAATGAGATATTGAATTCTCTTGAAGTACTAGGTATTGCAACTTCTTTGTGGGGTTCGGTTCAGTACAACCGTGCAAATGAGAATGAAAAGCGTAGTAGGATTGAGTCGGATGATGTTGACTATATACCTTCAGATGATGAGAATGACCATGACGATGACAGTGATTGTGATCTCTCTCCCCCACATCAACCCAAAAGTGAGTCAAGTCCTAACATGCTTGTCTATTAATCTTCTAACTATGCACAATATATATGTTTCCACCTATGCACTGTCACTAAGAGAATTACCCTTATTTTGCTTTTGTGAAGTCCTTGTTATTACATTCATTGTTTATATGTTATTCTAATGTCTCAATTCTTTGTTTTTGTAGACATGAGAAAGAAATGATATCGCACTTGGCACATAGAGGTTGGTTCTCAGTGTACTAAATCACAGAATATTTCATGAGATACCCACTTACACAGTGCTTCACACCCTTCCCAGCAACACAGTGTTTCACACCCTTCCCAACAACACAATGATTCACACCCTTCACAATTGCATCAATTTTCCCAGCCTCCACATCATGCTAGCAATTCCCAACCTTCCCAGCTACGTGGTTCTTCACCACCCTCCCAGGCCCGTAGTATTTCACGACCTCATCCACAGCTCTCTCAACCACAGCCCGTTCGGCCACACTGCGCTAAACATCAACCCATTCAGCCACAACCTAATCAGAAATTGCTCATCCAGCCACAACCCATTCAACCACCTCTCGCTCAACAACAAGACGAGGACAACTTTAACTTGGGAGATAATTTAGATGACGACTTATCTGATGCATTTGAAGTTGGAATAAGAGGCATGCTATAAATTGTTGTTTTTTGCCAAAAACTCGATATCATGTTTTATATTTATTTGTTAACGTCTAGCAACTTTTTAATTAATAGATGTATCAAATGCTCAAACCAAAAGAGGGGCCACACGGTTTTCAAACATTTGGAATCTACCTCCTGGAAATACAATTGTTTTCAACTTTAATCCATCTTTTTCTACCTGTTGGGGATGAAGGTGGTGTGTTCAATCGTTTTATAGGAACTGTTGCACGGAAGCCACACTTATGCCCAATCAATTACAATAGTTGGCACCATGTGCCAAATCACTACAAAGAATCTTGTTCGAATATCATTGAGGTATTAAGTTTCAATAACTAGTACGTTCGTATAGTTCCAATTGAAGGTATCTGAAATGATCTAGGTTATTTTGACATAGTCCAAGTTTTTTATTCCGGAAGATGAGGGAGTGAGAGGCCAATTCACTACAAGAAAAAACACTTTTGGTGACATGAAAAAATGTCACCGAAGATCTAGTTTTTGTCACCTATTATCATTGGTGTCATCTTCGCGACACAAGAAGAGGTGTCACTGTATCCGTGACACTAAAAGTCAATGGTGACACAACGATGTAATTGTCACTTGATAATGTCAACAGTGACAAATATACGGTGTCACTGAAAATAAATTTTTCGTGACAAAAAATATCACTGAATACAAATTTCAACAGTGACATGAATAAGGCGTCACTGAAGAGAGATTTTTCGTGACACATGATGTCACTTAATGCAATGTGACTACAATGTGATGTCACCAAAAAGAGATTTTCTATGACAAGAGTTGTCACTAAAATTATATACCATGACAAACGAATGTCTGTCACCAGTAGTATTTTTTGATGGCTGAACAAGGGTGACAAATATTTTTTGTCACAAAAAAATAGAACTTTAGCAACACCACTCAACATAATTGTGTCACCCAAAATATCATTTTCACCTACTTACAGAGTTTCTAATATATGTATTTTATACCGCAAAGAGGCAAAATCTTATACCACAAAGAAGCAAAATATCATTCAAATCAAATATCTAACAAATCAACATTCATCATCCAACTTCAAAACATTCATCCTCAAACAATAACAACTTCAAACTTAATAGCATTATGGAAATTACAAAACATCCATATATATTACATGTTTCTAATGACAAAAAGAATTCAAAACAAGTGTTCCAATCAACTACCAAAAAGTCTTCAGCTCCATCTTGGTTACCTATCAAAAAGTAACTCCAACCCGTACTTACCTTACAAAATCGCAAAAAAAAAAAAAAACAATTATTTAACATGTCAAAAACACAATTCAAAATTAAAAGTGATTTTATGATCCATATTGACCAATTGCAGAAAGTAATAAACATAGAGTAAACAAGACTGCTCTTTCTTGTTACCCATAATGTAAGTTTTTCTTGTCACAATTCAAAATTGAAAATCAAAGTTCTTTTAAATTGACAAGTGCAAATAAAAAGCGGGTATCGCATTGCAAATAAAAATCGAGAATACTCACATGTAATTGCTCACGTATTGGGACTACCCACTTCTTCTTCTTGCCATTATAATGGATTGAATTGGAGAAATGTGGGGATGTTAACCACCACGCTTTTGGAGAAAAGTGCCTAGTTTCTCCACTGCTATGTTTTAGCCATCCTAATTTGTAGGCTATCCTAAAACATAAGTGTATGAACTCAGTACCTATGTACTCACGTGGTTTTCACACCTGTTCAAGGAAAACAAACTAGTCCTCATGACATAAACAACAAATGATTTCATGGGTATGACATAACAAACAAGAAAAATAAACCTAAACTAAATTGATGAATAATTAGAGATTAATTAACTTGGTTTGTGAATTTGTGATAGAAGCCTGTAAATTATGGCATGTAATTTATAGATGAGAGTATGCCGATTTCTATAATATTTAGGAATCTGAATACCAAGAGAAGAGTGTTGGCCAGATACAAGTTGGTTCCGGAATTTAGAACGTTGGCTAGTTACTTATGAGCTATTAGCAAAAAAGTAGACACACAAAGGGGAAAATGGATCCATACTTTGGTAATTAATCAGAACACTCTGTGGCACATGACACTACCTCAAGATTCATCATGGAATTTGAGGAAACTGTTCAACATTAAGGAATTCGCTCATCCCTTTATCAAAAAGTATAACAGGTAAATGGCAATAATACTTTTTTATGGGCAGAGAATTGGCATCCTATGGGTCCTTTGTTTTAAATCTTTGGGGAAGGGGCTATTAGAATCCAAGATATTCTTTGAAGCCAAGGTATCTTCTATAATAAACAATGAAAATTGGAGGTGGCCAAGGCACATAAATAGATTCATTACAATGGATAATACCTCTGGGCCTTTACTTTGTGGTTGTGTTGCTTGGTCCATCTTGCTACCAGGGATAAGCTACTAAACTTGGGAATGATGATTGATCCAACATGTGTCCTATGCAACCAATGTGCAAACAAATGATCATCTATATTTAACTGTTCTTACTTAAGAAATATCAAGTGCAACAGTATGAACAAAAATCATATCATAAGAAGCAAGGCTCCCTAGTCAAATGAGTTGAATACTGATTCAAAATCTGAGGTGAGGCAGTTTTGGGATTGATTTGATTAAGCTGGCTATTGAAGCTATTCTTCAATTTTTGTGGCTTCTACAGAAACCCCTTTGCTGGAAACCAAATGACCAAGATACTCCACTTCTTGTTTGGCAAAAACACACCAAGACCTTTTGGCAAATAACTGATGTGTTTGTAAAAGCTGTAGGGTCATCTCCAAATGCAACAAGTGAACCTTCCAAGTCTTGCTAAATACCAGGATGTCATCAAAAAAGACCAAAATAAAATCCCTCAAATGCACTTTGAAGACGTCATTCATGAGACTTTGAAAAGTAGAAGGAGCATTTGTTAATCCAAAAGGCATTACGAGAAATTCATAGTAGCCTTCATGAGTTCGGAAAGCCAGCTTAGGAACGTCAGAAGGATATATTCTAATTTGATGGTATCCAGCTCTTGAATCTAGATTAGAAAAATAGGAAGCTCCACATAATTCATCTAACAATTCATCAATAGTTGGTATAGGAAATTTATCCTTCACAGTTAACTTGTTTAAGGCCCTATAGTCCACGCACATACGCCATATTCCATCTTTTTTCTTAACCAACAAGACAGGAGAAGAATATGGACTTACATTGGTTTTTATTACTCCAGATTGCGGCATATCCTGTACTTGCTTTTCAATTTTAGTTTTCTGAAAATATGGATACCTGTATGGTCTGATTTCGGTGGCTCAACTCCTGGCTTCAAGGGAATGTGATGATCCTGAATTCTTGAGGGAGGTAAATACTTCGGTTCTTGAAAAACTATCTCAAACTTAGACAATAAGTTCTCCACTCCAAGAGTGTTGGTGTCCATTGGAGTTTCCACTTGCAAAGCATAGACTTGAGCTATTAGTCCATGAGGCTTTTTCAGTAACAATTTCCTCGTTTGCTCTGTGTTTACCATTTTGATTTCTCCCTGTTTTCCTCCTCGCAATACATGTCTCTTATTGTTCAAAGTAAAATCCATACTTAAATTCTTGAAATCCCACATAACTGGCCCCAAGGTAGCCAACCATTGGATGCCCAGCACCATATCACAACCTTTAAGTTGTAAAACCCTCATATCTATTTGGAATACCACTCCTTGCATCTCCCATTTGGAACCTTTACAGGCAGCAGTACTAACCATCTTAGTTCCATCAGCTACATACACGATTAAGGGGTTTGTATCAATCGTTTCCACCCCTGCCCTCTTCACTACTTCTTGGTTGAGGAAATTATGAGTGCTACCAGTATCAATCAGTATGATTATCTTTCTTTTTTTAACAAAATCTCATGCACTCGCATAGTTCTATACGAAATTGATCCAGTTATAGCATTGATGGAGATTTGTAAGTCACTCTCTTGTTCCTGAACCTCTTCATTTTCTTCCTCCTATAATGACTCCTAATCAGAATCCTCTTGTTCCCCATCCATGGCGTATAATTGTTTCTCCTTACATCGATGCTTTCTAGTATACTTTTCATTACACTTAAAACACAGGCCCTTAGCTTTCTTTTCTTCCAATTCCTTGAGCAATTCCTTTTTAGTGAAACTTGAGTGTGGAAAAGATCTTGTTTGTCCAAAAAAAACAGGTTCCCCAAATCTTGGTCCTTGTCTAGTTTTCTTAGTGATGGCCTAAATGCTGTATTCTTGTAACTTGGCTAAACCAATGGCTTGCTGGTATTCGAAGGCTTAAACATCAACATGTTAGCCTTTATTTCTTCCTTAAGACCACTGATGAAACAACTAGTAAAGAAATGTTTTGGCAAATTTTGAGTTTTGTTAGCCAAAATCTCGAATTGCTCTTGATATTCCTTCACTGATGTTGTTTGTCTCAATTTAGTTAATTCTCCAACAGCATCTTAATAAATGTCAGGTACAAATCGAGAGACCCCAATTAATCAAACAATGAGTTTTCTCAAACCAATGATACCATTGTAATGCTTTACCTTCCAAATGTAAAATGGCCAATTTTATCTTATTATGATTTTCTATTGAATTGTACTAAAAAAATCTCTCACATTTATAAATCCATCCAGTATGATCTTCAGAAAAAAACTTAGGGAAAACAACCTTAGCATACCTAATTCAAAAACTAGAAGAAAATTGGTGTTGGGCACTAGGTTGGGCACCTTCAGGGCCGAATTGGCTGAATCTTGGACCGGCATTTGGTGATACTTGTTCGCACTCTCCAGTTGGTAATCCTTGATGTTGCTTTCCGCACACCTGCGCAGCCATCTGATCATACTTCAAAGTAACAGCAGCCAACATATCCCTGATGTCCCCCAAATCTTTTAAAGAATTCTTGATTTCTTCATTTTCTTTTGTAGTTCGTCCTTGTCCCTCCTTCAATGCTCAGACTGCATCCTCCATTTTTTTTTTTAGTTCTTGGCTTCTATTTCCATTAGCCATTGTAGCGAATCAGTCACAGGCTAAGGATTGCCCGCTTTGATACCAATGTAATGTCTAGGAAGAAGAAGAAGTAATAAGAATGGAATAGAGTAATTGGTTCTCTTATTCCAAGCCCGAAATGGATTACAGTAATCAATCGATACCCTTCATGTGCTGACTGACCTCTCTTATATCACTAAGCTAACTGTCCTAACTGTATTACCAGAGAAATGCAATCAGTTATTGCACTAACAGATAATAGATTTGTAACAGAATAACAGATTGGTTCAATGAGCACTTAGGATCATGACACCTCAGCACAACCGATTCAACTATTTTTAGGTACAATTGTTTCTATTCATAACATGTTTACCACCTACGGTTAGAACGCAATGGCAAGAATCTCTGAAGGCAAAGCTACATATTGTAGAGCTGCTCAAACTTAGGCTGAAAAAGCCATAATTGATAGAATCAGTTCTTGGAAAAATGTGAAAACTACACAAGGATAGGAAACTTTGCGTAGTTTGGAGTGTGTCTTCTAGAATTCTTATGTGACTTTGAGTAACAGATTGCGATTGTTATGCTATATGTCATTCAGGATTACGCCTTAGATCTTCTGTAAGTTTTCTCATTTTGGATTATGTTGTTTTTCTTAGTTTAGGCCATGGAACCTCCAAGTGAGGTCTCTGTGGTAGTTGGACAAAGAATCATATACTCTTTTTTCTAAAATTGCCCAAAAAAGACATAAATTAAGAAGGAGCATGTGATGAAATGATCCACTGAATATCTACTAAACGGTTGAACCATGGGAGTACCGAACAATACAAGAATCTCACTACAAACAAAACCCAGTAAATAGCAATAAGTAAAAGGTAATGTAAATAGAGGTAATCACCGATTATAGTTCACAGGAATTACACATTTAAAAGCTGAAAAAAGGCAGCATCTACGTGGAAGTAATAAAAAGAACAAGAGTAGTGAACTCGTTGTATAACATAACCATAACCAGCAGACTACTCTGGAAGAACAAATTCGAATTATTCATCCACACAATCTACTGGCATACGTGATACAAATAGATTATACCGTAAGACAACTACCCTTAAAATGTGCAATAACGATATACCCGTTTCAATTCCTTCTTCTGAAGCTCTTTATGATAGGCGTCCGTAGGGTTCATGACTTTGCCTCCCTTTGTTGTCTTCATCTTCAAGTGTCTCTCCCTCTCCCTTTCCCTCTCCCTCTCTCTCTCCCTCTTTGTACATATACATATATTTATATGTATCGATGATATTGTATTCTTCGCTATGGAGTCGAATTGTAGGCTACAGCGAAATCAAGCAGAGAGGAAGAGCATTACACTTTTATATCACAACCCAACTAGAGATGAATCAATTAGAAGCCAAACTCAGTTTGCAGGAATTGATGAGAAATCGCAATTTGGTGCTTGAGTCTTTAGGGTTTCAGTTCGATCATGAAATGACCCAGAGAGAGACTAAGAGGGATGAGACCAGATTTAGGGGTTTTAATTTGTAAACCTCTTATGACATCCAAAATGTTTTCCAATAACACCCGTAAAAATTAAATGTCCATTCAGTTTGTTTCCCCTCCTGCATCAAATTTTAGACTATTTGGTGACAATTATAACCTTGTCACCCACAATTATAATATTCGGTAACACATAACTTGCCACCAAAGAGAAATTGATGTCGCCATAAATTGCTTCCCTTTGGTGCCAAAATTCCAACACTTTTGGTGACAGATATGAAATTCCTTGTCACCATTAGTTACATTTAGTGACAAGACATTCTCAAAGGATGTCACTATTGGTGTTTTTACTTGCAGTGGATCAAGCGCAACACATTTAAGTCAATTGGGGATAAATTGCGACAATGAAGATGTAGCTTAAAAGAAAAATATTATGATGAATCAAAGACAGCTGCATAAGTTGTTGCTGCAGCACCTCTAACGGTTAATCGGGAGCAATATGTTGATCTTGTTAATTATTGATTTCCAAAGGACGATTAGGTATGTAAAATATATAAATGCCATGCTACGATTCTTATCCTTTTGTCTCTATCTGATGATGTTTTTTGTTTGCTATGGCTGAAAAAAGGAACGTAGTATTGCTAATAGCAATTGTAGGAAGGACCACAACAATCTTCATACAGCTGGATCAAAAACTTATGCACAACATGCTTATGATCTGGTACTTCATTTTTATTGCTTATCCAATTTTGTTGCACTTGTTCAATGGTTTGGGTTATGATCTTGTTAATGAAATGGTTATTTCATAGGAGGAAAATGTAATGTTGGAGTTAGTAGAACAATGTTGTATGAGCCAACTCACACTAAGAAGGACGGGACACTCGTAAGTGAGAAGGCAGCTGAAAATATGGTAAGATATCCTAAATCAAATCGCATGACATGTGTGGAGAAGAATATATTTACAACCAAACGGTACTTGTAAAAACATGATTGAATTGCAAAGAAACATAAAGGAGTCTCAACAAAGTACCCCTGAAGAGAACATGAAGGAAAAAATAAATTGGTCAAAAGATGACATCTACTCTCAAGTGATAGACAAGAAAGAGCATAATGGCCATGTTCGTGGTATGGGATTCAGCCACACTCCTACAAATTGCGGCTCAAATTCTAATGGTGATGTACGATTGAGAGTGGCTTCAGTTGAAGAAAGAATGAGAGAAAAGGACACTTATATACGTGATCTAGAAGACAAGGTGCAATCTCAAGAATAAAAGTTGAATTCCACAGCCAGTGAGCTGAAACGGTCAAATCGCTTGTTGACTTCTTGATTAAGCATTCTAGTCTTCAGGTTATGACAACAACTTTATGCCTAGTTGTGAAATAAATGCAAATTTTATTTGTGCTTCGATGGTTTGTATGCTCATATCTATTCTTCCTTCAATGACTTAGGTTCAAGATGTAGTTGCTAGCTAGTGGCATCCTAATTCAAGCTTCTTCCAAAGCAAAGTAGCACCTTCTCATTTAGGTATGCATTTTTTATTTCTTGATTTTATGTAATAACTTGTTGGGGCTTTAGTGTTATATTTCTTGATTCACTACTTGTGTGCATTGGTGATTCGATCACATCATTTGGTTGGAAGTGCATATATGTTTTCAGTTTTGTGCATTGGTTGCCGTAATGTGTTTGTGCCTCATGGCATTACTTGTTCATCTAGCGTACTACTTGTGTCTGCGGCACTCCCAACGAAAGGGCCTTAAACCCTCCTAAGTTCCAATTCTCCCATTGTTTTTCCCTATTTTTTGAGAACTATATATTGGATGACTTTTGCAGACTTGAAATGAGATTCAAAATTGGGGTACAAATGGGTTTAGGAATGTGCTTTTTACCCATTTCTATTGGATCAGATGAATTATGCATTCCTAAGTTTTGCATTTTGAAAGGGCCTTAAAATCAATGGTGCGGGTAGGGTTTGAATATTGTTAGTTGTTATGTGGGATAGATTAGGTTATGTTAACCCTAATGGGCCTAGGTGGTTAGAGCCCATTAGGTTAACCCTAATCTCATCTATAAATAAAGAGTGTTAGAATAGTAATGGTTAAGTTGTTATTAATGTTTAGTTGCAAGGGTATTATTGACCTTTCATGTAATTAGGGTTACCTAGGGTTTCTAGGTTTTCTCTATATATTGATGTACTGGCCCCTTGTAACATAATCACTCAATAATACAATTCTTCTTTCTCTAGTTTCACAACATGGTATCAGAGCATAAGATCTAGGCCTGTGGAATACTCGCTTTCCGGCGGGCGGCTTATGCCTTGCCGTCGTCCGCCGGTTGCATCAGGGTCCTCTGTTGTTTGCTTTTGCCTGTGGTTACGTTGCCTCTGTTTGAGTTCGTTGTCTCTGGTTCTGTTAAGCCTTTTGCTAGCCGGCTTTCGTTGGCTCGCCTGCCTCTGGTTCACTTCCGGTCTGTTTCTGATCTGCCGTCTACCTCTGGTCTGTTGCTGTTGCTGTCTGTTGTTTGCTGACTTCAGCCACCTGGTCAGCCGCCTGGTGCTAGCCATTCCACCTGGTCAGCCGCCTGGTCAGCCGCCTGCTTCCGCCTAGGTCTATTGTTTGAATCTTGTGGTACCCTCGTCAGTCTTCTACCCTAACCTGTTTCGTTTTAGGCGTTGGTTGCTCCAGCCCCTTGGTTGTGTTGTGGGCCTGATCTGCTGTTGTGGGCCGCACCCCCTTGCTCCCTCATTGTTGTCGGTTGCCCCTCAAGTTTGTTTTGATTATAGTTTGATTCCCAAACTTTGCAATATTTGATTTTGGTCCCTGCAGTTTAGACTTTTGGTGAATTTATGGACAAGTATTTCTTTTGTTGGTTGGTTGTTAAATCCCCGTTTGGTGTGCCAAGTGGCCCCAAGTTGTGCCGTGTGGCACCTTGTTGTGATCCTAGTTGGATTCTTTGTTTCTCTCTTCCCGTGCGATTCGGGGTTCGCACGTGAGGGGGAGAACTTGTCCCATATTCCTTTGTTAGTTATATTCTACTGGGTACCAAAATTAATGTTGTCAAAGAATTAAAGTTGTTGAAGAATTGAAGTCGTTGGAGAATCGAAGTTGTTAAAGACATCAGTTGGAGCATCTCTTTTTCGTTGGAGAATCGAAGTTGTCAAAGACATCAGTTGGAGCATCTCTTTTTCATGTTGGCAAACCCATAATGCTCTCCATGCTCGCATAATGTGTTTGATGGGGAGTGTTAGTTGTTATGTGGGATAGATTAGGTTATGTTAACCCTAATGGGCCTAGGTGGTTAGAGCCCATTAGGTTAACCCTAATCTCATCTATAAATAAAAGAGTGTTAGAATAGTAATGGTTAAGTTGTTATTAATGTTTAGTTGCAAGGGTATTATTGACCTTTCATGTAATTAGGGTTACCTAGGGTTTCTAGGTTTTCTCTATATATTGATGTACTGGCCCCTTGTAACATAATCACTCAATAATACAATTCTTCTTTCTCTAGTTTCACAACAAATATGACTCATCACATTCCTATTCCACTTTGTGCATTGTAGGCCCTTTCGGTTTCATGAATTCTGCACTCCTTATGTGTCGACTCCCACCTACTTTTTTTTTTCGTTGTCTGCATATTCGTTGGAGGCTGTGTGAGCAGTTTTATAATTGCTATAGACATGCAATTTTTTTTTTTGCTAATAGGTCATGTAAGTCTTGCACTTTGTAGACAATAAGCAACTAAGGTTTGTTCCCATTGTTCTCGGCGTAAAGAAAGTGTTTGAAGTTGCAATAGTTCTAAAACTATTTGAAGTTGCACATTGCTGCTTTAAACTGCAACAATTGCTGCATTAGAACTATTGCTGCAAGCAGCAACTGCTGCAGAATTGCTGCAGTTTTAAAATTGCTGCTGCAAGTAGCAACTGCAGAACTGTTGCAAAACGCAATTGTTATCAAGCAGTTTTAAAACTCCTCCTGTAACTTCAATCAGTTTTATGTCCATAGTCCATTGGTCTACTATTCGACCTATGATTTGCCACTCCTTTTAGGTAGTCCTTGACTTCTTCTTGGAAAATCGTTGTAGCTACTGATCCTTTCGTGAGTTTCCTTAGGGTTGTACAATAGAAAAGGAGCACTATATGAAAATGAGAATGTGCACAATATCATGCTTATCCTAGTTGCCAAATATGGCACTTAAAGTATCTTGATCAGCTTCATCGTTCATCTTTTGGCTAACAACTATACTATACTTGTAGCTATTGCTCACGGTACATAATGTGCACAATTACACAAATTTTCATTCCACACAAACACACATACTCCTGCACTCTTGTGTTCAACCTTTCCATCTAAAGCCACTACATATGTGTTCAAACTTGATAAAAAAAATGGATAATTTTCATACTCCTGTTTTTATCAAACTTCACCTATTCAATAAACTTAATAAAAAATAGTCCAACCTGTTGTTTTTTTGAGTTTTCAGAACAAGAAGATATAGCAAAAAACAAGTCCCGAGGATAATTACTAACATGGGAAGACCTTACCAACATGAAGTACACTTGGAGAGTAGCAATGGAGACCTTGAGATTGATCAGTTTTATGTCTATAGTCTTATTTGTAGTCCTCTTGTGTCAACCCCGCCATCTTCGTATCAGACACTTATCGGATACCGTTACGTGCCCAATACACCCAATACGTATCGGATATGCTTAAAATTATTTAGTTTTAAAATTAATTTTTTTTAATTTTGGAAACGTTTCGGATACTTCAAGAAACAATATTTAAGATACGTTACCGAAGGGATGGACAGATGTAAGACAACATGGTCCACTATTTTCTTCCTTTTGTTTTTTGGTCTTCAATGTTCTAGTCCATTGGTGATTGTCCAATGTGGTCCATATATTTCACATTTTTTGGTTTTCATATGTAGGTTGTTTACCTTATGCAGTTTTCTAATTCGGAATTGCCTATTGTTTGAAAATTTTATTTATTCTCTTTCCTTTTTATTGTTTTTGCAGGTAATAGGATGATTTAGAAGCATTGAGTGTTGGATATCTATTTTGATGCAGGTTTTACAAAGATGGCAATTTCCTATCTTTGTGATTTTTGTTTGGACATGTAATAGTTTTAATATTTTATATTTTTTTGGTATTATGTTAATTAAGTATGATGGTAGATATATATGCTAAGCATATATGAACACTGTGTATGGATACAAATGTGGGATTATGATGTTATCTTTGTTCTATACGAAAAAAATAGTTTGTTTTCCTAAGAACAGGTACTGTGATGACAACCTAGTGTATATTAAGACCAATTTAGCATATATTCGCATGTCAAAGTATTGTTGAAATTATTGGGTATTTTAGAAAAAGGAATCTATCGCAACGTTATTTGATTCAATAGCGACGGTTGAAGTGTTACTTAGAGGATTGCCTATGGCGACAGTTGTGCACAACATACCGACAATTGGTGAGATAAGACTGGAAATGACCTTTACCAATGGTTGAAGCCATTGCTAAAACAACCATTGCTAAAAAAATACTTGTACCAATGCCCGACAAAACCGTTGGTATAAACCTACAGCGACAGATATCTCGCAACTGTTTGACCGATTATTTGACTATAGATATCACTTTAGCAACAATTTTGACCGTTGGTAGATCCCAACTCTCTTGTAGTAACCCTGGTATTTTGTTCACTAGGTGCTTGGGAATGTATAGTAACATACTCATTGTATAACTCGTAGAGAGACTCACGCACCGTAGCGATGTTTGTCGAGGCATCTAACTCATTGTATATTTCTGCAAAACAAAATCCAATGAGCACCATTTTGTAATTTAGATCTAATGCTGCACCAACAGCCATCAATAGGTTGCACTCACCCTAATACTTGTCAAACTTCACCCTCATCTTCAGCGCCATTGTACTAATGTGATGCGTCGTATCCACTGACTTCTTATCCAAGATTTCTTTTATTCTCCAAATCTCAGTGAGAAGTAAGTTTGAAGTTGGATATTCACTTCTAGAGATAATATTTTTAACATCATTAAAAAATTTCAAAATTGACACACATCTTCAACTTGCTCCCAATCCTTAGAGCTCGATACATAGACAAAATCCACATCCCTTTCACTATACCTAGGAAAAACATCTTTGAACTCCAAGGCCATAGACAATTCATATAAGCTGAATTCCATCGTATAGGACAATCAAGTATGAGTCTTTTTTGATGCAATTGCAATTGTTTAGAAATCTCACTAAATTGAATTAAGCATGCTTCAGATGCAACCAAATATTTCACACAATCGCTAACACAATCAATAATCTCCCCAATTTTTTCAAACCCATCTTGCACCATAATATTAAGTATGCGTGCACAACAATGCACATGAAAAATTTTGCCAGAAAAAAACAAATTCTTTTTTAACAACTTGAAGGTTGATTTCAAGTTCCTCAAAGTGACGTCACTATATGTAGCATTATCTAATGTGATACTAGCCACCGTATTTTCAATTTCCCAATCAACCATTTATAAAGAGCATTAGAAATGATTACCCCAGTATGTGGAGTTGGCACATTGCAAAAGTTGAGCAAACGCTTTTGTAGCTTCCAAGTTTCGTCAATGAAATGACCAGTCACAACCATATATTGGATGTTTTGCCCAAACTTTCAAAAATCTATCGTCATACTAATTCTGCTAATGCTCTTCAGCAATGTCTTCAACTTCTTCTTTTGCAGTTGGTAAGTCGAGACACAATCATTTTTGGCAGTGGTATGACTTATCTTTTGCCAATGTGGACTGGCTATCCTCATAAACTTGTTGAACAAAACATGCTCCATGTGTATAAATGGATGCTCGTGGTAAAGTATCATATGAGAAGCAACTTCCCGTACTTTTACATGGTCATATTTGAATGTTGCAAGATTTTCACAATTAGATCCAAATGTATCAAATAATAAAGTCTTATGCTTTTTATCTTACGGTCCAATAGCATGCCGACATGGCACACACTTTTCCAAATGTCTAAGTTGGGTAGTTGAGCCAGATGTCGATATTGAAAATTTTTGCTTGCACCATTTGCACTGGTACTTTTGACTCCCATCTGGAAGAGTCACTTCTTCAAAATTATTCCAAACTTGTTATGTGCATTTTCTAGTCTTCCTTTCAAATGGATTCAGCTCTTCTTCAAGATTTACAACATTGTCTTTATTGTGGCCCTCTATGCCCTCCCCTATACTTCCCTCGTTTGCATCTTCATTATCATTAGTCATGATGGACTAGTTGACGAATCTTCAAATGATGAAAAATGTGTACCCGAATCTTGTTTTGGCGAAGTGAGATGTTGTCTACCTGACGTATCTACAATCACAATGACAAGCATAAGAAAAGCCATACAATAAGTAGAAAAAAAATGTTATTTGGACTGACTAGATTATTGGATTATTTTCTCGTCCTTATGTGAAATTGTTTTGTAATTTTTCATCTTTCGTCAATTTTTTTTGAATTATTAGTTCATCTTGATGATAGCTTCCAAAAAAATTATAAATAATGGACCAAATTTGGAAAAATTTCAGAAAAGACAAAAATAATCCAAAAATAGAAATTTTTTGAGCTTATTCGTTGTCTTTAATGATATTTTTTTTAACTTTTAGACATAATTTTATATTTTTTAGATTCCTTTCATTAATATGGACCAATAATCCACAAAATATTGAGGTCAAAATAAAAAATACAAAAAAATTAAATAGAGACAAAAAAATAATCTGAAAAAACTAGTTAACAAAAAAAATGTTCAATTGAAACCATAAAAACCACAAGAAATATAAGAAACTAACCACACTATACCACAGTGGATTGAAAAGAGAGGCTGATCTCCGAAACCCAAGTCTTCACCAAAACAATACCTGAAAAAAATTACATTGACAAGTACATAAAAATCTTGTTATTTTTGTTTTGCAAATTTCCCTTTTCTATTGACGAGTACCCAAAAATTTCAATCAAATAATAAGTCCCAATGACATGCCATTCAAGTTGCCTCGACAGTAGGCTACTATTGTAGCACCAAAAAAAAAAGAAGGACTAAATAGCCAAAATATGAGCACCAAGACAAATGGTGTATAATGGCGGTCGGCTAACTTTTGAAAAGGTCCTAATACAATTAAGCAAAGGGCCAGCTAAAGGTTGCTCACTTCCATCAATTCTTTCGCAATATTTTGTAGCACTTAAAACCAAAATCAAAATCGATAAATGTAATGTTTTAACTCTAATTATGAATGGCTTAATTGTTCAACCAGAATAAGTTATAAGAAGAAAATCACAAGAAAAGTAAAAGAAAATTTTAAATTGAAGGTTCAAAACTTTAAGCTTCTTCCATATCTAATTTCAGAAGACATACTTCCATACATCTACCCAATCAACGAGTCTTCTTTGAAAAACTGAATATTTTCCTAGGTATCTACTATTTTTGCACCCAATGCTAATCCAACCTTACACCAACTAAATGAAAACAAAGCTCAATTGAAGAAAAAATTATATAGCATCACCAGAACTAGATTAGTGACGAGGGTAAAATGTAATTGAGAAAATACATTTAACCCCCCAGGTTAATTTCAGAGTTCGGCCGAGACCGAATAACACATCCAGAAGCACGTGCCGATCATGTGAGATAATGGCCGACACGAGAAGTGCCGACCATACCCAAATCAGGATAACAGAATCAAGTATTGAGGGATGCCGATCTGAGAAAGGCGGATCCATGACCTGCCGAACTGAGAAAGTCGGGCAAGATTACGGGCAGCCCGAGAAAGGCGACCTGTAACCGTTTTTCTGAGAAGGATGTGACAGAATCAATCAGTTATGGACGTGAAATCCATAGCCAATCAGAGGACACTTCGCCCTAAAAGAGCCCTAACAGAATTGGGGCCCAAGAGAGCCCTAACAGAATCAGGGCCCAAGAAAGCCCTAAGAGAATTAGGGCATGAGAAGAAGTCTATAAATAGAGCTCCGGATGAACAAAAAAGGTACGCCTAAATACTGAAAGTTTTGCCTACTAATAGAGAATATTAGCCTGCATTGTCACTTTCCTGTGAGATTGTTCCTGACTTAATCATCGGAGTGTCCTCCTGCCACAGCGGCAGAGGGCTCTTTTACAGGTTATTCTTTTGCAGATCACAAGTCCACATATTGAGAGAAGTACTGTTTCGGCTGGAAAGTGGATTCTTAGCTTTCCGTCCTGATCATCGAATCAACCCCCTTACAATTGGCGCCGTCTGTGGGAAAGCTAAAGATTCATGGCTGAAATATCTAGAAAAGATCAGGGGAGGGAACGTGATGGCAACGGAAGATCAAGATCCCCCCCTCTAGTTCCACACAAATCCAAGGGCCCCAGGAGGGAGATTCCTAGGGTTCCTCCCCCAAAGATAGTAGGGGAGCAGCCTGGAGAACATGTGTTGCATCCTACCGTTTCGCTATCTGCCAATACATCGGGAGCTCCTGCGCTACCCACGCCATTGCCTCTGGAGCAATGTCCAGATCGTCCGCGAGAGGCGGAACAGTCAAGAAACAGGGGCAAATCCCTAACTCAATCCCGGAATGAGGGAGGGAGAGAATCCCGAACTCATGAAGGGTCTCGTCGATACGAAGAGTACGATAATGCTGATCAGATCCGAAGGAGGGATCAAGAAGTAGAAGATATGAGGCGTTACATACGACGCATGGAGAGAGAAAACTGAACTCTCCGCAAACAAAAAGATTCAGTCCGCCAGTCGGTGTCTAGACATGACGAGCGCTCTGAGGCTGGGCCATCTCGGCAAGATAGCCGACACGAACCTAGCAGGAAGCCCCGAGGGGGAGAAAGGCAGATGGGAGCATCGTCTAATCTAGGCGGACCACCCCAGGCACAGCCGATTCCTGACATGAGGGAATGGCTGAATCAGCGGGCAGAATCGACCCCAAACATCCAACCGAAGCTCCCATATCAGCCTTTGCCGCCGGTGGTTCCACCAACCGATATGAGGGCATGGTTGAATCAACAATTGGGACTCAATCGCCCGGAGGACGATGAAAATCACAAGGAGCTGCAACAGCTGGCAGTATCACCGTTGTCAGTGCAGTAGAGACGGAGGACTTACCCAGAAAGTTTGTCCCTCCGAAATTTACAATCTATAATGGACGAATGGATCCGATGACTCACATCAAAGGATTCGTGAACTCCATGATGATCTATGTGGGCCAAGACAGCCTTTACTGCAAGGTATTTTCACTAAGCTTGGGAGAGATAGCCTTGAATTGGTTTCAGGCTCTGCCGCCGAGATCAATTACAGGCTGGAGGCAACTGGCAGACCAGTTCCTCAAGAGATTTGTGGCCAACCGAGCACAGAAAAAGTACGTGAACATGATTCTGGCCTTGAGAAAAGGACCAGAAGAGGATCTCAGATAGTACGCCAGCAATTACTGGGCCACCTATAATGAGATCGGGGACTGCACGGAGGCCTACGTCGTAGAGTCTTTCAGGCTGGGATTATCATACCGAGATCGGCTCAGAGAGTCTCTCACCATTGATCCCCCAAGCACCATTGCCGACTTGATGAGCAGAGTCGAGAAATATGCCAAGTTTGAAGACGAGATTCGCCGAGACAAGGATCGACCAGTAGTAAAAGCACACAGGAATGCGGTAATGGTGCCTGAGGCCAAGAGGCTCCGAGTTGAGGTGGCCGAAGTGTCACAAGCACCAAGGGAGCGAAAACCACCTGGGGCTCAGGCGTATAAGGCTATACGTACGGTTTTCAACACCCTGATCTTCCGGATGATCTATCCCTTGAAGAACGAGCCCTTCTGGAAGTGGCCAGCTGGGTCGGGAGAGCTAGTGAAGCGTGACCCGAACAAAGATTGGTGCAGCTATCACCGAAGAAATGGCCATATGACAGAAAGATGCAAGGCGCTTAAACAATTCCTAGAGGAATTAGTTGAAGCCGGGCATCTTCGACGTTTTGTGGCCGAACAGAGGCAACAAGCGGTTCAGCCAGAGCCGATGGAAGCCGAATCTTCTGAGGAAGAGGTGATGGTAACTGGGACCGTGCATGTCATACATGCGGCAACTCCAGTTCTAGATGAAAAGGAAGTACGGCTCCAACGCCGCCGAGACGGGCACGAACATCATATACAACACCTCGGGCAGAAGAGGAAAGAGCCCGAGACACAGGTGAAAACAATCATTTCCTTTTCGGAAAAGGATTTGGAAGGGGTAACACATCCCCATAACGATGCATTGGTGATCACGCTGCTCCTCGGCACCTTCAACACAGAGAGAATCCTAGTTGACCAGGGCAGCTCAACAGAAATCCTATACTATGATGCCTTCAAGAAGCTCAGGCTAGACAAGGCAGATTTGAAGAAGGCTGACATACCACTCATCGGTTTCAGTGCCGAAGCAGTCTGGCCCTTGGGATCCATTACTATCCCTGTTCGAGCAGTGAAAGTAACCTTGGATGTGGATTTTCTGGTGGTGGATGTACCATCTGCCTACAATGCCATCGTGGGGAGAACTTGGCTCCACAGGTTGGGGGCAATTCCTTCTACCTACCACCAAATGCTGAAGTTTCCGGGGAGAAAGGGGATCGAATGTGTTCGGGGTAATCAGACAACAGCGAGAAGCTGCTATGTCACCTCCGTCAAGCATAAACCAAAGGCCAAACACGTGAAATCCATCGAAGTCCCAGATCGGCCAACAATAGAGGATATCGGGCGTAATCCAGCCGATCGCGTTGTAGAGGAACTCAAGCAGATACCAGCTCACGAGACGGATCCAGAGCGGTATTTTCTGATCGGGGCAGAGCTATCAGAGCAGGACGAGAAGGCCCTGATCATATTTCTCAAAGAGCAAATAGATGTATTCGCTTGGACACCACAGGAGATGCCTGGGGTGAGCCCGGATATCATATGCCATCACTTGAATGTGGATCCTGCCCACAAACCGGTGATGCAGAAAAGAAGAAGACCGGCAGTCCAACATGTGGATGCCGTAACCGAAGAGGTAGATCGGCTGCTTGAGGCCGATGCCATCAGAGAGGTGCATTACCCCGAGTGGTTATCTAACACCGTGGTGGTCAAGAAGAAGAATGGCAAGTGGAGGGTTTGCGTGGACTTCACCAGTCTCAACAAAGCTTGTCCCAAAGATAGCTTTCCACTGCCTAAGATAGATCAGTGGGTGGATGCCGCAGCTGGGTATCGGCGCATGAGTTTCCTGGATGCATATCGAGGATATCATCAGATAGCCATGCACGAGCCGGATCAAGAGAAGACGTCCTTCATTACTCCACGCGGACTCTTCTGTTACAAAGTGATGCCTTTCGGCTTGAGGAATGTCGGGGCAACATATCAGCGGTTGGCGACTCTCATGTTCAAGGAGTTGCTCGGGAAGAGCATGGAAGTCTACATCGATGATATGGTCGTCAAATCTGAGGAGGCCGAATCCCACATAGCTGATCTCGGCAGAACTTTTCAGGTATTGAGAAAATACAAACTCAAGCTCAACGCATCGAAATGCGCTTTCGGGGTCAGCTCGGGGAAATTCTTGGGGCATCTGGTTACACGCAGGGGGATAGAAGCTAATCCCGATCAGATCGTCGCCCTGCAAAATTTGCAGAGTCCCCGGACTGTGAAGGAAGTTCAAAGGTTGACCGGAATGGTGGCAGCCCTCAACAGGTTCATCAGCCGATCATCCGATCGATGTCGGCCATTCTTTCAGCTGTTGAGAAAACAGTCTAAATATACATGGGGGGAAGAATGTGAAAGGGCTTTACAAGAAATGAAGAACTACTTGGCGAACCCCCAACTGATCATGACTCCCGAGAACGGAGATGTATTGACACTTTATCTGGCCGTATCCGAACATGCGGTCAGCACGGTACTGTTGAAGAACAAAGATGGTGAGCAGACACCAGTCTATTATGTGAGCAAAACACTCCTGGATTCGGAGACAAGATATCTCCCCCTGGAGAAGTTGATCTTATCCCTTGTGGTGGCCTCTAGGAAATTGCAGCACTATTTCCTGGCCCATACAATAGAAATACCAACCAAGCATCCCATCAGTACTGTCTTGAGAAGAGCAGAACTGTCGGGAAGGGTGGAAACTTGGTCTGTGGAGCTCGGGGAATACGACATTAGATTCCTCCCAAGGACAGCAGTGAAGGGACAAGTCCTGGCAGATTTTATTGCAGAATTCTCCCACGAACCTGTGAAAAACATCGCTTCAATCTCAGAGGAAGATATGCCCGAATAGGGGGAAATAGTTCCCGACCAAACACCGTACTGGAGGTTGTATGTTGACGGATCATCCTGTTCAAGAGGATCTGGAGTCGGCATCGTGATAGAAGAGCCAGATGGGTGTTATTTTGAGCAATCCATCCGATTGAATTTCAGCGCCTCCAACAATGCCGCTGAATATGAGGCACTGATACTCGGACTCAAATGCGCACATAATTTGGGGGCAGAACATGTGGAGGTCTTCTGTGATTCACAACTGGTTCTCAACCAGCTCAGTGGAGAGTATGCCACCCGAGATGAGAGGATGACCGCCTATGCAGAGAGGGCCAAAGCAGAGTTATCAAAGTTCAAGAAAACAATGATGACGCATATCAGCTCAAGACAGAACGACCACGCAGATGCCTTAGCATGTTTGGCTTCGGCAATACCCAGAGACAAGTTCAAAACCACATATGTGGACTCCATTGAGTACCCGAGCATCGACATCCCAATTGCCGAGAAGGCTTTGGAAATTGATCTCGGCCCAAGCTGGATGGATCCCATTATCTCTTACCTCATTGCGGGAACTGTCCCCGAGGACAAAAAAGAAGCCCACAAGCTGCGGATCAAAGCAACCCGTTTCTGGCTATCACCAAAGCAAGAACTCTATCGTAAGTCCTACACTGGTCCCTAATTGAAATGCGTACATCCTGCTTTGGTTCAGAAATTCTTATACGAAATTCATGAGGGGATATGTGGGAGTCACACTGGGGGCAGGTCCATAGCCCATAGAGCCATATCTCAGGGATATTGGTGGCCATATATGCAAGAAGATGCAAAGAAGTACGTCCAGATCTGTGAAAAGTGCCAGAGGTTCACCCCGATCACGCATCAACCTGCTGCCGATCTGTCACCACTCACCAGTCTATGGCCTTTTGCCCAATGGGGAATGGATATCGTCGGCCCGCTTCCCAAAGCAACTGGGGAGAGGAAGTATCTGTTGGTTGCCACAGATTATTTCACCAACTGGATAGAAGCCGAACCACTGGAAAAGATCACCGAGAAGAATGTCGAGCGATTCGTATGGCAGAACATTATCACCAAATTCGGCATCCCATACGCCATCGTCTCGGACAACGGAACCCAGTTCCAGGACAAGTTCAAGGCTTTCTGCTCACAATACAAGATCAGAAACTATTACGCCTCAGTGGCATATCCCCAATGCAATGGGCAGGAAGAAGCTTCAAACAAGACGATATTGGGAGGAATGAAAAAACGGCTAGAGAAAGCCAAGGGTAATTGGGTGGAGGAATTGCCACTCGTTTTATGGGCATACAGGACCGCTCCTCGCCGATCTACGGGTGTAACCCCATATTCACTTGCTTATGGCACAGAGGCTGTCATTCCTCTTGAAGTCGGCATCCCGACCCTTCGAACCGAAGTGATGGAGCAAGGTGGCAATGATCAGGCATTGGCAACAGAGCTCGATTTTGCCGAAGAGAAACGAGAACGAGCCATGATCAGACTCGCTGCCTATCAATCAACTCTGTCTAGAACCTATAACAAGAAAGTCCATCAGAGGGAATTCAATCTCGGCGACCTAGTCCTGCGCAAGGTCATGTGAAACACAAAAGAGCCAACTGATGGCAAGCTCGGGGCCAACTGGGAGGGTCCATACAGAGTTATAGGCCGACTCGGGAAGGGCGCCTACAAATTGCAAGATCTGGATGATAAGGAAATACCAAGGACTTGGAATGTTTCCAACCTTAAGAAGTTTTATCAGTAATTTCTTTATTTCAGTACATATGTTTATTTCTCAGTGAATGAAAGTTCCAGTTTCAATGTTCAAATAGATATTCAGAAAAGTTATTAGTGATGTCACCACTAGATCAGAATGTTCAACACTTGAGAAAAGTTTGAACTCCAGAACATATTTGAGAAAAATATGTGTTTAAGCCTAAGTATAGGTTAAACAGCCAAACAGACTTGAGAAAAGTTTGAGAAAATTCAATACTTGAGAAAAGTTTGAATTACCGAACATACTTGAGAAAAGTATGTGTCTACTTGAGAAGAGTTTGAGAGAATTCAATACTTGAGAAAAGTTTGAATTATCAAACATGCATGAGGAAGGTTCATACTTTAAAAACATTCAGAGTTTGCATAAGGAAGCGTTTCAGAGTAATGACCCCCGACTTCAGTCATAAGAGGAATATCAAGCAAAGATAGAGACAAGAGTTGCCAACAAAAGATTCAAGTTGTATTCATTGCTATACGAAGTACAAAAGGAAAGAGCAGAAATGAATATTAAGGACTTGCTGTGGCTACATGGGAAAAATGACAAAAAGAAAAAACATAAGACATCCTTCAGACGATGTCAGCAGGGTCCTCCTGGATTTGGCCCTCCTCTGCAACATTGTCTTCCTGGACTCGGCCCTCCTCAGCAACAGGACCCGTCCCGATGCCAGCTTCTTCATAGTCTTCGACAGTTAGATCGGCCTCGGGGACAGGCGCCTCTTCCTCGGCAAGATCAGAGGAGTGGGGAATCTCCTTGAACAGGGGCAAGTCGGCGGAAATGTTGCAAGCCTTGAGTGCAGCCTTCCATCCAACGGCCAGGAACTCCTCCTGCATGTCGGGAATCTAGTTATTAAGGAAGTCTTCGGCAGCTTGATTCATGCCGAGCTGATGGGCCTTATTCTTCTCCTCGGCCATTTCCTCGGCATGCTTGACTTTCAGCGCAGCCAGCTCGGCTGTCCTTTTCTTCTCCTCGGACAGGAGATGGTCGAAGGACTCAGCCTTCCTAGCCATTTCATGGGCCTTCTTTTTGTAGCCATCGGCCTCATCCTGAGCGGTGGAGAACTTCAGCTTGAATTCTCTCACCTCGGCTTCGGCTCTATTCAGCTTTGCCGCCCTATCCTGGCTCTGCCCGATGCAGAGCATGGCCTTCTGGATCGCCTACAGCATCAATAGAAGAGTTAGAACAAACACAGTCAAATATGCAAAGGATATTACCGAAGTGAGAAACTTACAAACATAATGTGGGCGATCGTTGTCCGAAGCATCACGTGATCTTCGGAGTCGGCATAGGGCTCGATGTCCCTCAGCAGCATCACGGCCTCGGCAAGAGCCGTGGCAGTTCCCAGGTCTTTGACCGTGTCGGCAGCCGTGATAGGGGTCACTCCGTCTATCAACATTGGAGGAGCCCAGATCTCGGCCTTCCTGGAGACCTTTGCTTTGCCCTTCGCCTTGGAGGGACCAACCTCATGTGCCTTCACCAGCTAGCCTCCGTCTTTTAGGGATGGCATGGGCAGCTTCGGCATCAGCAGGGGTGGGACTCGGCAGGTTCCCACCCTCTTCTGGCTTCCTCTTAGCCAGAACGACCCCAGAAGGCCTCTTCGCCTCGAATGGAGTCGGCTTCTTCGCATCGGCAATAGACTTAGCCTTCTGCCTCATCAGCTCCTTCAGGTTCGGCACATTTGGGTTTGAAGACATGATCTCGGCGTCTATCTCTTCCTCGTCCTCAGCGTTCCAAGTAATCTGAGGTGGGGATTGCGTCCGTTCGGTAGAGGATGAAGATAAGGAGCTGGAGGATTCAGCCACGACAGCAAAGGTGACTCGGCTGGGCTCCCTAAGATATGGCAGAGGTATGGCCTTGGGAACAGCAACTAAAGATGTCTCCGCTACCGCCTCGGCTACGTACTTCTTCTCTTTGATATAACCCTTGTAAGTCGGGTTATACCGCAGTAGTACTTCAGCAGATCTCGGTTCTGCTTGTCCTTCAACACCCTTGTAGCGCAACACCTTCTTCAGGTCCTCAGGGTTGGTGGCGTGCGGTTGCCAACCTCGGTTCACGTTAGCAGCTGCACAAACACAAGAAAGAAAACAGTCAGATGCCTAATGTCGGCAAATTATAGAAATTATGATCAAAGGGAAGAGGGAACTAACGGGGTTGCCTGAAACTGCGGGGAACAGGGATCCCCGTGTGCTCGGGCTCATCAGGAGAAAACTCCCAATTCCCCGAGACGATCAGGAAATCGTCATCGTTCCCCCTATTTGAGTCGACAAGATGCGTCACTATCTTCTCTCGGCCTCTACGTGATTTAAGATACCATTTCTCCTCTTTGTTATATGCCATATCGTAATTAAAGTTTATGTCCCATAAACCTAAGTTTGTGTTGCACAGTTCGTTCAAACGAACTATGCCCATTACTATGCGATATGTGTTTATAGAGATTTGCATGGGGTTCAGCCGGTACCAGGCTAGAAACCTACGCAGTAAAGGGTGGAGAGGGAACCTAACCCCACCTTCAGTGACGGCCATTAGAGGGATATGGATGGAATCCTCATCCCGAATCTCAGGATGAGTCTCAGGCCTATTTATTTCTATCACTACGTCGTCTGGGATGTTATAATGTCTACGGAACTCTGCTATGCGCGCCGGAGAGGCGAAATGCTTACGGAAGATTCCCATACTTAGAGAATAAGCAGGGAAGAAAAACGAACAAGAAAGACAAAAAGACGAGTTCTACAATGGACGACTTACAGAAGATGGAAGAAGAACAGTAGCAAGAGAAAAGAAATGAAGAAGACGAGGGTTGGTTTTATAGGGTTTTGTGCGGGTGAATCTGATACGTTGCACGTTATAAAACTCCAACCGTCAGATCCATTACTCCTGGACCAATCAATGAAGCGCGTCTGAGATATTGAAGCGACACGTCAAAGCACGCGCAGAAAAGGCGCGTCTCTCACCAAAAGATACAAACAAACGGTCACTTCGCATTTATGGAAGGACAGAGCACGCCTCAAAATGGACCAGATACGGATGAAAGTCCTCTGGATCGATACAAAGTTCATCATGAATACGCTTTATAGCCTCGGCTACTCCGCCAGGTCGGTTCGAAGCAGCCGAAGCTAGGGGGCAAGGGGAAATCCAGAGCGGACTTGAGAAAAGTTTGTTCGGCTCAACACTTGAGAAAAGTACAGAAAAGATTCAACACTTGGGAAAAGTTTGAATTCCAGAACATGCTTGAGAAAAGTATGTGTTTAAGCCTAAGCAGAGGTTAAACAGCCTAACAGATTTGAGAAAAGTCTGAGAATGTTCAACACTTGAGAAAAGTTAGAACACCCGAACATATTTGAGAAAAATATGTGTTTAAGCCTAAGTATAGGTTAAACAGCCGAACAGATTTGAGAAAAGTTTGAGAATGTTCAACACTTGAGAAAAGTTAGAACACCCGAACATATTTGAGAAAAATATGTGTTTAAGTCTAAGTATAGGTTAAACAGCCGAACAGATTTGAGAAAAGTCTGAGAATGTTCAACACTTGAGAAAAGTTAGAACACCCGAACATATTTGAGAAAAATATGTATTTAAGCATAAGTACAGGTTAAACAGCCGAACAGACTTGAGAAAAGTCTAAGATGATTCATTACTTGAGAAAAGTTTGAGTTTAAATCAGTACTTGAGAAAAGTCTGATATTCAGAAGGGTTGAAGATGATTCATTACTTGAGAAAAGTTTGAGTTTAAATCAGTACTTGAGAAAAGTCTGATATTCAGGAGGGTTGAAGATGATTCATTACTTGAGAAAAGTTTGAGTTTAAATCAGTACATAAGAAAAGTCTGATATTCAGAAGGGTTGAAGATGATTCATTACTTGAGAAAAGAATGAAATCTAAACCTAATCGAGAACAATCCATTAGTTGCAACACATCATTCAGAGGAAATTCAAATATGTTTTATTGATTGAAGTAGATTGGGTTACATATGAGTTACAGAAACAAATGAAACAACAAAAATCCTAAGGCGCAACATCGGCAGCCTAAACTATAACTACATCCTCATCGGCTGACTGAGGCTTGGCTTCGGGGACACCAGCATCGGCAGTCTGGCCCACCTCTCTTTCTCCAACAGCAACAGCCTGGCCTTCTTCTTCGGCTTCAGGTTCCCTGTTCTCCAGTTCGGTAATAGTCGGAACCCTAGAGAAGAGGGAAGAATCCTTCGGCACCTCGGCAGCTTCCAAAGCGGCCCTCCAACACATCCAGATCAGATCGGTCTGGATCTCGAGCATTTGGTTCTCCAAGAAGTCGGCAGCAGCGTCCAACATGCCCTTGGCGTAGGAGTTCTCCTGAATGCGCTTCAGCTCAGCCTCATGCTGAGATTTGAGATCGGCCAGCTGATCCTCCAGCCTGGATGACTTCGCCCTTTCAGTCCCGAGCTGGGACTGAGCAGTATTAGCCTTAGCTCGGCGTCCCGAGCCTTCTTCTTATACGAGGCCATGTCCTCTTGGATTTTCAGAAACCTGGCGTTGGACGCCTTTAGCTCCAACTCGATAGTGCTGTATCGAGTTTCCAAGTCCTGGCAACGGCTCAGGCACATCATGGATTTCTGCACAGCCTGCAACAAGATCGGGAAATATGTAATCAGATATGAAGTCGCAAGTAAAATAACAGAAGATAACCAAGACGGAATACTTACGAAGACTCCGTGAGCCATAACAGATTGCAGCAAGGTCGGGAGGTCGGTGCCTTGGTAGGGCTCGACATCCCTCGGTAACATCAGCATACCCGTGAGGGTTTGCGTGACGTCAAGATCAGCCGCCGAGTCGGCGACGGTGATGGGATCGATCCCATTCACCAGCAAAGAAGGGCACCATGGGGCAGCCCCCTCAACAGCCTTGCCCTTCTCAGTCGCCTTGCTCTTCTTCGGCAAGGTCGTTGTAGCGGGATCCTCCTGAGCGGGATCCCTTGGCCTCCGCCTCGGGATGAGGGGAGCGTCATCCTCAACCGAAGCCTCTTCAGATGGAGAGATCGGCTCCCTCCTTGGCAAGCACGGCAAGCTCGGGCCGGCGGCAGACTGTTTCTTCTTCTGCCGCATCAGCTCGCGGAGATTGGGGACGTTGGGGTCTCGAGCCATCAGATCTAAACTCTGTTTGATCTCCTGGTCGTCTTCTGAATTCCAGTTGCAAGGCGACTGGGCAGAACTATGTTCGAAGCCGGACGAGCTGAATGAGATCGGGGAATTTCTGATGGCAGCTACCGTCACCAGATCCGGCTGCTGAGCTTCGGAAGTCGGCACTACCTCAGGAATGTACCCTGGGAGGTCGGCACCAACGACGTCGGCGTCGGGAATGGATTTTTTGATGTACCCCCTATAGCTTCCGACGTATCTCAGGAGCACTTCGGGGGATCGGGCCCAGCTTCGGCCAAAAGACCCTGTGTATCGGGCGACCTTCTTAACGTCGTCGAGATTTATCGACTGTTTGTTTCGGTGCTTATTGGCGTTAGAAGCTGCAAAAAAGAATGAAAAAAATACAGTCAGCATCAAGATATGTTCGGCATCAGAAGGTAAAAGACAGAAACGAAAGACAAGGTCGGGGCATTAACGGATGACTCCAAACCGGATTGGGATGTGGAACTTGGGGCGTTCAGGCTCATCTCGGCCAATCTCCCAGTTGCCAGCGACGATGAGGAAGTCATCGTCATTACCACGGTTGGAGTCCGTCAAGTAGGTGACGATCCGCTCGATATTGGGTCTGTTCTTCAAGTAATAGGCATCAGAGCCTTTCCTGACCATATCGTAACAGAATCGGATCTCCCGAAGTCCTACGTCGGTATGGTTCAACCTATTGAGTTCTACTATACTATGGATGATCCTATATGTGTTGATGGAGATCTGCATCGGGTGAAGCCGGTACCCACAAAGCACTTCACGAAGAAGGCGATTGAGTGAAAACCGAACTCCGCCCTCAACAACCGCCATCAGTGGGATGTGGAGGACGTCGGGGTCGTTCCCATCGCGGGCGGTGTGCGGCTCGTTGAGTTCAACGGCAACATCGTGAGGGATGTTGTACCGTCGCCGGAATTCTGCCATCTTTTCCGGTGTGTCAACTAAGCTCCTAAATATCCCCATCACAGAAAGCAAAAGGGGACGAAAAGATCAAGAAAAAGAGGGAAGATCTAAGGCTCTGTTTTGAAAAAGACTTACAAAGACAGATGAATTCTCTCTCTGGTATGACGACAGTGGAAGATTGCTAAAGAAGAGTCAAAGGTGAAGAATGGCGAGTATTTATAGAGAGAGAAGTTGAACGGATCAAACCCTAGGCCTCCCCAATGAGGACGCTCCACGTACGGGGCACGCGCAGGAGACACGTGGTCTCAAAGCCATAAAGCCTGCTGCACGTCCCACCAGTTTTTTTTTTTTAATGCGACGCCCAGATTCACAAATGACGGTTCAGAAACCGTCCGATCAAGAGTAAGCAAGGACACCATGGGTGCATTACATAGCCTCGACTACTTCGCCAAGTCGGTTCAAAGCAGCCGAAGCTAGGGGGCAATTGACGAGGGTAAAATGTAATTGAGAAAATACATTTAACCCCCCAGGTTAATTTCAGAGTTCGGCCGAGACCGAATAACACATCCAGAAGCACGTGCCGATCATGTGAGATAATGGCCGACACGAGAAGTGCCGACCATACCCAAATCAGGATAACAGAACCAAGTATTGAGGGATGCCGATCTGAGAAAGGCAGATCCATGACCTGCCGAACTGAGAAAGTCGGGCAAGATTACGGGCAGCCCGAGAAAGGTGACCTGTAACCGTTTTTCTGAGAAGGATGTGACAGAATCAATCAGTTATGGACGTGAAATCCATAGCCAATCAGAGGAAACTTCGCCCTAAAAGAGCCCTCACAGAATTGGGGCCCAAGAGAGCCCTAACAGAATCAGGGCCCAAGAAAGCCCTAAGAGAATTAGGGCATGAGAAGAAGTCTATAAATAGAGCTCCGGATGAACAAAAAAGGTACGCCTAAATACTGAAAGTTTTGCCTGCTAATAGAGAATATTAGTCTGCATTGTCACTTTCCTGTGAGATTGTTCCTGACTTAATCATCGGAGTGTCCTCCTGCCACAGCGGCAGAGGGCTCTTTGACAGGTTATTCTTTTGCAGATCACAGGTCCACATATTGAGAGAAGTACTGTTTCGGCTGGAAAGTGGATTCTTAGCTTTCCGTCCTGATCATCGAATCAACCCCCTTACAATTAGAACCCTTGAAACAAATCACAAAGCTTCAACCTTTAGTTTGACGTTTCAACCAATTTCAATGATCCCGATTTGTTTTCAAATTTCTACGTTTTCACACCAAACAAATAGATCTAAGAGTTTATCAAAGAAAATTGCAGAATATTTTCTCGATCAAACTAGGAAAAGGAAGATGAAGTTAGTGCAAAGAGAGAGATTACCATGAGTTTGTGACTAAGGAACGAGATGATCAGTGGCGGACGGTGGTCGACACTCAATCGATGTGTAATGGCTGAATGGGGTGGTGCCTTCATACTTCCCCCTCCCTTCTCTTTTGATCGTTAGTGATACTGAAAAGTGTAAACATAACCAGAAAATCCTTAAAAAAATTATGCATTATACATACATACCCTGGCTAGCGAGCCAACTCGAGCCGAGCTACAACTAACTCGAGCTCGACTCATTTATTAAACGAGCTAATTAGTTGGGCTCAAGCTCGTTCATTTATCAGTCAAGTCAAGCTTGAACGAGCCATTATCAAGCCGAATCTCAAGCTACTTGCGAACCACTTGGCTCATTTGTAGCCCTATGTCTGCCAATGTACTACATATCATTCGACAATTTATCATGGTTTACTTCATTTGAAAAAGCAAAAGTTACAATGGCACGAACTCTAAGGGGTTGGCATCAATCTTTATGGGGATAGTTCATATAGGACAAGCATTGACTTTAAATGGGTCCTCGCAAATAAACGTGTGATTGGTCATCCGAGAACTAGTCAGTAATAAGTTCTAGTAATTCCAAAGTTCGTCAGATAGTTTGGCTATCTAAAAAAATGTATAGTCTCATTGTGAAAAGGAACATTACAAATCGTAGAGTGTCATGACGTTACTTGAAATTTAGTAATTGTTATTGTTGGAAATTCGAAGGGGCTCAAAGGGTGTGAATGAAATGAGAAACTAGAGGGTCTCTTGACTACCGAAAGGTCTCTTCTGTTATGCACCCAAGAGTCTGCAATTTAGACTTCATGATCCTCCTTCATTGCAAGCAATCCAAAGGTCCTTCAGTTTTGATAACTCGGAAGTTCTCCATGGTTTTTTATATACCAATCTCGTGTTTGATTTTGGGGGACGACATATACACGAATTTTAGGCTACGAAAAAACTCTCGAATTTTGTTTTTTCGAGTGAGAGTGAGGCAGAGACGTGAAAGTTTGACAGATAGTCCTAAAGTCGGTATTCCTTCATCTGATGAGCTATTTCACACTGCGAGATAGATGTCGAAGCAAACCTCCAACAGTCACGGTGAGACGAAGATTTTGTCTTAAGAGAACTGTGTGAAACACAAGACTCGGACCGATTTGATTTTTTTGATTTTTTTTCACCCCTGTTCATTATGTTTATGCATTGTACTTCCGATTTCAATGATTAATGAAAATAAATTTATGTTTTCTAAAATTCTCGTGTATTGTATGAATTAGTTACAATACATTTTTTTCCTACAAGCTTAAGACAACATCAATTACGTCGAATTCTGGTTTTTGTTTAATAACACAGATCCTATTTTTTGGAAATATTTTTCTTTTGATTGATTCAAAATAATTTTGAGACAAATTCAAAGATTGAAAAAAAATATAGAGATATCAGTTTTGTATGATCTGATCGATATTCGATGTTCTCCAGAAAATATGTTTTCTGTTTGGACTAACGATCTTGTCTACATTAGTTTGTTATTGGGTAAAATTTATTATTGCCGAACAAGAACTATTCAAATCAATTTGTTTCTCAGAGTTGGATTGACAATGGATTCGGTTAGGGCGCATTGATTTATCTTAGCCAGTGGTAGAGGTTCGGGCTCAGCCTCGGCTACACGATGATCTACTGTGCCATGATCAATCATGCGCGACTCGACCTTGAATTGGTAGTCATTCGTGGAAAGTAGATTGCTCTGAGCTATTTGGATTCAGATATCGACCAAACCATATGGTCAGCTCGGACCAATAGCCTCTAGAGCAGTCCACTCAGCTACAATCGAGACACTACTCGATCAGACCATGTGTGGGCAATAAGGTCAATCGGCCTTTGGAGTAGTCTACTCGGCTTCGGCCTTAACACTGCTCGGCCAAAACCATGAATGGTTGGCACAGAACAGTCACTTGGTTTGTTGATTCGTTCGGTTTGTAGTACTTGGCAACCTTAGTGTACTCAGCCTAAAGTACTCAACCAGTGGTCGTCTTATGTACTCAGCTCTAGTACCTGGCAGTGATGTATATCTAGTACTCGAATTGATCCGCTCAGTAGATAGGTGAATAGATCAGCAAATCACCGTATGGTAACAGACTCTATATACCGTTTACCTTTTGGGCAGGTCAAACGTCGCTAAGGGTACTGCCCCCTTGGACCCCGTTAGGGGGTTCAGGTCCCTCGAACACCAACCAATGGGCAATGCCCCTAGGACCCCCGAGGGTACGCTGATGCATGGTGATTTGTTGGTTAGAACTTGGGCATGAGTTTAATTGTTGTTGAATTATGTTATGTTCTATCTTCATATATAAGATCTGTTCACTATGAATTTTTTATCTTATCTTCAGCAAAAATGTCGATTCAAAACATGCCTACCAATGTGAGTGGGTCAAGCAGTGGCCAGGCATGTGGCAATGCAAGTGGAAATGGAAATGGCACTCGTGCAAATGCTGTCTCACCAAATGTTCCATTTGCCCATCTTGATAAGCTGAAGAAATTTATCGGCATTGACTTCAAGAGATAGCAACAGAAGATATTGTTTTACATCACTGCTCTAAACTTTGCTAGGTTCCTGATTGAGGATGCTCCTGACGTGGACAAAGATGAGACTAATAAGTAGACGTTGTTGGCTTTGGATGCCTAGAAGCATGCTGACTTCCTATGCTAGAATTATGTCTTGAATGCTCTAGACAATTCTTTGTACAATCTCTACTGTGAGGCAGCATCTACTAAGGAATTGTGGGAGTCCTTAGACAAGAAATACAAGATCGAGGGTGCTGGCATCAAGAATTTTGTGGTTGGCCAGTTCTGGATTTTACCATGGAGGATTCGAAGACTCTGGGAAGTTAAATCCAAGAACTTTAACTTATCCTCGATGAGATCAACATTGAAAGGATGAAATTGAGTGAAGTCTTCCAGGTGGCTGTTATGATCCACAAGTTGCCGCCAACATGGAAGGAATTCAAGAGCTATTTGATATTAGAAAATAAGAAAATGACCTTGGAAACTCTTTGGATAAAGCTCTGAATTGAGGAGGAGAAGACAAGAGCACACGATCTCTCTTATCTATCTAAGGCAAATGTCGTGGAGCATGGCCAAAGCTCTGTCACTTAGAAAAAAGTGTCATGGAAGTAGTTTGGTAAGGGTTAGAAATTGGGACCTAAGGGTGGCATTGCATAATAGAAGGATGAGTTTCAAGGCCAATGTTGTCACTGTGATAAGGTGGGACATCACTATGCTGATTATAGCCAACCGAGGAGAAATCCTGATGAGAACTATGCTAGAGCCAATGTGATTGAAGATCTTTTTGTTAGGGTTTTATACTAAAAGTCATGACTTTATATAATATATTAGTATTTCTTTGGATTATTTATTAATCAGTTATTCATTTTCTTCATGAAAATCTTTATTGACAATATTTGCATTATATCATATCATATTGTGCATGTGTATCTCTTATTCCACATAATAGATATTTTGTTATGTAGAATTCAGCTTACACAAAAAGGATTAGATTATTAGTTCTTGTAGAATATAACTCTTTAGTTCACAGTCTTAGGTGGAATTGGGTACACCATCAGCAGGATTGTAACATGTGTGTTGGTACGTCTATCTTGACTATGAGAAATGACATATTTTTACTCACTGTATTACTACACTTTGTGTGTATTGAACGGGACCACTTTGAGGTAATTGTATTTATATTGACTATATAAGACAATTAGCACCTCATGATTATTATGAATGCTTGTGCTCTTAACCCAAAGATAATTAATGGATGTATTTTAATGTTATCGGCTTTGACTCATTATAGAGTGAGGCCTTGTAGGCCAATAGTCTCGATGAGTAGGGTCACACTATTAAGTATACGATAATTATTGATCATTAATGGAATCCACATCCCAGAATAGGGATTCATGATATCCTCTTGGGAAAGTTTATAAGTTTTGATAATGTCAAATCCTACAGGTGAATATTAGTATCCGATATAACAAATAAGTTAAGTAGAAGGTTTCAAGAAATTTTATAAATTGTATGCATAATCTTAACGTGGGGAGATAAATGATCATTTAATAACATGTAGCTCAAAATATAATTTTGAGTTATGGAAAGGAAATGCAATTGTAATTCTGTAGTGGTATGAATTGTAATTTATACAATTCAAAATTTATCCAGGCTGGATTGGGGTTCCAAATTATATAGGAAGCCATCCCAAACCAACCTCAGAAACGCTTTGGAAACTGGTACCAAAGTTGCCAAGCTGGGGGTGAAGCTGTTCGAGGAAAAATAGAAAGCATGCTCAAAAAATGAGGAAGGTGGCCGGAGAAAAGACCCAATCCTATGCTCAAATCAAGAAACTTATTGAAGATTGTAAGAACGCATATCAAGAAGGGATAGATGCTGCCACTATTGACTTTGTACAAGTTCAAGTGTCTCCCCTTAAAGAAACCATATTTTATTTCGGCTCGAGAGCCTCCCTCACAACCTCCACAATGCCAAAGGAGGGTGGTTCTTCACCATCCCATCCTCTACTGAAGTTGTAGTAGATGACTCGGACAGTCGAAAAGAAAGTTGTCGGGCAGCTTGTTCCTGCTGAAGTTCCTAACTCATTTGTTCATTCTGTGATCATTCCAACACCTGGCTGAACTGAGATTATTGATCTTACTATTGAAGGAATGCATGTTGCCATTGAAGGTGAAGAGGCTGAGGGGGTTGCTACTAATGCCAATGTTGGCAAATGATCTTGTTTTTGATTGATAGTTTTGAAACTTATTGCTGCTCTTTCTTACCTGTTGACTCTTGTGTTGTTCTTTTGACGGTGGCCACTAAGGCCTTAACTCTGCTTCTTAGTTTTTGGGGTTATGAAGCCATCTTATGCACTTTCATGCTTCTGACTTTGCATGACATTGGGCTTGATGCCATGGATGATGCTTTTAATAGGACTTATATTTTTGCCTCGATTTGCCTTTTGGTCAGCCATATGGTTTTTTTGATTCCTAATGTAGGACCAATCTCAGGTCATGTTTTACTTTTCTCAAGTTTAACAAGGAGCATTTCTCAAGTTCAGATTTCTTAGAACTTTTCTCAAGTTCCTTGTACTCAAAAAACTTTTGTCAAGCTTTATTCTTTGGAAACTCTTTTCAAGTCTAAATATTTTTCAAGAATATTTCTCAAGTTTAACTTGACCGTATGCCCAAACTGTTAGGTTTTGTCCAGACAATTGAGTTGCTTTATGGAATTTTGGATCTTAATCCCAAATCTCATCCCATCTTGGAACTTCTCATCCTAGATCAGGTACTGCTCATCATGCCTCAGGACTTCTTGTCTCATGATTTGCTTTGCTTACTGAGAGACTCCTTGCCCCTAGTAAGGGAGTGGAGGCTTGGCGTTCACTACCTTTTGAAAATTTTGATAAATTTTAATAGTATGTGAAGACTACAATCTTTGTTCATGAAATAATCTGCTCTATAAATTTTTGCAAAAATAATTTCTGAAAAGAAAACTTTTAGTGGAAAACTTCTTGAGGTTAGAAGCATTTCAAGTTCTTGGAACTTCTTTGCCATCAAGGCCTTTTAAGTTGTATTCTCCCTTGCCTAGCCTGCCGATCACTTTCTATGGGCCATCCCAATTTGGCCCTAGCTTGTCATCTATTGGATCTTTCGTATTTCCAAGCAACTTTCTAAGGAATAAATCTCGAAGCCTAAATTCTCTTGGGCGGACCTTTTTAATCTGGAACATGGAAATTTGTTGCTGATAGGATGCCAACTTGACTATTGCTCTTTGTCTTTTCTCTTTGGTTAGGTCAAGTTCCATTGCTAGGGCTTGGTCATTGTTGAATGAGTTTTGTTTGGATCATTAGGAACCCTATCTCTAATGGTATAATTGCTTTTGTGCCATAGGCTAAAGAGTAAGATGTTGCCCCATTAGACCTTCTCGGTGTTGCCTGTATGCCCAAAGCATGAGTGGCAGTTCTTCCACCCATGTCACTTTAGCCTTTTCTAATCTCTTTCTAGTCTCACCTAGAATAATTTTGTTCAAGGCTTGCCCTTGCTTTGAAGTTATGCCACTGAGGCATAGAGATTTTGGATATTGTATTGTCCGCAGAAAGCCTTGAACTAAACTTGAAACTGGATTTGATTATCCGATATGATGTCATAAGGGATCTCGAATCTAGTGATGATGTTTTGCCACACAAACTTCTCTATTTTCTGCTTGGTGATATTGGCAAGTGGTTCTGCCTTGATTCACTTAGTGCAATAGTTGGTGCAGACTCCAGAGCGACGAGGCAATCAATAGTAACCAAACCAAGCATGATTAGCAATTTTACCCCACTTCTGTTTGATGCGAACATTGAGTTTGACGTAGGTCGAGTGTCTGGTTACTAGGTAGGTGATCCATATTGCATTCACAAGTTCTATTTTTGTTTGGATGCGAACACTTCTACTTGAATTAGGCCGAAGGTTCGGTTAGTCAGAAAATGCCCGGATAAGCAACAAATCAACTAAATTTTAATTTTTTAATTTTTAATTTTTTTGATTTAAGCTACACAAAGCAATGGAAATGCTGAACCTACTGTGGAAGAGACCATAGCACTAGCGAGGGATGATATCCATTGTTGAGCACACCTTAATGCTTAAATATGCAGCTCAATATGTCTATTATGTATCTATTTGCGCCATAATTTCAATGCATTGCATGATATTGCACGAAAGGTTGTCATTTTTCCCGTTTCAGGTTTTTCTAAGTAAAAGGAGCGAAATTGAGAGCTATCGGCAAGTCCCGAGACCTGGAATTGAAGTGTAAAGTCTTATGTGGTCCAAAGGAGAGGTTATGGAAACTCATAATGGGAAATTAGAAGCCGGAAGCAAAAGTTGAGATTTTGGGCCAAAAGCGAACAAAATGTTTTCCTACCGGTAGGTCATCATGTCCTACCAGTACGTCACCCTTTTCAAAACCTAGAAAAATACACTTCCTATTGGTAGGTCCACTACTGATATTCAAGAAAAAGTGTCTCCTACCAATCGATAATCACTTTCTATCGGTAGGATGCAGTTTGACGCATATTTAATGCAGTTTTTGGTATTTTGTTGACAGGATCATTAGGTACACTTACTATACTAGATCGGTACCTGCCTATCATCAAGGTACCTAAACTCATCTTTTCTGTACAGAGAAATTATGCTAGCCCCGTTTAAACAAGAAACAGCATATGCCGAAGAAGGGTCAGAAGCAGATAACTGCTCAGACAAAGAGTCATGTCGCACGACCTCTTAACATTACACCACTGAATCCCCAATCCTTTGCTTGCTGTGCAGTGACAGTACCAATATCCACTAATCGTTGTTTCCAGATACGGTTGCCGGTTGACATCTCTTCTAATTCGATTTTTGCACCCTTTTAGTTATTTGTTTCCACAACTTTTTGTTGGCAAGAGGAGTAGAGAGAGTTTTTTGAGCATTAGTTTTCTCCCCTTTGGACTATATTACCACGTGTATGGGAGAAAGAAGGGGATCTACACTTAGCATACTTGATACTTTCATTTTGTCTTGTAAGTTGAGAGCTTCTCTCTCTAAGCTCTTCTTTATCCTTCATTTTTCTCCTGAAGTTCTTGAGTAATGTAAGCTATTTGACTTATTAAGTAAGTAATCTAAGTTTTATTACCCATTTCTTGGCTTGGTTTGGTTATTTCCTTAGTTATCCAGCAAGTCGCCGAAATCTTGTCTATTGATCTTGTGTGTTATTTTCTACAGATTTTTGAGCTTCATTGGTAAGTTTGATTCACTCTTAGTTCTAGCCATGTTTAGCTTGTATTCCTTTATCGCTTTTATCTTTGTTAAAAGCACGAGTAGCTAAATTCCTTAGGTTAAGTCTAAGGATGAATTTCACCTAAGACTAAGAGTGGTTAATATTTCCTAAACACTTTTTATGTTTGTCAGTATATGTATACAAATTCTTCTTGTGAGGACCCAAAAATTTAGTGTTTTCAAATTGATGTTCGGAGCGTGTTTATTAATTTCATTGTATAACATTCGGTTTTGGGAGACTTGATCGATACTTTGTAACATCGGGACTTGAGGTTAGTATATTAGGAGTTAGAGGGGGGCTAGTGTGTTATTTGGGCCATAAAATCTCCTACTCAATCAGATTTTTGTTGAAAGCAGAACGTCTATCTCTTTTCCTCTTCTTCCTCTCTTACTATATCACTCTCTCTCTAACCCAACTCACCAACCATTGATCTATACACAAATTCCTCTCGGATTCTTCGAATACCCATCATACTCGGTTGATACACGGAGCTTGATCGCGTTCCATTGGTTGGAGGAGGTAGATTACAAGCTTTGAAGCCATGAGCATGATCCATTACTTGAGGTATGAATATTTATGCAATATATTGTGTTTATGACTTGATTTGAGTGTTAGATATACTTATTTTTACATTTTGGAAGTTGAAAATTTTCTGTCAAAAATTGTGTAAGGCATCTGGACGCAGGTCACGGGCGTCCGGACAGATTTTTTAATCCCATGGTGTTTGGAGGCAGGTCACGGGCGTCTGGATAGATTTTTTAGATTAATTTTTTCATAGTATTTAATTCCTCTTGTCCAATGATTTAAACTTTCTTCTCAAAAAAGGTTTTATTTTAATTTAATTATGGAATCTAAATACAACTGTTGGACGTAAATTTGTCGTATTGCAATTTTACCTAAAATGTTTATGATATTGTTGTTAGTCTCCATTCCGAATGTTGTGATTGATATCTCCATTAACTCTACGCCTTCCCTTATGTTATATCTTGTTGTTTGGCACTGATAGTTGACATGTGAATTATAATTTGTGGCCTTAGTCTTGATTAGATTGACCTTTAGACACATTGATGAATGTTGATACAGAAAACCATGACGAGATAATGATTAATGAACTAGACTCCTTCGGGAATGCTATGAATGAAATAGATTCTTTCGGGAATGCTAGGAATGAACTAGACTCTTTCGAAAATGCTAGGAATGAACTAGACTCTTTGAAAATTTTAGAAATGTACTAGACTCCTTCGGGAATGCTAGGAAATGCACTGACCTCCTTTGGGAGAGTGTCAAGGATTGACGATGTAATACACTTAAACAATGTATTGATGAGAATTATAAGTTACTCGATACGATGAAGCCTTTGACGAAGGAATGACTTGAGAATTGCATGTTTGCTCTAGTGCTCTTTTATATTCTTCTCGATTTTGTGCAATTGATTTATGCCTAGATTATATTGTTGAGTTTACTTGACATACCATTCCATTTCATACTCATGATATATTGGCATAGATGTTCCTACTGGGCTTGTAGCTCATCCTGTCTTTCTTTTTAGGTACTATTCCAGGCCAAAAGGTTGGAGTACATGGCGTGCTTGTGTGCTTGAATCTTTTTGGAGGCATATATAGATAGAGTTACTTAGCATCTTTTAATCAACTACTTTTGGAAAAGATGCGATATAACTCTCCTTTGGTTTAATGACTTTTGATGTAATATTTTAAAACATTGAACTTGTGTTGATGGTCATTAGGGTTGAGATGGCCTATTTTGAAAACGTTAATGTCAGTAAACATTATTAACTTAGCATGAATGGATACTTTGGGATGGTTAATGTATCTTGTGAGATTTTATCAAGTAAATAGTATATTCAAACATTGAAATTGAGGGCATGACAACTTGGTATCAGAGCATATTGGTTAGAATACTTTGAGACCATGGGGTGTCTTATTAGGTTCAAAATTTGTTGCATTTAGACATGATTTTTGTATGCTTATGTGCATGGTATGCATTGGCATTTCATAACACGTAAATGAGACTATATGTGGTTGTTGACCCTTGTTAGGGATTTTTGATTATCATTGGCCTTGTGATGGCAATAATTGGTTGACCTTGCTAGTGTTACTCTTATTGTTGTACCATTATGCCGCCGAGACGAGGGCTACGATTTGGTGGGCCTTAAGGTCGAGGTTGAGGCTGAGGCCGTCGCCGCGAAGATACCATTAGAGGATGTTGTGAGCCAACAGAGACAGATTTCGCGAGTGGAGAAAGTTCATGAGGAGGTGGAACAGAATGTCAAGCCGCTGGTTGCTCCGGGTAAATTTGCAAGGGAATTTATGGCGGTGCTTATCGAGGCCAATAGGTTGAATCAGGCCGCTAGAACCCATGTCCGTGATCGGGTGATAGATGTAATGAGGGAGTTCCGTCGTCTTGATTCCCTTAAGTTCAGTGGAGAGGGTGGTGATGTTCTCGTAGCCAACCATTGGCTCTCTGAGATTTGCAAGTTGTTCAAGGCCTTGAGAATAGTGGAGGATGATCTTTGGGTTAGTATTGTGGCATGTCAATTGATCGGTGAGGCAAATGAATGGTGAGAGTCAGTCCTCAAAGCGAGAAAAGATGGATGAAAGGCCGCTAGGCAAGCGGTAAGAGTTGATGAATCGGATGTTGATGACATGACGTGGGTTGATTTTGAGGTCCTCTTTGAGAATCAGTACTTCCTAGAATCCTCTCATGAGGAATTATGTACACAGTTTGAGAGGTTGGAGCAAGGGACAATGATGGTATCAGAGTATGCTGCAAGGTTTCAAACCTTATCTCATTTTACATAAGAGCTAGTGGCTTCAGAAGATTGTAAATGCTGTCGTTTTGAGATGGGTCTTCACTCATCTATGAAGAGACTCGTGGTGAGCCAATACAACATGAATTTTATAAATATTACGAAATGTGCTAGGAGTGTGGAATTGCCCATGGAGGCAAAATGTCACGCCCTCAATTTTCAACATATTATTACGACTATATATATATAGTAAATGAAACCTCACAACACTCAAAGATACAACCATAGTACCAACCATTTCATTCAATGAGGCAACAAAAGTTAAGTCTGCAGATATTACATCAAAAGTACTCCCAGTCCAAAAAGGGAGTTCCAAAGTAATACTAGAGTCAATCGTTTTACATTTCCTTGTGAAAATAAAGAACAAAGTTGAAAATAACTTATAATGCATCTTTCCAAAAATTTTAATACAAAGATGCTAGGTAACTCTAGTCAAAGTCATCAAAAATCATGCAGCAACCTATGCACGTCACACACCACGTCCTAAGTATCTAGAACTGTACCTAAAAAGGATAGGGTGAGCTTACAAATCCCAGTAGGAATGTCTATACCAATATCACATGAGTATGAAATGACATGATATAAGGCACAAATAATCTCAAAGAGGATGTACAAGTAATGACACTAAACCAATGGTAAGTGATACAAATACTTCCACATTCATCTCAGGAGTCAAGATTTCGTTTTGTGACTATCGTTAAGTATTTCATTATTTGATAAGTTCCATTCAAATCCAATGGTCAATGACGGCACCTCACCCATAGATGGCCTGATAAGATAAAGCATCTTACTAGCACAATTCCCTTAGGCTAGCCAAATTTCGTAACTAGCACCACTCCTATAAAGAGGCTAGCATTGTTTCATATTTCACTACACCACTCTTATAAGGAGGCTAGCATCGTTATGTCATGATCCCTAGCATATCTCCTCACGGAGGCTAGACCACTAGGCCTTGTGTCAATTGTATAAAAATCACAAGTATACAATGTAGTCATTTCACAATTTATAATCTCATGTCTTTCTAACAAATACCCGTCATTTATAAGAATCTATATCTATCTGAAACAAAATCTCGCACATGGTACTCCAAATCATTTCCAACTCTCCAATATTATATACAAAGTAAGGGTCAACCAAACACCTAGATAAACTCAATCTAAAGAAAGGGGATAATCCAACCAAAGACGGAAAGATGGTGGTTAAGCACCGAAATTCAACATTGGAACCACAAATCTAAAGAAAAACCCAATATGAAAGGGTATAGAGTAAAGCTCCATAAAACATTCAAAATGAGGGGATATGGGTCAAAATATGTAGAATACCCATAAATTGAAGAGAAAAAAATCCCTACCTCAATATTCGCTTCAAAAGTTTGAGCTTCCAAAGCTCGAGCAACAATGGTGGTGGAGAGCTCCCAAGATCTTGCCTCAAGTGAAAAAGATGCTTCCAAACATCAAATATCAACTAATCTAGAGATATTAATGGGGGAGTTTGAAGGAATTTGAGTAATATTAAGAGTAATCAAGGTTATGGAGTGAGGATTTTGTGGAGGAGATGACTCCTAGAGAGAGAGAGAAACCCCCTTTGGAAGAAAATTTTAGATCCCCCTTTAAAATCTAAGTTTTTTCCCTTTTTAAAAACGCGCGACAGATCTGACCGGATGCTCCAGGATCTGACTGGTCAGATTTCCCCATTGACTTAAAAATTTCAAACTTCATGCCAAAATTTTGGATCTGACTGGAACATCTGACTGGTTGGTCATAGATCTGACAGGTCAAATTTGTCTTCTGTCCAAAATTTTTAAATCTAACTGGATGGTTTATGGGGCCTGACTTGATGGTACAAAAATCTGACCCGATCGTTTTTCACCCCTTTTTCACTTCCCACTTCACCTCACCTATACTTAGTCATCCATTTCACGTAATACCTTTCAATACGAATCAAATAATGACATTTGGATCACATAGATTAAGCAAAAAATTTCAGGCCCTTACACAAAAAGAGGTTCTAGAGTTTGGGAACCGAGACAGTCAGGTGTTCTGCAGGGTTCATTATATTCTAGGAGCTCTGGGAGCCAAGGATGTAAATGACAGAGTGAGTAGTTTCAGTCTCCACAGGGCCACTCAAATCTTAGGCCACCCTCCTTTTCGGATGCTAAAAGCAATACTCCGAGGCCACCAGTTGTGTGTCATCGGTGCAAATTGTTAGGAATCGATTCCCAAGACCCAGTGATGAACGCGCATAGTTTATACAATAAAAAATTATGAAACCCTACTAGACAAAACTCGGGTTCATACCTTCAAGATCTGTTTGGTTGATCTCGATTATCTTTGTAGTTTGATCCTGATCAAACTTTGAGTAGGGCTAGAATGATCTTGCTCGACTGACCTCAAGATCTTCTACTATAATCCTATTGCATCTTGATCACGTATTAAGGATGGACTAAAAAATGTGATCTCTTTGCCTTCACAGAACCTCTCTCAATCTTTCGAATATCAAGTTGTTTCTGATCTAGAAGGCATAGCGGCATTTATATAGGCAACGATCGGGACCCCTAGGAGAAGTATGGGCTGGAGTTCCTATATAATTTAGGACTCCTAGTCCAACCCCAATTGATTTTGAATTATATAAATTATAATCCATACCACTACAGAATTATAATTGCATTCTCCTCTCATATCTCAAAATTATATTTCAAACTTCATGTTACTAAATGCTTATTTATCTCCTCATGTTAAGATTACAGATACCGGTTGATTAAAATAAATTACTGACAATTTATTTAATCAACATCTATAAAATTCTTTGAGACCTTCCACTTAACTTGTTCGTCATGTCGGCTACTAATATCCACCTACAAGGTTTGACATAATCAAAGCTTATAAGCTTCGTCAAGAGGATATAATCAATCCCTATAAAGGGACGTGGATTCCATTAATAACTAATAGTTGTCATGCAGTTAATATTGTGACCCAACTCATCGAGACTATTGGCCCGCAAGGCTTCACTCTATAATGAATCAAAGTCAACAACATTAAATGTACACACCGATTAATTATCTTTAGACTAAGAGTACAAACATACATAATAACCATGAGGTGTAAATTGTATTATATTGTCAACATAAATACAATTACCTCAAAGTGGTCTTGCTCAACACACACAAATTGTACTAACATAGTGAGTTAAAATTATACCATAGTGAGTCAAGATAGACCTACTAAAAGACTGTGTTACAGTTCTACTGGTGGTGTATCCAAATCCACCTAAGACTGTGAACTAAAAATTTATATTCTACTAGAACTGATAATCTGATCATTTGTGTGTAAGCCAAATTGTACACATCAGATTATCTACTATGTGAAATAAGAGACATTCATGCACAATATAATAAGACATAATGCAAACATTGCCCATAAAGATTCTCATCAAGAAAAAGAATAATTATTTAAATAATTCAAACAATATTAATCCATTACATAAAGTCACGGCTTTTAGTATAAAATTCTAACACAATCAACCCGATCATATTCGTAGTCAGTGTACGGGGCAGCCAAAGGTTTGTTATTCCTATGGCCAACTTGGCCATTTGGCTAGGAATTGTCCCCAAGGGACGGGTGCGCGCAATGAGGCAGGGTCTATTCAGCAGCCAAGACAGGGCCCTGGACAGCAGCAACCGCATTTTAGGGGCACTCAGAGGCAACAACAACCCCACTTTTGTTAGAATACTTTAGCTCAGGTTCCCACATTGTTAGGGGTGCAAGTTCGTCGGCATGTACACCAGGTTCAGGATAACGTGGAGGTTATGCACAGGCTCAGTATACCCAAGGGAGGGTCTTCAATATCACGCCCACTATTGCACCATCTTCTTCTCAGGCTCCAGAGACTTCAGTTGTGAGGGATACTTTCCTCTTGTTTAACTCTTTTGCGAAGGTTTATTTGATTCTAGAGCATCTCATTCTTTTATTGTTGCATCTTTTGCACGTGCTTTAGAGTTAGAAACTGATTTGCTTGAACAACTGTTAGAACCCTGTCTATGTGAACCACGGGAGCAAAATTCGATTTATGCATTATTGGCTAGGTTAACTCTGGATGAGGATGCATCCGCATGTGGAGAGTTGCCGGAGGTGGTTTGCAATTTTTCGGACGTGTTTCCGAAAGAGTTACCCAGTTTACCTCCCGAGAGAGAGACTGAGTTCATAATAGAGTTGCACTTAGGAACTACTCCTATTTCTATGTCACCTTACCATTTTGCACCGGCTGAGTTGAAAGACTTGAAGGTGCAATTGCAAGAATTACAGGACTTGTGATTTATCCGTCCTAGCACATGGCCATGGGGAGCACCGGCCTTGTTTGTGCAAAAGAAGGATGGTTCTTTGCATTTGTGTATTGACTATCGAAAGCTTAATCGTGTCACCGTGAAGAACAAGTATCTGATGTCAAGAATTGACGACTTGTTTGATCAACTCCGGGGTGCTACATGTTTTTCAAAGATTGACTTGAGGTCGGGTTATCACCAGTTAAGAGTTCGAAATAAGGATATTTTGAAGACTGCCTTTCAGATGCATTATGAACACTATGACTACGTGGTTACGCCTTTTGGGTTGACAAATGCGCCGTCAACGTTCATGGACCTCATGAGCCGCATTTTCCATGAGTACCTCGACCGGTTTGTTGTGGTATTTGTTGATGATATCTTTGTCTATTCACCTTCAAAGGAGAAACACAAATATCATCTCGCCATTGTTTTGAAGCTTTTCAGGAAGCATCAATTGTACGCCAAACTTAGTAAGTGCGAGTTTTGGTTATCCGAGATAAAGTTTTTGGGGCAAGTGATTTCTAGGAATGGTGTTTCTATTGACCCTAGGAAGATTGAATCTGTCATGAGTTAGCAGCAGCCGAAAAATGTGTTCGAGATCCGTAGCTTTTCGGGCTTGGCCGGATACTACCGATGCTTTGTTCTTGACTTTTCTCGATTAGCAGCTCCGATGACTCGTTTGACTCATAAGGGGATGCGATTCATGTGGGATGACGCATGTGAAGCAGCTTTTAAGGAATTGGAGTAGAGCTTAACTAGGCCCCAATCTTGATTGTACCTGAAAGCGGAGCTGCTTATGCCGTATATTACGATGCTTCAAGAGAAGGATTGGGTTGTATGTTGATGCAAGGGGGTAGACAATTGAAGACCCACGAGCGGAACTATCCAACTCATGATTTAGAACTCACAGCTGTAGTCTTTGCCTTGAAAATTTGGCAACATTATTTGTATGGTGAGAAGTTCAAAATTTAAATTTTCTCCGACCATAAGAGTTTGAAGTACTTATTCTCTCAGAAAGAGTTAAATCTACGACAACGTTGGTGGATGGAGTATATTGAGGATTATGATTTTAACCTACAATACTACCCGAGAAAAGCCAATGTGGTTACAGACACTTTGAGTAGAAAGTCTACTCACTTAGCAAGCTTGGCCATTCATGAATGGAAGGCGGTTCGAAACTTGGGAGTTTAAGCGTCTTGTTTTGAGGAAGTTCAGGAAGGGGTGACTTTGTTCAACTTGATGGTTCAATCAACTCTATCCACTCGAGTGATTGACACCCAATTACGTAATGAGGAAACGGATCACTTGTGGAAGAAGTACTTTGGTGGCAATTCTAGAGATGGGTGGATGATGCATACTGGTCGGAGTTTATGCTTCCACGGGAAGTTATTTGCGCACGTTTCATGTCAGGAAGAGATTTTGAGAGAATTTCATCAGTCGCCATTAGCCGTTCATCACGGAGGGACAAAGATGTGTCATGTCCTACATCGAGAGTTTTGGTGGCTCGGGATGAAGTAAGATGTGGTGACTTTTGTGTCTAAGTGTCTTACATGCCAACAAGTAAAAGCCGAGCATCAACGACCCACTAGGGAATTGCAACCTTTGCCCATGGCCAATGGAAATGGGAGAATGTTACGATGAACTTTGTTTCAGGATTGTCAAGATAATCGAGGGGACACGATACTATTTGGGTGATTGTAGATGGTTTGACCAAGTCTACTCACTTTTTACAGATTAAAGTGACCGATTCCGTTGAGAAGTTTAGCCATTTATACATTCGGGAGATCATTCGACTTCATGGGATTCTTGTGTCTATCGTATCCGATCGAGATCTGTGGTTCACTGTGTTAGGGACCGATTCCCGAGACCCAGTCATGAGCGCGTACAGTTTATGTAACAAAAAAATTATGAAATCCTACTAGGCGGAATTAGGGTTCATACCTTCGAGATCTGTCTGGTTTGACCCCGGCCACCTTCACAGTTTGATCCTGATCGGACTATGAACACGGCTGGTGTGATCTTGCTCGACTGACCTCAAGATCTTCTACCGTGATCCTATTGCACCTTGATGAGTGTAGGCTCAAAAACGTGATCTCTTTGCCTTCACAGAACTTATCTCAATCTTTTTAATATCAAGTTGTGTCTGACCTAGAAGGCATAATAGTGTATATATAAGTAATGATAGGGACCCCTAGGAGAAGTATGGGCTGGACTACTTATATAATTCGGGATTCCTAGTACAGCTCGGATTAATGCCGAATTATAAAATTATTATTCATACCACTATAGAATTATAATTGCATTCCCCTCCCATATTTCAAAATTATATTTCGAGCTCCATGTTATTATATGCTTATTTATCTCTCCACTTTAAGATCACGGATACTCGTTAGTTAAAATAAATTAATGACAATTTATTTAATCAACATCTGTAAAATTCCTTGAGACCTTTTACTTAACTTATTCGTTATGTCGGATACTAATATCCACTACAAGATTTAACATAATCGAAACTTATAAGCTTCCTCAAGAGGATATCATCAATCCCTATAAAGGGACGTGGATTCCATCAATAATTAATAGTTGTCATACACTTAATATTATGACCCAACTCATCGAGACTATTGACCGACAAGGTTTCACTCTTTAATGAATTGATGAGCGCACTATATTGCATAATAACGTGGCTCAATATACTCAATTTGGCAATTATGCGTAGGAAAATGTATTTATCTAGTTAATATTGCACGCATAGTTGTTTTTGTACTCTTCACAGGTTTCCGAGCGCTAAAAGAGTGTTGTAAAGCCCGAAGGCGAATCAATGGTTCGGACCAATTACGGCTTGGTTTGAAAGCCAAGAAAAGGCCTGGGAATGACGGAAGTGAAGTTGGGGTGAAAAATGAAGAGGCCCAAAAAATTTACTCAGAAGGTTTCTCTACCGATAGAGAAACAAGTCCTATCGGTAGAGAAGGAGAAATCAAGGCCACTCAAAGAGGTTCTATCGATAGAGGATCACCTTCTATCGGTAGAAGTAAAACCAGAAAAAGTCAGAAGACTTCTCTACCGGTAGAGGTTCACTCCTATCGGTAGAGAGAAGAAAACCAGAAAAGTCAGAAGACTTCTCTACCGGTAGAGGTTCACTCCTATCGGTAGAGAGAAGGAATCAGAAAGAGACAGTAGGGTTCTCTACCGGTAGAGATTTACTCCTATCGGTAGAGACCCAATTACGGCAGATTTTGTGGGGCCGACTTTTACTCGAATTCTGGGCCAAATCACTGAATAAGAAGCTTCTTAAATTGACATTGTGGAGGGTAGAATAGTACTTTCACCTAGGTTTTGTAGGATATTTTATTTTAGGTTGTATTCTTTGGCTAAAGGGGATACACACATACACATCATAACACACTTAGCCATATATCAGTTTTTCCAGAGTTTTGAGAGCTTCTTCCTTCATTATTGCTTTAGAATACTTGTTCTTCATTGTTCTTCAAGTTTTGAGTAAGTATTTTATCCTTGAGTGTTCTTCCCCTTATGAATCCTTGTATTCTCTTGGAAGCACTCAAGTTTTAGTAAGTTTTACTTTTATTTCCTCCATTAGCATTGTTTCTTCTTACCTTAAAAATCTGATGTTCTTAGAGTTTTCTTGTAGTTTTGATTAAATCCTTCTTATTGTCATTAGATAAGTTTGTGTTATCATGTTTTCCTTTACTTATATCATGTTTATGGTTAATATGAGTAGCTAATTTAGTGAGGGTTAAGTCTAAATGTGAGGTTTAGTTCAAAACCATGTTGGTCTATATCTTCTCCATATTTGTTAATGCCATTGATGGATCTTTCTAAGTTTTTCTTATTGAAATAAAAATGAAGTGTTAAGTTCTTGATTAGTTATAGCCATCCTTAGAGTTGGTATATCTAATACTTGAATCGATGTCCTTCATATTTTAATCCTATTTTCTTAAACTTGAAAGATCCGTCAAAACCATTTGAAGAATTAAAATCCTGATTTTCATCGAAGAATTTTCCGATCTAAAACCTGGGACCGGGGGCTAGATTGAGTTATAAAGAGAAGAAATAGACCAACGGAAGATTTGAATGGACCACACTTTAGGACTTAACCCCACTCCTTAATCTAGTTTTAATCCTCCACTTAGTTGATATCTTTGTTAACCACACCAACCAAATTTGAGGTTGACGTCCGAAATGTCGAAAAACATTAATTTGCGAATTCTTTAAATCCAACGGTCTTTTTCCCTGTGGATCGATACTCCGGACTATCCATTATACTCGTTTTTACATATTTTGAGGAAAGTCCTGTTTTATGAAATTAAACCATTGACCCTAGGCCGGCACCCCTAACGACAAACACTTTTGCCGGCCGGTCATGAATCAAAGTCAACAATATTAAATGTACACATCAATTAATTATATTTGGATTAAGAGTACAAACACACATAATAACCATGATGTGTAAATTGTACTATATTGTTAGCATAAATATAATTACCTCAAATTGGTCATATTCAATACACACAAAATGTACTAATACAGTGAGTTAAAATTATACTATTTTTCGTAGTCAAAACAGACCTACTAAAACACTGTGTTACAATCTTCCTGGTGGTGTGTCCAATTTCACCTAAGACTGTGAACCAAAAACTTATATTCTACAAGAACTTATAATCTGATCCTCTGCGTATAAGTCAAACTCTACACACCAGATTATCTACTGTGTGGAATAAGAGACACTCATGCACAATATGATAAGATATAATGCAAAAATTGCCCATAAATATTCTCATCAAGAAAGGAAATAATTGTTTAAATAATTCAAACTAATATTAATCCATTATAGAAAGTCATGACTTTTAGTATAAAATCCTAACACACGACACATTTTTTACAGAGTTTGCAAGCTGCACTCGATACGAATCTCTTGTTTAGCACTGGTTATCAACCGTAGACGAATGGACAATCCGTGCGAACGATTTAGATATTGGAGGATATGCTATGGGCATGTGTTATGGATTTTCGCAAAAATTGGAAAGATTACGTACCTCTAGTTGAGTTTGCGTACAATAATAGCTATCAATCTAGTATTGAGATGACACCGTATGAGGCCTTGTATGGTTGACTGTGTAGATCATCCGTATGTTGGACCAAGTTGGGGGAGACGACCACTGTGGGGCTAGACTTGATCGAGGAGACCTCTGACAATATGAGATTGATTCACCAACAACTTTTGGCCTCCCAAGAGAAGACAATGGAGCAAATCAAGGTGATTCGTCAAAGATTGTTCAAAGTGCAGAGCCGACAGAAGACTATGCCAATCATCGTCACCGCCCATTGTCGTTCGAAATGGGCGATCATTTGTTCTTAAAGGTGTTGCCACGACAAGCGCTATCATGCTTCGAACGAAAGGGGAAGCTTTCACATTGATATATCGGGCCCTTTGACATCCTTGAGAGGATTGGGAAAGTCGCATATCGTTTGGCATTACCGCCAAGATTGTCAGGTATTCACGATGTGTTCCACATGTCGATGTTGAGGAAGTATGAGCCGGACCCATCACATGTGCTTGAATGGTTTGAACTTGAGTTAGAAGCTGATGCATCCTATGGAGAGAAACCAGTGAGCATCCTCAACTCACGTGAGCATGTGCTTAGGAGCAAGACGATCTCTTTAGTTTGGGTTCTATGAGATAACCAAGGTAAGAAAGGATCGACGTGGGAACCAGAGGATGAAGTTCGGGAGAAGTATCTGCACTTATTTGCATAGTGACTATAGTGAGTTTCTTTCTTAAACTTGATGATAATTGGACTTGTTAGTTGTTTGATATAGCGTGTGTGACTATTGTTATGGATTATTATGCATTTACATAGTTTCCAAGTTTATACCTATCAGACTTGTTTAGTCATGCATGTTATGTACTTGTTGGCTTTGTTGAAGCATGTTGATATGGTTGTAACATACAAAATTCTAAAACATGTTGCGCTTCATTGGTTGGACTCATTGGGCATTGTTTACGCACAAGTTAGACATGGTGACATTGTTAAATTCATTGGATTGTTAGACAAGTATTGTCTTGAATATGGTAATCTTTCAAGGTATCTGCATCCTGAACATAATTTGTAGAGGGGTATTCGTGTCGAAGTATTTCTGTTTAAATTTCATGGACGAAATTTCTTTAAGGAGGGAAGGATGTGAGGATCCGAAAATTTAGTCTTTTTAAATTGATGTTCGGAGCGTGTTTTAACATTTAATTTCATTGTATAACATTTGATTTTGGGAGATTTGATTGATACTTTGTAACACCGGGACTTGAGGTTAGTATATTAGGAGTTGGAGGGGGGCTAGTATGTTATTTGGGCCATAAAATCCCCTACTCAATCAGATTTTTCTTGAAAGCACAACATATCTCTCTTCCTCTTCTTCCTCTCTCACTATATCACTCTCTCTCTCTCTCTCTAACCCTACTCACCAACCATTGATCTATGCACAAATTTCTCTTGGATTCTTTGAATACCCATCATACTTGGTTGATACACAGAGCTTGATCGCATTCCATTGGTTGGAGGAGGTAGATTTCAATTTTTGGAGACATTGGGAGCTAGGGTTTTCTTTGGAGCACGATCCATCACTTGCGGTAGGGATATTTATGCAATATATTGTGTTTATGACTTGATTTGAGTGTCAAATATACTTATTTTTACATTTTGGAAGTTGAAAATTGGATTTGAAGTTGAAAATTTTCTGTCCAAAATCGCATAAGGCGTCCAGACGAGCGTCATGGGCGTCCAAATGGATTTTTCAGATTAAAATTTTTCTTTTTTTAGTATTTAATTCCTCTTGTCTAATGATTTAAACTTAATTCCTAGAAAAGATTTTATTTAATTTAATTATGGAATTTAAATATGACTTTTGGACATAAATTCATCGTATCGCAATTTTACCAAAAACGTTTATGATATTGTTGTTAGTCTCCATTCCGAATGTTGTGTTTGATATCTCCATTAACTCTATGTTGTTCCTTATGTTATATTTTATTGTTTGGCATTGATAGTTGACATGTGAATTATAATTTGAAGCTGTAGTCTTGATTAGATTCACCGTTAAACACACTGATGAATTTTGACACATAAAACCATGATAAGATCATGATTAATGAATTAGACTCTTTCAAGAATGCTATGAATGAACTAGACTCCTTTAGGAATGCTAAGAATGAATTAGACTCCTTCAGGAATGTTAAGAATGAACTAGACTCCTTTAGGAATGCTAAGAATGAATTAGACTCCTTCAGGAATGTTAAGAATGAACTAGATTCATTCGAGAATGTTAGGAATGAAGTAGACTCCTTCAGGAATGCTAGGAATGTATCAAACTCCGTCAGGAATGCTAGGAACGCACTGACCTCCTTTGGGAGAGTGTCAATGATTTATGACGTAACACACTTAAACGATGTATTGATCAGAATTATAAGTTACTCGATATGATGAAGGAATGACTTGAGGATTGCATGTTTACTCTAGTGCACTCTTATATTCTTCTCAATGTTGTGCAATTGATTTATGCCTAGATTATATTCTTGAGTTTACTTGACATACCATTCCATGTCATACTCATGATATATTGGCATAGATGTTCCTATTGGGCTTGTAGCTCATCTCGTCTTTCCTTTTAGGTACTATTTCAGGCCAATAGATTGGAGTACATAGCGTGCTTGGGTTCTTGCATCTTTTTGGAGGCACATATAGATAGAGTCACTTAACATCTTTTAATCAACTATTTTTCGAAAAGATGTGATATAACTCTCCTTTGGTTTAATGACTTTTGATGTAATATTTTAAAACCTTGAACTTGTGTTGATGATCATTAGGGTTGAGATGGCCTATTTTGAAATCGATAACGTCAGTAAACATTATTGGCTTAGTATGAATGGATATTTTGAGATGGTTAATGTATCTTGTGAGATTTTATGAAGTATATTCGAACTTTGAAATTGAGCGCTTGACACTTCTTCTTAGAAATAAAAAGAAAGTGGTAAGTTATTGCTTAGTTATTGTCATATTCTTGGTATATCTAACCTATTTCTTCCCTATTTTAAAACATTTATTCTTGAACTTGGATAAATCTTGAAACACATCTTTTGATTTAAAAGGCTGATTTTTATGAATATTTTCTTATCTAGATCCTTAGCCGGAATCTAGATTGAGCTATAAAAAAAGATATTGACTAGAGAAAGTTTGGGATGAATAGATTCTAAAGACTAAACCTATCTTTAATCTTGATTTTATTCACTCATTTATTTAATATTGTTGTTAATCACTACCAAACAAACTTTGAAGTTGACGTCCAAAACGTCAAAAAATCAAATTTGCGAAGTCTTTTAAACTGACTACGTTTTTCCATTGATCGATACTCTAGATTGTCTCGCCCTCAAATTTAACAACACAAATATGTATAATTATAGATAACATCTTCACCATTTTCACCAAAAACCCAAAAGTCCCCTTTAAGATATAAGCCAAATTCTTACAATTTTATGAAAGTTAGACTATGAAAGTAAAAGTATTACATAAGAGTTAGGACTTTCAAGTCAACTTGAGTTACTACATCTTTTTTTTTAAAACAAATAAAATAAAAGATGTCATCTCAAATAACTCCATGAATGTAGCTCATATGATATCATATGAAAATCCACGCACTCCATGCCAATTTTGAGCTAAGTGACAGGGACTGCACCTGAAAAACAAATAAGAGTTGAGCCAACAAGCCTAGTAGAGAAATTATGTGCACATCTTACATGATAATGAAATGTCATGGTATAGGAGGTAAACAACAATACTTAACTTCAATGAACTATTGCAAGATACGTTTAGTTTCAACCGAATTATTCCTCAATCAGAATCCACTCATCAGGGGCTCGTTTCACATAATTATTCTCATTATCATCAAGTAACACTCTCAAAGTTGTATTAATGATATTTCATGCCTAGTATCCTCGTAGGATCCTAGTTCTATTTCCTAGCAACCCCGTCAGGGAGTCTAGTCCACAACCTTCCTAGCCTTCCCATCAAGGAGTCTAGTTCACAATGCTCCTAGCTTTCCCATAAGGAAGTCTAGTTCACAATGCTCCTAGCCATCCCGTCAGGGAGTCTAGTTCACAATACTCCTAGCCATCTCGTCGAGAAATCTAGTCCACAACACTTCAAAGCACAACATAAACCATGAAGCACATCCACTCCTTCAATATATAAATTATGACTTAGGGTAAAATAAATAAGATGCATCATTCCTACTAAATAAGTCATACCACACTCCTCTAAGTGAAATAACGTGAGAATCTAGCACCCAACATGTCAACCATTCAAGCTATAATCACCCAACACATATTCAATCATACTCAAACCTTTAACACAAAGGGTAAATGCATAATACACCATTAACAAGTCATAAACAAGTAAGAGAAGTAAGAAAATCCCTATGTCAAGAAGAAAATCTGAGATTTGAGCTTAAATGGCAAAGCCCTAGCTTGAATGATAAAGGGATGCTCAACCAAGTCCTCTCCAAGCAAAATTCACCTCTAAATGCTTGAAATCAAAGGGGGGATGAAGGATTCTTGAAGGAATTTGAGAGATACGGAGGTTAAATCATGTATTTGGGTGGGAAGGAGATGAGATGAGTGTTTTCTAGAGAGAGAAGGGGAAGAAATTGGGTTTAGAATGTATGGGTTATGTTTTTAAAAAAACCTCGTTCGTCACTTTTATTTCTACATGTCCATCCGCGTGACCAGTCATGGAGAAAGGCAATGGGCCGTAACCAGTCAAGGAAGGCCGCTGACCAAAAATTAAAAAAACTCACACCCGCATGACCAGCCACCGGAATGACAGGCGGCCGTGTGACCAGTCACGCCAATCGACCGACCAAAATTTTATTTTCCCCCTTTTTTAATTAATTATTTTATTTTATTTTATTTTATTTACCCTTCCCTTCTTCATCAAAACTCAACCAAATCATTATTCATCTCGTCCAACCAGCATCGATACCCATTTTATTCACCATAAAATATTTTTAAACATTAAAATAGGACGGGTCCTTACATCCTTCCCCGCTTAAAGAAATTTCGTCCACGAAATTTTAAAAGTAGTATAATGTCAATAATTCCCAACAATGTCAGACCGACATACTTTACATGCGATAAACAAATGAACAAGTCAGTGCAACTTGGGCCAACTATGTCTATTTCAATGTCACAAGTCCAGAAACTATAACAACCCAATTCGACAAACATATCTGAACAATGCTTAATTGCATATTAAACACCACGACTCAACAAGTCCTATAATTAAATGACACATATCCACAAGTTCTTGCATCAACAATGCCAATTTGCCAAGTATAGTTCATGACTTAGCAAACCTATTCGAATCAAATTCAAACCGTGAAAAACATTACCAACAAGCATATTACCATAATCAATCAAGTCTCAAACAAACTCAGGTATTTCTCCCGCACTTTGTCTTCTCGTTCCCATGTCGATTCCTCTCGGCCCTAGTTACTCCACAACACTCGCACTAGCGGAATAGTCTTTCCTCGTAGCATTTGCTCACGAGTGCCAAGAATATGTACCGATTTTTCTCCATATGTGGTGTCAGCTTCTAAGTCAAGCTCGGACCATTCAAGAACATGAGACGGGTCCGGTTCAGACTTCCTCAACATTGATACATGAAAAACGTCATGCATACCTGATAGTCTTGGTGGCAAACCCAAACGGTACGCCACTTCGCCAGTCCTTTCAATAATGTCAAATGGCCCAATATATTGTGGTGAAAGTTTTCTTTCTGCCCAAACCGCGGCAAACCCCTCTTTGGTGATACTTTCAAGAACACATGATCGTCAACTTCAAATGACAAAGGGCAACGATGACGATCGGCTTAATTCTTCTGTCGACATTGCACAGTAAGCAGTCTTTGGCGAATCAGCTTGATTTTCTCGGTGGTCTCTCCAATCAAGTCTGGCCCAACGGCAGTGGCTTCTTCCAACTCTGTCCAACATATGGGTGATCTACATGGTCTACCATACAAGGCCTCGAACGGTGTCATCTCGATGCTAGATTGATAACTGTTATTATATTCAAACTCAACAAGTAGTAAATGATCTTCCCAACCACCCCGAAAATCCAAGACACAAGCTCGAAACATGTCTTCCAAAATCTGAATTGTTCGTTCCGATTGTCCATCTGTTTGTGGGTGATAAGCAGTACTAAACAAAAGATTCATACTTAGTGCTGCTTGCAAGCTCTGTCAAAACCTTGCGGTAAATCTCGGATCTCGATCGAAAACAATGGACACAGGAATTCCATGGAGGTGAATAATCTCGCGAATATATAAACGGCTAAGTTTTTCCACAGAATCGTTCACCCGAATCGGTAAAAAGTGAGCGGTCTTCGTCAAACGATCGACAATCACCCATATTGCATCATGCCCTCTTGGCGATCTCGGCAAGCCAGTAACGAAATCCGTGGTCACATTCTCCCACTTCCTTTTTTCCACAAGCAATGGTTGCAATTCCCCAGCGGGTCGCTGATGTTCGGCTTTTACTCGCTGGCACGTAAGACTCCGTGATACAAATTTCACCACATCTTGTTTCATTCCAGACTACCAAAATTGTTGATGCAAATCATGGTACATCTTCGTGTCTCCCGGAGAATGGCTAAAGGCGAATAGTAAAACTCCCTCAAAATATCCTCCCGGCACGAAATGGGCACAAATAACTTACCTTTGAAATGTAGACCTTAATCGGCATGCATCATCCATCCCTCTCTAGCACTGCCACCGAAGAACTTCTTTTTTAACTCGTTCATTTTCTCATCGTGTTGTTGGGCGTCAACAACTCAAGTTTGATAACATCGATTTCATTGTCAAATTGCACAACGTTACCCCTTCCCGGATTTCCTCAAAGTGCGTTGCATAAAATCCCAAGTCTTGCATCATTTTCCACCCCCGAATCACTAGGCTCGCTAGATGAGTCGGTTTCCTACTTAAGATGTCTGCTACTATAATAGCTTTTTCAGGGTGATATTGCAAATCAAAGTCATAGTCTTCCATGTGCTCCTTCCATCGGCGTTGTCGCAAGTTCGATTCCTTTTGGGAAAACAAATACTTCATGTGATCGGAGAAAACCTCAAACTTCTCGCCATACAAATAGTGTAGCCAAATCTTTAAGGCAAATGCAACTACTGTGAGTTCTAGCTCATGTGTTTTTAACTACCATAATCCATAGGCCACTACCTTGCCCGATTGCATCAAAACACACCCAAGTCCTTCTCTCGAATCATCACAATAGACTGAGTATCTCACTCCTCACTCTGGGACAATCAAGATTGGAGCGTTAGTCAAACCTTTTTTCAACTCCTCAAAAGCCTCCTCACAAGCCTCATTCCACACAAAACAAACTTCCTTGCGTGTCAAATGGGTCATCGGAGCTGCTAGACGGGAAAAGTCAAGAACAAAATGGCGATAATACCCAGCCGTTTTCGAAATGTCTTCCTTTTGGCCCTCAACTAGTGATAACCCGATATCAAATCGATCTTAGAAAAGCAGGTTGCTACACGAAGTTGATCAAATAGATTATCAATTCTCGGCATCGGTACTTGTTTTTCACGGTAACACGTTTAATTTTTGATAATTGATACATAGTCGTAAAGATCCATCCTTTTTCTGTGCAAATAATGCTGGTACTCCCCATGGAGACGTACTAGGACGAATAAACCCTAGATCTTGCAACTCTTGTAATTGTACCTTCAACTCTTTCAATTCAGCCTGTTCGAAATGGTATGGAGGCACTGAGATAGGTGTGGTACCGAGAAGTAAGTCAATAGTAAATTCAATCTCTTTTTCTGGAGGCAAGCCAAACAACTCAACAGGAAGCACATTCGAAAAATCTCAAACCACTAAAGGTAGCTCTCCACGGTTTGGCGTATCTTCATCTAATGTCAAACTAGCCAAAGTGCGTAGATTGACTCCTGCTCTTGAGACCCCCCACAAATAAGGTTCCAACGACTCTTGTTGTTATCTAAAGAATTCAAAACAACCCTCGTCAAGTGAACATATGCGAACTCGACGCTTGAAACAGTCGATGGTAGCATGATATGCAGACAGCTAGTTCATACCCAAAATAATGTCGAACCATGACATGTCTAAAACAATAAAGTCGAAAGTAAAATGACGGTCAAGGATAACAAACTCACAAGTTCTACAAACACGGCTAAGCGGCGATCTACCTCCAAGAGGAGTCTCAACTAACAAGGGTGGGTTAAGGAGATCAGTGTCTAGTTCCAAGGCATGCACAAACGATGCAGCAATGAATGAATGCGATGCTCCAGAATCAAATAAAACTCTAGCAAAGGAGTTAAATAACAGAAATGTACCCCTCATGACCGATATCTCGGGACCCTGAGTAGTGGGTTCTGGTACCACTGAAGTAATATTGAAGACTCTGCCCTGCGCTTGATGGCCTTGGCCATACCCACCTCATTGTCCGAAACCTTGAGGAGGTGCCGATGAACTTGCTTCCCTATCTCCCTGTGAGCCTTGTATTGAAGTAGTCTAATGGTAATGAGGTTGTTGCAGCCTCTGACCACCCCCAAACTGTCATTGTTGCTCCCGACCCTCTCCTTGCCCAGGCTGTTGTACCGACTTCTAGCCAAATTTCCAGTCTGACCACAAGTGAAACATGCCCTCAGAGGTGCAGAACACTGACTACGAATGTGACCGGGTTGGTTACACCAGTGACACACAACAGGTGGCCTCGAAGTATTGCTCCTCGAATCGGAGTGAGCATGTGGCCTAAGATTGGAGTGGCCCTGTGGTGACTGAAATTGTTCCCTCTGTCGCTTGCACCTTGACTCCTGGAGCTCACAGATGATGATGAATTTCGTACGATACTCGATTGTATAGGTTCCTAAACTCTGGAACCCCGTCGTGCCTCCTTAGGCAATTTCACAGTTCTTGCACACTCAATAATTTCATCAAAATTCATCTTGTGTTGGCTCACCACAAGCCTCTTCACCGAGGAGTGAAGACCCCTCTCAAAACGATGACACTTACGATATTTTGAAGTTACCAACTCAGTGCATAGCGGGATAAAGGGTGAAAGTTTGCGGCGGGATAAAGTCTGAAAGTTTGCGGCATACTCTGACACTGTCATGTTCTCTTGTTCCAACCTCTCAAACTGTATTTGTAGCTATTCACAATATGATTCAGGAAAATTTCGGCTCTCGAAAAGAGCCTCAAATTCAGCCCAAGTAATGTCCTCCACATCCGGTTCATCAACTCTAGCCGCTTGCCTAGCGGCCCTCGCGCATCCTTCCTCATTTCAAGAACAGACCTCCACCATTTATCTGCTTTCCCAATCAATTGGCAAGCCACAATGCCGACCCGGAGATCATCCTCCACTATCCTCAAGGCAGTAAATAACTTGCAAATTTTGAAGAGCCAATGATCGGCCGTGAGAAAGTCGCTATCTTCTTTGCTAAACTAAGGTGGATTAAGGCGGCGAAATTTCCTCATCCCGTCTAGTACCTGATCACTAGTGTGGGCTCTTGGAGCCTGGTTCAGTAAATTGGCCTTGGCAAGCGCCGCCACAAACTCCCTCACAAATGCACCCGGAACAACCGGTGGTTCAACATTCTATTCCACTTCCGCATGGACTTTCTCCGCTCACGGGATCTCTCTTTGTTGACTCACAACATCTTCTAATGGTCTCTCGTGATAACGGCCTCGACCTCGACCTCGAGGTCCACCCAATCTCACGCCACGTCTCGGAGGCATGATGCTACCATGAATAAGGCAACACTATCAAAATCAAACAACCATTGCCCTCACAAGGCCAATTGTCCAACAGAAATCCCTAACAAGGGTCAATCAGTCACATATAAGTCTATTTATGTAATATGCAATGCTAATGTATGTCAAGCACACACAATTCATGTCTAAATGCAACGAGTTTTGAACCCAGTGAGTCTAAAAGTCTACCCATGGTCTCAAGGTTTTCTAACCTAAGCTCTGATACCAAGTTGTCACGCTCTTAAATTTAACAAAACAAATATGTATAATTATAGATAGCATCTTCACCATTCTCACCAAAAACCCAAAAGCCCCCTTTAAGATATAAGCCAAGTTCTTAAAATTTTATGAACGTTAGACTGTCAAAATAAAAATACTACATAAGAGTTAGGACCTTCAAGTCAACTTGAGTTACACTACATCTTTTTCAAACAAAAAAAGGATAAAAGATGTCAAATAACTCCATCAATGTAGCGCATATGATGTCATGCAAAAATCTACGCACTCCATACCAATTCCGAGCTAAGTGTCAGCGACTGCACCTAAAAAACAAATAAGGGTTGAGCCAACAAGCCCAGTAGAGAAATTCTGTGCACATCTTACATGCTAATGAAATGTCACGGTATAGGAGGTAAACAACAATACTTAACTTCAATGAACAATTACAAGATACGTTAAGTTTCAACCGAATTATTGCTAAATCAGAATCCACTCATCGGAGGCTTGTTTCACATAATTATTCTCATTATCATCAAGTAACACTCTCAAAGTTGCATTAACGATATTTCATGCCTAGTATCCTTGTAGAATCCTAGTTCCATTTCCTAGCAACCCCGTCAGGGAGTCTAGTCCACAACTTTCCTTGCCTTCCCATCGGGGAGTCTAGTTCACAATGCTCCTAGCTTTTCTGTAAGGAAGTCTAGTTCACAATGCTCCTAGTCATCCCGTCGGGAAGTCTAGTCCACAACACTTTAAAGCACAACATAAACCATGGAGCACATCTACTCCTTCAATATATAAATCATGACTTAGGGTAAAATAAACAAGATGCACCATTTCTATTAAGTCATACCACACTCCTCTAAGTAAAATAACGTGAGAATCTAGCACCCAACATGTCAACCATTCAAGCTATAATCACCCAACACATATTCAATCATACTCAAACCCTTAACACAAAGGTAAATCCATAATACACCATTAACAAGTCATAAACAAGTAAGAGAATCAAGAAAATCCCTAACTCAAGAAGAAAATAAGAGATTTGAGCTCAAATGGCAAAGCCCTAGCTTGAATGATGGAGGGATGCTCAACCAAGTCATTTCCAAGCAAAATTCACCTCCAAATGCTTGAAATCAAAGGGGGGGATGAAGGATTCTTGAAGGAATTTGAGAGATACGGAGGTTAAATCATGTATTTGGGTGGGAAGGAGATGAGACGAGGGTTTTCTAGAGAGAGAATGGGAAGAAATTGGGTTTAGAATGTGTGGGTTATGTCTTAAAAGAAGCCTGGTTTGTCACTTTTTTATTTCTGCTCGTCCACCCGCGTGACCAGTCACCAGAATGGCATGCATCCACGTGACCAGTCACGCCAACCCACTGACCAAAATTTCATTTTCCCCTTATTTATTTATTTATATATTTTATTTTATTTACCCTTCCCCTCTTTATCAAAACTCATCCAAATCATTATCGATCTTGTCCAACCCGTATCGATACCCATTTTATTCATCGTCAAATATTTTTAAACGTTAAAATAGGGCAGGTCTTTACATGGATTGTCCACTATACCTCTTTTAAACCCTTGAGGGAAGTCCTATTTTAAATATTAAACCTTGACTTAAGTTGGCGCCCTAACAACGCACTTTTGTCGACCGGTCATCCATGATCCAATAATTCAACTAATAGCAGATGTCTCGATAATATCGTTAAGATTGAAAGCAATGAAATTACACATGCTTATAAGTATTGTGTCCTCTGTGTAGCATGGAACAATCTACAAAACATGCTAAAACATGAGAAGCTATGCAAGGCAAAGTAATGACCTAAAATTAAAAAATAGTCGATGGGTAAAAAAGAAACGAAACACAAAGTCAACTGCTACGTAACAATGCACATATGGAGAAGAGAGCAAAGTCGGAACACATTTAGTCTTCAAGACCAACACAAACTAGTTTCCAAAAATAATCAGAACGATTGTAGTCTAGAGGCTTGATGAATAAATCAACACGTTGAAGAGTGGTTTCAAGATTTTCAAGTGTAATTGACCCATCCTAAACTAGTTCACAAATGAAGTGATGACGAATGTCAATATGCTTGATAGGTGCGTGAAATACATGTGTTTTAGCGCCTAAGTAGGGGTTTTAGCGCATTAGATGAGCGGTTTAATTCTTATTTTCCTGTTAATTCGTGCACGTGGTTGGTGTTGGTGTTTATGGTAATTTTGCAGGAAAAATGGGATAATTTTGGCGCTATTTGATGATTGTGTGGGCCCGTGAAGTAGAGGGGCAGTGGAAGAGAAGCGTGGAGGCCAAGTTACGCGAGGGCGAGACACAAAGACGAAGGGAGTGCTACCCAAGAAGTCCCAGAGCGCTCCAGAATGATTAAAAGTGCTCCCGAAGAGAACAGAAGTATTGGGAGCGCTACACCAAAATTGGAGCAGCGCTACACAACCAAATAATGGAACGATGTCTTTTAAGGGGTCAACAGGCCGAAGAGGACGAGAAAAGGAACAGGGAGCGCTACCCCCAAATACTGGTAGCGCTACCGGTGCTGTTAAAGGACCAAAACGCGGTCGTTTTGGGGGTTCAAAGGTTCAAAAAGGGTCACCCGAAGAGCCTCGGGAGCGCTACCCCATTTTGCCTGTAGCGCTACCGAGACAAGTATAAAGCCAAAACGTTGCCGTTTGAAGGAAGATTCCGCGGATTATTATTATTTTTAATTAGTTTTATTAGGGTTAAGTGTGTTTAGGTATAAATAGGCGTAATTAGACGAATTAGGGTTATGTTTTCATTAATTAGGTTTAATTTCTCTTAAGCAGCAGCTGCTCTTTCAGGTCTTGATTTCCAGATTGAAGTTATATCATTGTTTCCAGCTTTCAAGTTTAATTTAATCGCACTCCGGTAACGTTTATGATATTTTCGCCTTCATTAAAGTTGTTCGTAATCATTGGTTTGTTATAGATCCTTGCTTGGTTTTTATCTATCATTCCTTAGATGATCATGTTCCGATCTAGGATGCTATCTATTGTGTTTTTCGTCATGTGTGAGTAGTTTTCCAGAGTATGGTCGCGGGACGAAGGCGTTCCGTGACTAACTTAACTGATAGATGTTTGTGATAGGGATCATTTCACGAGACCCGGTGATGAACGCATGCATATTATACAACAAAAAAGTATGAAACCATACTATGCAGAACTAGGGTTCATACCTTCGAGATCTCTCTGCTTTGATCTCGACTATCTTCACAGTTTGATCCTGATCGAACTTTGAGCACAGTTGGAATGATCTTACTCGACTGACCTCGAGATCTTCTACCGTAATCCTATTGCACCTTGATCATGAACTAAGTGCGGGCTCAAAAATTGATCTTTTTGCATTCACAGAACCTCTCCCAATATTTCGAGTATCAAGTTGTGTCTGACCTAAAAGGCCTAGTTGTGTATATATGGGCAACGATAGGGACCCCCAAAAGAAGTATGAGTTGGGTTTCCTATATAATTCAGGATTTCTAATGCAACCTGGATTAATTCCGAATTATATAAATTACAATTCATACCACTAGAGAATTATAATTACATTCCCCTCCCATATCACAAAATTATATTTTGAGCTCTATGTTATTAATTGCTTATTTATCTCCCACGTTAAATTTACAGATATCCGTTGACTAAAATAAACTACTGACAATGTATTTAATCAACATCTATAAAATTCATTGAGACCTTCCACTTAACTTGCTAGCGTACAACCGTGCGTACAGCACTTCCAACGAAATTTGGTAACAATTCACGGGTATGTTGCATTGATATAATCAAAATTCAACTATTACTCAAACAAATATCATGTTGCTTTGAAGATAATAGAATCCAAATCAACCGTAATATAAAAAACACTAATTGAAATCCAAGTCCAACCCTCAATTACTATTTCGTCAATAAAAAATTAAAATAAAATACTGATCTAAGGATGTCAAGATAATTAAATTCCAAACAAAATTATATTCTTATTTTTCTAATTTCGAATACACCGTGTGTAATTAATGTTCTTATATATCCACTCTCATTCATGAACACATTTTTGTGACCACTCATTCGAGGCTCTAACAATCTTTAAAATTACACGCATGCCTAGAATGCAAGGATGGTAATTCCCGTGTCTAAAGGCACAACTCAGGATATCCTAAACACAGTATGATTTCCTATCGCAATTCGAGAAGTACTTTTTTCAAATAATTCGTGCTCTGAAATAATAAAATAATAATCATCACTCGTATGACAGACATATATAATATTGTTTGCCCAATAAAAATGATTTCCATTAAAACCTTCGTATCATTTTATTATTTCCATTAAAACTACACTAATTTATTTCCCATCGTATCATTTGGTTAAAAAACCAAAATTCTAAATAATATATCTCCACATGTCAAATAATTTTACATCTAACGTATTATTAAGACAATCTAATTGCATATTTCCGTATTTTAAATTAGCTAATTAATGGTGGTGAGAACGTTTTCATCACCCATATTAAAAAAATGGTCAAATTAAGCAAATAAACATTACTAAAAAGAAGATCAAATGGAATATCTTTGTCAAGATCGACAAAATAATCCCGAGAAACATCTTTTTAAGAAATTGGTCCATCTTTTCAACACAGTTCTTCTTGGAAGATCAAATGGAGTATCATATATAATATATATATATATGGCAGCTCAAGAAAAATGGATAGGTAAAACTAAAAAGAAGATTTAATATATAGCTTTATTTCACCCTCAATGTGCTTTAAAACTAAGTGTTCTTATTTTCAGAGTGAAGGGGACAAAGAGGAAAAGCTATGATCGATCATAGCATCAAACTTTGCATTTTCTACAAATTTAATTCGCATTATGAGAAGGTGAACGAAATTGAATTTGTATTTGTATAGCCAATTAATTCTCTTGTTATATCAACAAGAGAATTAAAAAAAAATTCACTAGATATTTTTCAAAAAATAGAATTTCCTATTCTCTTGGGCCATGAAGAACACAATAAATAGAAAGCAACTATAGGTTCCTATTCTCTTGAGCCATGAAGAACAAATTAAAAAAATAAATGCTAGATTCATCCATTTATTTTTACTCCAATTGTTTTTGTTTTTTTTTTTTAAACTACTACTGCTCTACTTCACCAATTTTTAAAAAATCACTTGAGACCCTGGGTTGTCAAAAAAACTATGAAAACACTCATAAGTTTAATTGAAATAATCTTTACAATATGAAAATAGACAAAGAAAATATGAACCAATATACTCCCTTTGTCTAAAGGGAGTGTATGAAGCATCTACGAGTGAATGTTAAACGCTTAAAAGCACTAAATTGCTCACAACATTTTGTCTAAAAAATAAGGTAAACCCATTAACCAAAATGCGTAATTCAATGAAAATCATAAAGATAACACAGTAATTAAAATCAAAATTTGGAATTGCAATAATGCACCCCACGAACTAAAGGTTAATCATTTGCACACTCACATTTGTAATTGCAGTTATACATATATACGTACGTATGCATAATTGCAATATTGCTTCCACTGCTACCGTGGAATCAAAAGCAAAAAAAAAAAAAAGACGGCGGGGTTTAATCCGATTGACTTGTAGGTAGATAAATAGAGGCAGAGGTGGATGGAGAAAGATTAGGGAAAAAGATAAGAAAAATTCCAAACTTGTTCTTATGAATGATTCCTTCCATTTTTCTCTTCATTTCTAAATTTTTTCTGTTCCCACTAATGGTTAAAAAGATTAGAAAAATTCGAAAAATAGTGAGTTTCGAAAGCAAACATTTTGGAAATCGTTTCCAAAAAAAGTCCTTTTCATTCTTGTGAAAATCTACTTATTATTACAGCATAATTTAAAATCTTAGGTAATCTACTGTCGGATCAAATCGATCTGGACCATTATTGTGAAATATATTTAGACCACAGTTGTTGGATTGAATCGATCCTAACCGTTGAAACAAAATGTATGGAACCCACACCGTTCTCCCTTGTAATAAGATTCGTTATGTCGAATACTAATATCCACACCTGCAGGTTTTGAAATAATCGAAACATATAAATTTCAAGAGAATATCATGAATCCCTATAAAGGGACATGGATTTCATTAATAATTAACAGTTATCATACACTTAATATTATGACCCTACTCAACGAGACTATTGGCCCACAAAGACTCACTCTATAATGAATCAAAGTCAACAATATTAAATGTACATATCGATTAATTATCTTTGGGTTAAGAGCACACGCATACATAATAACCATGAGGTGTGAATTATATTATATGGTCAATATAAATACAATTACCTCAAAGTAATTATGTTCAATACACACAAAGTGTACTAACATAGTGACTTGAAACTATATATACCATTTTTCACAATAAAACAGACTTACTGAAATATTGTGTTACAGTCCTAATAGTGGTGTACCCAATTCTATCTAAGATTGTGAACCATAGACTTATATTATACAAAAATCGATAATTTGATCCTCTGTATATAAGTCAAACTCCACATTCCAAATTATTTAGTATGTGGAATAAGAGACACTCATAATAATATGATAAGATATAATGCAAATATTGTCCATAAAGATTCTCACCAAGAAAACGATAATTGTTTAGTAAATAATTTAAATAAATATTAATCTATTAGATAAAGTCATGGCTTTTAATATAAAACTCTTACAGTTTATCAGTGTGACGAACAAGCAAGGTCTTGTCAACATTCCCCCTAACAAAATTGTGTTCTAGCAAGTAAGTGGTCAATTGGTCGTACCAAGCACGTGGAGCCCATTTTAGTCCATACAGTGCCTTGTTTAAGTCGTAAACCTGATCTGTCTTATGTGGGTCTTCAAAACCCTTAGGCTGTGACACATAAACTTCTTCTTTGATAATGTCATTTCAAAAGACACTTTTGACGTCCATTTGATGTAGCTTGAAACCTAGGAAGCATGTTATAGCTAACATAATACTAATGGATTCAAGTCAAGCTACAGGGGCAAATGTCTCATCAAAGTCTATCCCTTCTACTTGTGTGTATCCTTGGGCAACTAGTCGTGTCTTGTTTCTAACTACAATCCGTTGTTCATTAGATTTATTCTTGTAAATCCACTTTGTCACGATTATGTTCGTGTGATTGGGACAAGGAACTAACTTCCATCCATTATTGCGTTCAAATTGGTTTTGTTCTTCATGCATGGCATGAACCCAGTGTTCATCATTTAACGATTCTTTTGTATTCTTTGGTTCAAATAAAGATACATAACAAATGTAAGATACCCCATTGCGCATTTACTTCTGAGTTTGCATAGGTTCGATTACCTTATCAAGAACCTAACTCATCAAATGATGGAGTTTAACGCGAGATTACGGTTCCAGAGGTTTTTCCTCATTTTCTTTGCCCTTTTACTCGCTCCCATCCTTGTCTTCTTCCCTTTTAGATGTTGCATTGTCCTATTTGCTTCCTATTTCCTATTCAAAGTCATGATCAAATAATTCATTAGAAATGTAATATGTTTCATCTACATATTTTTCGTCGACAACCACATTTATGGATTCCATAATTGCATGGGTATTTTGTTATATACGCAAAATGCTCTACTATCGATAGCATATTCGAGAAAGATTCCTTCATCACTTTGAATATTAAACTTGCCTAGTTGTTCTCTGTCTCGCATAATATATCATTTACTCCCAAAGGTCTTGAAATATTTTACGTTGGATTTCTTACCTTTCCATAATTCATATGGAGTGTTTTCAGTGCCAAGGTGAAGATATACTCCATTAATGATGTAGCAGACCGTGAAAACCGCTTCTACCCAAAATTTTAAAGCTATCTTTTTTGCATGAAGAATGACCCGTGCCATTTCTTGAATAATCCTATTTTTTTGCTCTACAATTCCTTCATGTTGGGGTGTTTTAGGAGCAGAAAATTCATGGCTAATTCCAACTTTATCACAAAATAAAGCATATTGTTTATTTTCGAACTCCCTTCCATGATTTGATTGTACATGAACAACACATCCAATTTTTAAATTTGTCTCATTTTGAAATATTTTGACAAGAGATTTGAACAATGATAAAGTATTAGTTTTTTCACGAAGAAATCTTACCCAAGTGAAACGAGAGAAACCATCGACGATAACTTGAATACATCTTTTACCCCTATGCCTTCGATTCTAGAGGGACCATCAAGTCTAGATGAAGCAATTCAACAGGCCTTTTTGTGACATTACTGTTTATCTTTTTATGTGCTCTCGTTTTGTTTTCAAAGTTGACAAGGACCGCATATGTGGTTCTCAAGACTGCTAAGTTTACGCACACCTCGAATCAATTCATTTCTATTTTGTATAGATAAGTCTTTGTAGTTGATATATCCTACATGTTGGTGTCACAGTTCAATGTCCGACACCCTACTAGTTTGGCATAAGCCAATATTAGGAATGATTCCATAACAATTGTTAGTGGTGCAAGTATCATGTATAATCTCTTTTCCTTGGTCATCACAGATATAACAATCATGTTTAGAGAATCAAACTTCATGATGAGGGTTACACATCTGGTTTATGCTAATAAGATTTGCCGTAAGACCATCAACATATAGGACATTTTTTAAGTGCAACATGCCCGAGATACTACCAATGCCTTGATCTACAACCCGAGGTGCGTTACCATTGCCAAAAGTGATGATTCCTCCATCATACTGTTCCAACTTGATAAAAACAGATTTATCACCATCCATATGGCGAGAGCATCCACTCTCGAGGTACCACATGTGATTGTTTCTAGTTTTTAAAGCTGTGGGAGCAACTCTGCAGTACATGTCATTTTTCTTAATCCATATAGGTCGAGTCTTTGCAGGTTGAACATTGCTCTTGATCGTATTTAGCATGACATTTGGCACACCCTTCTGTTGGTTGTAAGATGTATTAAAATGCGATTTTCTGATGATTAACCAAGTTCTGATGAAAAGCAAAGTCATGAGGAAAATCATATAGTTGTAAGCATTTTGGATGAATATGACCTTTTATATTGCAATGATGGCATATAGGAATGAACTTACCAGTATTGACCTATTTACAACACGCGCATTCTTTGGATTTACCAATTTTGTAACTTCTTTTGCCTTTGTCACGAATGTTTTAACTAACGAGTTTTTGTGAATTCAAGACTTTTTTGTTGCTTGCTACCTATGCACATCTAGAATGTCATTGAAACTTTTTAATCCTGTATTTAATCTCTCAAACACACTATTAGCTTTTGCAAGGTCTGTAGTTGTGATTCTTAGTTCCTCCTCAGAATTTTGATATGACTTAGTTAAATAATCATTTTCTGTTAAAAGCCTGATAATTTCCAATTTCAGATTATGTCTTTCTGTATTAATTTTTTTCTAGAGTAGCATCCTTTTTCCCCGCCTACTTAAGTAAGTTTATATATTTTTCTTCACATTTTTGATATTTTCCAATGATTTTAATATTGGACTTGTTAATTTTGACACTTTCCTTATATATCATGTTATAGGCTTCTAGAAGTTCCTCATAGTTATTAATCTCGTTAATTTCCTTCCTCACTATCATTGTCGTCAATACTTCCTTGGTCATTTGGTTCTGAGGCATGTGAAGATGTGAGTGCAATGAAGCTGGTATTATTTTCAGCTCTTCATTCTATTTATCGGTGTCACTTTCATCATTCCATGTGATGTTAGCCTTGAAGGTAATTTTTTTTTTAACTTATTTGAAAATTCATGTGCTAAGTGACCATACCCATGGCATTCATAACATTTTGGTCCAGCGGGGGTCCCTTATTGACTTTACTACCCTTAGTTTCGATAACATCTTCTTTATTTTTGTTAAAAGGATGACTATTATTCAAATCACGACTACGAGTTTTCTTTTTAAAGAATTTCTTAAATGTCTTAGTGAATAGAGCCATGGCTTCAATGTCATATTCACCCTCACTATCAGAGTCATTATGCATGCTTTGAGAGCTAGTAAATGCTATAGGCTTAGAAGTAGTTTTTGGCTTAGACTTATGTGATGTTAGAAGATGCATATCTGCTTCATATGTCTAAACAATGCCCACAACTTCTTCTACAGACTTCTCTTTGAGTTTTCGTTTAGCTTTAGCATGATAACTTTAGTGTTGAAACGTTCTAGCAGAGACCTAAGGATTTTCTTAATAACCTGAAATGGGGGAATAGGATTACCTAAAGTCTCAAAACTATTAATGATAGCAATGAGTTTAGAATAAAATTAACTATCTCAAAGTACTAAACAACACAGTTTTGTTATCTCATGCCTTTTAATCGTTGTCGAGCGCACTTCGTTGCATATCTTTATAGCTCAAACATGTCCACTGTGCATCCATTCACCCCGTAATTCCAATGAATTGCTTGATATTCCAATGAATTGAATTGCAAGGTCTTAGGTAGTCCAAGAGTGATGTTATATGGAAACTTAGGATGGAAGATTGGAGGCTGAATGCAGAAGTTAGAATTTTGGACCCAAAATGAGACAGAGTCACTTTCTACCAATATCCTATCGGTAGAACACAGAAAAAATGAGTTTCTACGAGTAGAACTTATATCATTCATTAGGGAATTTTGGCAGTTTCCACTGGTACTCTACTAGTAGAATTGGATAATTTGAGGTTTCTACTGGTACCCTACCGATAGAACGTAGTCTGACGCTGCAACGAATGTTGTTTTGGCATTTTGCGTTTTATCACATTTTGTGTTTTATTTTTCCAGACTTTGGTTGTGTAATGGGACGTAAGAGAGTATTTTGAGATCAGTTTTGGTCCCCCTTTAACTCGTGCATATGTATAATGTGGGAGCAAAAGAGATTTACGTACTTAGACATATTTTGCACTTTCAACTTTTAGTTTTAGAGCTTCTCTCTGTAGTTCTTCATTTTTCCTAAATTTTCCATTGTAAGACATTTCTACTCAAGAAGTAAGTAATATAAGGCTCAAGTTCCATTCTTGTTCTTGTTACGTTTCTTCATTTTTTTGACAAGTTGCCGGATTCTTAGCTATTAATCTTGTCTGTTCTTTTTTTTTTCTTCATATTTTTATGCATTCTTAGCAAAGGGGGAACTAGAAATTTAATCTACTCCGGGCTAAAAATGAATCGGACTAAAATTGAATTGAATTTTAAATAATAAGAAGACTAGAATTTGACATATCAAAAATAATAAAATTTTTGGAGCACCCTGGCCTACAGCCCACCCCAAGATACACATGGCTCCGCCCTTGGTTCTTAGTAAGTTTATCTTCTTTTCTTCCATTTCTAGTACTAACTTTCTTATTCCTTTCATGTTTATTATTTCTTCTAAAAACATGAGTAGCTAAATCTCTTTAGGGTACGTCTAAGCCGACTCTAAGGACGAAGTTCACCTAAAACCCTATATTAGTCAATATCTCTTTAAGTATTTTCCAAGCTTGTTAATGAATCTATACAAGTTTTTCTCTTTGAAAACAAAAAGGAAGTGTTAAAATTTTACTTACTTATTACCATATTTTTAGTATATCTAATACTTAAAATTATGTCCTTCCCATTTTGGACTACTTATTCTTAAACTTGAATAGATCTAGAAATATATCTTTTAATGCAAAAAAAATAATTTTATTTAGATATTTTCCGATCTAAAATCTTTTGGCGGAATATAGAGTGAGTTAAAAAGGGAAAATATTATCTAATGGAGGTTTAGGGTGAATTGATTTTGAAGACTAGGCCTATATTTTAATCTTACTTATATTTCTCTAATTAGTCTAATTATCTAGTCATTATTTTAAAATCAAAATCAAACTTTGAGATTGACATCCGAAAGGTCGAAATTTTGCGGAATCTTTTAACAAAACTTTATTTTCTCGTGAATTGATATTCTGTACTTTCCATTATACCTCACTTTTAAATTTAAGGGAAATCTTATTAAATAATGACTTAGCCGGCACCTCAACGGCACTCTTTTGCCTATTGACCCATCGTATGTGTGCACCTCTATAGAATAGTGGCACACGTCCCGGACAAATTATGGAGTAAACACTAAAGCTACTTTTGGGAAAATCCCATTTTATTTCACAATCTGCTATATTGTTCAGCACTTTTTTTTTTTTTATTAAGCACTAATTGAATTGCCTTTGATTTCTTCTGAAATCAACACTTGTCTTTCCGGATGAAAGGTAATTTGTGTTGTGGCTAATTCGATATATAGTGATTTAACTCTCTCTGCTCGTCCCAAGATCCCCATGTGTTCAGATGATCAAGTCCAGTACCTGAGCACGGAAAACTAGAGGGAGGGAGGGAGGGAGAGAGAGAGAGAGCGCAAGAGAGAGAGTGAAAGCGGGTTGAACCCATTGTTGAAAAGCCCACGCTCACCATGCACGGACCCTGTATTTACTGCTTTCCATATGGAAAGTTATAGTCCGTGATTGCTACATGATCAAGAATAAGGCCCAATCGCCAATCCCAACAGAGCTTACTCGACACCTCTCCATGCACTACTACAATAATCATTAAAGATGAAATTACTAAATTAATTAAGATGCCAGTTTTTAAAAATATGTCATTAAAAAGATTTGGAATGATTATTTATATCAGTTTACAAATAAAACTATCATCTAATGTTGGCAATTCCTTTTACGATGTCGCTTTTGAACAAAAGCGACATCGAAACTTTTTTATGGAAAATTTTTTAATGTCAGTTTTATTAAAAATGACATTAAAAAGGTTCTCATAAATGTCAATTTTTGCAAAACTGTCATTGAAAAAATTTGAATAAATATTGATGTCAGTTTACAAAAAACTATCATTGCTACTATAATAATTTTTAAATAAGATGTCAATTTTTACAAACCTGTTATTGAAAAAATTAAAATAAGTATTGATGTCAGTCTACAAAAAAAACTGTCATATAATCTTCCTTTATAATGTTAATTTTGATTAAAACTGACATTGAAACAAAGAACTCGTGTAAGGTGTTGAACACATATATTAGATATTCCAAATATCTTATAAATATTATGTTTGATATAGTGGTCAAAAGGAATGCGCGTAAGATGTTGGTTGGGTTGAAAGTCAGACGTTCGAAATTTGGGAAGAAAAGATAATAGTGTTTTGATCATATTGAGTAGAGAATTATAGTGTTATTTTTAATGATACTTTGTAACTGTCATATTTATAATTGACGATGACAATTATAATATGTCATCTTTGCTAGAAACTCAGTGTGTGTCTAGCAAACACAAACAAATTAGGAGAATTTCCTCTTATTCAATAACAGCAGCTGAACTGGCTATATATAGTCTCACAGAAATAACAGATAATAAGTAAAAACTGCAGTCCACATTTTACATGCCTATTAACGTGGCAAGTGATTAGGAAACAAACAACTTGTCCCTAAGAATAGGAATTATTCAAACCACTAAACAACTAACCAAATCTGATCCTAAATACTCGATCAACAATCAAACCACTAAACAACTAACCAAATCTGATCATAAAGACTCGATCAACACTAACAACTTAACAACTTCAACAATCTTATACTTTTTAATGACATTTATAAAGTTATAAGTGTCATCTGTATCTGTATAAATATTAATGATAGTTTCAAACTATCATAAAAAAATTAAAAAAATTTTAATGTCACCTCCGTAGATATCAGTTGCAAAATTGTTATTTTTTACGTTTAATAACATTTTTTAACCATCATCTTTGATGATTATTGTAGTAGTGATGTGACAATATATATATGAGATGAGTACTTTTAGAATTGGGACACATATATATATCTTCATAAATGGATGTGTTCCCGCCTATCTTTTTTACGGATTTGATGCTCAATTGAGACAATGGAAGGGTAGATGAGGTGTTGTAATCTCATACCCTGTAGTACTATCAGGTGATCAAAAATAGAAGAAAAGAAAGAGGAAGAAATCAAACATCACCACTTGGCAGAGTACCATAAGTAAAACAATATGGTGTATGGAATATGATCCATCGTTTTTATATGGTCACGAATTAACCATATGTCAATCCACATCTCGACTTACGGGCTGGGGTCAATACTTCCATTATTTATATTTTGACTTTTCATTACACTGAAACGACCGGATATAACGTTGTGCGAGGCCAGTTACGTTGGGTTCTGTTTATTTGGTTGTTGGCTTCAATAGCAGATCAATATTTTTTTATAAAATCTTTCTAGAATAATTTAGGTAATTCAGATCAATGTGTGTGTCAATATATATATATATATTCCGTAATGTAGCTGTGTTCCGTATCAATTTTTACACACTTTTTTTTATTTATTAATCCCTAGCTACAACCCTCCTACCACTATTTAATATGAGTGCGAATTTCAACTTAAACCCATGAATCCATCCAAAACCTGCATTAACAATAAATTCCTTCAAACTCAGTCCACAAGGTAAACAAAATTTAAGAAGAGCAACCGGCCAAAATTTAACCAACCGACGGAATTGGGTCATTTTGGTTTTTTTAAGAGTAACGGTTCGGAACGGTTTGAAGATTTTTAAAAACAATTATTATCAACACAGTTTTACTTTTATCCAAATAAAATTTTATGAATCCAAACAGAACGGGATATTCATTACTAGTCTATCTATACTATACTAGCAATAACTCGTGCTATGCACGGGACTTGTAAAATAAAATAAAAAATATTTTATTATGTTATTATATATATTTTTTAAATTTTAATAATAATTTTCTATCACAATAAAGCAATGTAAAGTATGTAATTTTCATAGCATGTGCAATTTGAAAAATATTCAATATCTTATTCTAAATTTATTTTTGGTGAAGCATTAAGATTAAGATCTTAAAGACTAAAAGAACATCTAAATTTAATAATTTAAAATAATTAAGAATAGCTTCTGAAAATGAGATTGCCTAATTATGAATCATTCTACGTATTATTTTATCATAAAAATAGTTTCAATATTTTTTTAATAGAGTAATAAAACAAATATAATTTTTACGAAATAAATTAAAGCAATATTTATCTACCTAATACCAGAAAACATAAAAATAAATTCAACTTAATATTTAAAATTTGTAATTGACAAAAAAATATGATATTGATTAATTAGTTTTATATAAGTTAAAAATGAATTACTTTAAAACCTAACTAACAAGCATATAAAAGTTTCAATTAAGATACTCTTTCAGCCTAATAAAATTATAAATTCATTGTGTAATTAAGATTTTTATCCAATTTAACTTTCAACAGGTGAGTATTAATGCTAATAAAATTTAGTAATTCATATATTACCCAACTAAGGCTATCGTGAAGATATTATAAGAATAAACTCTCATACATCATAATAACTCATCTAACCAAATTCAAACATATTTAGTATAATTCATCACTTTCATTGTTCTTTTCAATACGTGAAATCTTTATATCTTTTACTTCAAATTTTGAAAATAAAAAGAAAGTCAAAGTTCAAACTTGTAATCCTTTATTTTTCTATTTTATCTCATTTGACTTTATTTTTAATCGTCAACCTACTTAACTGATAAAATTAAAATCGCCTAGAAAATTAGTCAACTCATCAATTTTAAAGATGAGCGATTTTGCAGCAGGTAAAAAAAATATAAACTTGCTTAGAATGAATTGATTAAAATATAAACTCAACTGAATCAATCTAACCTAGGCACATCTTTACGGCAACAGTTCTCAACCTCATTAATAATAGCAAACACCTGTGGTTATATAAATCTATTTTAACTATTATGCGTATAAATGTTTTTAAAAAATTATTATGAAAGTATTTATAAAAAAATATAGGGTAGTTAAAAAAAAAGATGATACTTTTATTTTATATTTTAAAATCAGAGATAGTGAAATGTTGTAAGATTATATATTTAGTTGTTTGTAAAAAGTTGTGGACTAAAATTTATTTTCTTTCTATGTAAGAATAAGTATATTTAATTTATTTGTACTTTTATTTTAAAAATCAATCTCTGTGTAAATTTTTAAATATTCTACTTATTTGAATAGATATGTAAATGTGTATTTATATTTATATGTATGTGTAGATATGGATAAATAGAGAAAGTTATGAAAATAGAAATATTACGAAATATGGTAAGTTTATAAATTTGAATTCAAAAAAGATTCAGTTAGTTTAAAGTAACATGTATTACTTTAAAATCTTAATCACAAACCAATCTGTTTTTGCCATTTGTCGCTCTCAGGGCGACTCTCACGAAAAGTTGCCCTACAATAATATATAGTATAGATAATATTGTAGGGGATCTTCTAGTGAGGAAGACTCTTAGCTCCCTATTTTTTGGGACCAAATTAGGTAGGAATTTTCCTTTTTCTAGTTTAAGGAGCTATATTTCCTAATGTTCTCTATATCAGACTCTCTATTTTATAAAAATATTCTTTTTTTCTTGCATTTTCAATACTAGGAGAAATAAAACATAAAAAATAAAAAATTCTACAAGACTACAGTGGCTCCTTAGAAATAGGGAGTCACTGTAGCAATAATAAAATAATGAGCAAATATGGCACTACAACAAATTGCAGCAACGCCCATGTAATTTAGTATATCAGCAAATGCATATTTGTGTCGGCAAAGGACTTTGCAGATGAAAGTCCTTGCGTTGGCACCTTGTCGCCATAGGCATGCCGCTAATGAGATTTGCCGATGCGTACTCCATTCGTCGGCAAAAGAGAGTACTTTCAGCGACATGAATTCTCATCGGCAAAAGTGTATTTTATTTGTAGAATATAACACTTTTGCCGATGCAATATTACATTGGCAAGAATAAAACTATTAGCAACAAAATGTTTTGTAGCTAAAGGTAAACTGTATATATTTGTTAATAACTTTTGGCAACTGAATTTTTGCATCGGTAAAAGAATTTAAAAAAAATATATTTTTGATAAATTTATTTTCCCAATTACCTAATAATATACATTTATCCATCAAAACTAATTAAAAAATTCATTGAAATCAATAGATACATTCATTCTAATATGATATATATTGCAATTCAAAAACAAGTTATCTCAACTTGTCCAAACATTCAAAAGAAAGTCAAAGCGAGATGTGGGATATGTGGGATATGTCGTGTATTGTGACGCATCCAAGGATGGATTGGGATGTGTGTTGATGCAGAATGATAAGGTCATTGCTTATGGATCACGACAACTGAAGCCACATGAGAAGAACTATCCAACGCACGACTTGGAACTCGCAGCCGTGGTTCACGCGCTGAAGTCATGGCGTCATTACTTGTATGGGGAGAAGTTTGAGGTATTCACAGATCATAAGAGCCTCAAGTACATATTCACACAAAAGGACTTGAATATGAGGTAGAGACGCTGGATGGAGTATCTCGAAGATTACAACTTCACGCTTTCTTATCATCCGGGTAGAGCTAACGTTGTGGCTGACGCTCTTAGTCGCAAGTCTCGAGGACATGTTGCCAGCCTAGCAGTACGGGAATGGAAGATGCTAGGGCAGATTCAGGAATTTGGTCTCCAGCACAATGAGATAGAAGGTGGAGCATGTTTGTATGCATTGACAGCAACACCAGGATTGCACGCTGAGATTCTGAAAGTTCAGATACTTGATCAAGAATCAGAATTCATCAAGTGTCGATTAGCCAAGGGAGAAGCAGCAGTAGGTTGGGCAGTTGGCACTGATAAGGGTTTAAGATATTTAGGACGGATCTTTGTGCCTGATTTTGGGACACTACGAGAATCAGTTCTAAAAGAATTTCACCGATCAAGTTTTGCAGTCCACCCCGGAGGAAACAAGATGTATAAGGACTTGAGACGATTTTATTGGTGGAGCGGAATGAAGAATGATGTGGCTAAGTATGTTGCTACTTGCCTCACCTGTCAGCAAGTCAAAGCCGAGCACCAGAGACCGGGAGGAACTCTTCAACCTTTACCTGTGCCAGGATGGAAATGGGAACACATTGCAATGGACTTCGTGACGGGACTACCAAGATCGCATCAGGGACACAACGCCATTTGGGTGATAGTGGATCGCTTGACCAAGTCGTCACACTTTCTACCGATTCGAGTATCTGACACGATGGATTCTTATAGCCGCCTTTACATCAAGGAGATTATCAGATTACATGGTGTGCCTGTAACTATCATATCTGACCGAGACACGCGTTTCACATCATCTTTTTGGAAGAGCTTACAGAAGGCCTTAGGAACCGAGCTTTGTTTGAGCACCGCTTTTCATCCACAGACTGATGGACAATCTGAGAGGACGATTCAGACGCTAGAGGATATGCTTCGAGCTTGTGTACTAGATTTTCAAGGAGGATGGGAAAGACATCTGCCACTTGTCGAGTTCGCTTACACCAACAGTTACCAAGCTAGCATCGAGATGGCACCATATGAAGTACTTTACGGACGACTGTGTCGATCACCAGTTTATTGGAGCGAAGTAGGAGAGACAAGTTTGTTGGGACCCGAGATTGTGCAAGAGACGACAAAGAAAGTCAAGATCATCCGACAACGACTACTGACAGCACAGAGCCGACAGAAGAGCTATGCTGACAAGCGAACCAGACCTCTAACTTTCAACGTTGGCGATCATGTATTTCTGAAGATTTTCCCTCAACGTGGAATTATCCGATTTGGCAAAAGAGGAAAGCTTTCACCAAGATTCGTTGGACCTTTCGAGATTCTACAACGCATTGGAGAGACTGCCTACCGCTTAGCTCTGCCACCTCAGCTTGATCGAGTCCACAATGTCTTCCATGTATCTATGCTTCGAAAGTACCTAGCTCACTCGACTCACATCATTGATTGGAAAGAAGTCACCATCGACACAGACACGACGTATGAAGAGCTACCAGTACGAATCCTTGATCATGGCGAGAAGATTCTACGAGGGAAGACTATCTGCCTAGTCAGAATTTTGTGGCGTCACCGGAACGTGGAGGAATCCACTTGGGAGCGAGAGGATACTATGCGCGCCAACCACCCCTACCTTTTTGAAACTTCTACTATGTAATTTCGAGGACGAAATTTATTTAAGGGGGATAGGTTGTAAAGACCCTAAATTTTCAAATGAAAATAAAAAAAAATTAAATTTTGATGTGTGAAATCATTTATTGATTTATTTAGTTTGCGCGTTTTTTATTTTGGCCATACTTTATATCCATGGGTTTGTGCATGTGTGTGTTTAGACCCAACCCATTGGACCAATTCTTGACCCAAGCCCAACTTGGTTTAACCCGGCCCATGATCCAAATCCTTTTTGGCTTGACCCAAAACCCATTTCATCAGCCAATTCCCATTGAGCTTGTCACATGGGATAATTTTTCCCTAATGATCTCACCCACATGCTTCTTCTCCAAAATTATACGTTTACTTCCATTTTTCCCCAGCCAAACCATCTTGTATCCTGGTTTTGTCACCAATCTTCCTTCTAGATCTCATAATGGCTGAGCAATGCCACCACTCCACTCCAAAAATCTGCAACACTTCTTCTTCTCCAATGGAAAGCCATGCAAAAGGGCATTCTTACACTCAATCTCCTTCTTTATACCCCATTGTATTCCTCCTCCCTTGACAAAAACGAATTTCAGAGTTCAGAGAGTTGAGAGAGTGTCATGGTGGTGAGTTAGAGGTGAGAAGATAGAGAAAAAAAAACAATAGAAGGAGAGAGAAGAGGGAGAACTTGTTTGATACTTCAATCATCCACATCAAGCCTTAATCCTTCGAATTCAAGCTTAGTTTCTTCAATACTAAGGTGAATGAATCTATCATAACCTTTAATTTATGCCATTGATCGATATTGAGCTCCACGGAGCTCGGAGAAAACAAAACCCAGTTCTGTACTTTCGTAGAAGATGATGTTGACACCGGTGTCATAGTTTTGACACACCGATGTCTTTGCTTTCTGTATGTGTTAGTGTTCTGTGTTTTCATGGTTACACCGGTGTCATAGTTTTGTTACAACGGTGTCTCAACTCTCTGTATCTTACTAGTACTTGTTCTGGATATTCATGGTTACACCGGTGTCATAGTTTTGATACACCGGTGCCTTGGCTTTCTGTATTTTACAATGTCCTGTAATTTCATACTTACACCGGTGCCTCTGAAACCTTACACCGGTGTCATACCTCTCTGTATCTCAGTAGTACACTGCAGAATAGACCTCACACCGGTGCCTCAGTTTTGGTTACACCGGTGTCTTTACTCTCTGTATCTTAGTATTACACTACATAATTGACCTTACACCGGTGCCTCTGAAACCTTACACCGGTGCCTCTGTTATGGAATTTTGACACTTAGTTTCTGACTTAGGCTTGTTAAGGCATGGCATGTTCTATGAAAATATACTTATTTTTTATAAATAAATTTAAGTAAAGATTTCTTTACTTTAATTTTATTTAATGAAAATAAGGAAATACCCCCCATTTGGAAACAATGGCATTTACAGAAAATTGAAATTTCATCTGAATCAAAATGTCGCCCTCCCTATTTTAGTACAAAATTGGAAAATCACCAATTTTATTCCTATTCTTTGGCCCGAAACTCACCCTAAACTTATGCGTTTGAGGCGTATGAATATACCATTGTGCTTAGAAAAAATCAAGGAATTATTTCTGGGACTTTTTATCCCCTAAATCGAAACTTGAAAAATTTAACTTTTTCTATACTTAGAAAAATTTTCAGACAGCAACATTTTTCAGAAAATTAGAATTTTGCCTAAATTCTTATATAATGACTAATACACCTATAATCAAGCTCAGATTATCATTTTGAAACTTTAGGTATCCTCTATCATTATGAGATGACATCTTATTCAAAAATTAGCGTGTTAGAAGCTTCCTTGCGAAATAAAGGCATGCGATTATTGTTTATGTGTCATAGCTTGCTTATTTGTATTATCTTGTTCGCTCGATTAATCTTGCATCTCCAACACATCATCGTGTTATCATGAGTCTAGTCGTTTAAACAAAACTTAGATGGAGTCAATGAGAAACGTTTGAGGTTAGTGGAAATGACACTCGAGATTTTGACACGAGTCATAAAAAGTCACGAGCTTTGTAACGAAAATCGAGAAATTGATAAACTCTTATGTTTGGTAACTCGAGATTTGACTTACTCCTTGGGGAGACGTGTTAGGATGTCTTTAACCGGGATATGGATTTTAGCCGAACTACGTCTGTTACCACCGAGCTGTGTCTTGGAGCCGAGTCGGTCACGTCTCATGTATTTAGCCAAGTTATGTCGTGAGCCGGTTATGTTCGTAAGCCGTGTCGTGTCTTTTCAAAAATAAAACATAGTTGAAGGGGAGGAGTTAGATATTTTTTAGTCAAGGCACGACATATGGGAGACATAATGCTGGGAGCATAACGGTTGGGAGCATGGGATACGGGAGCCGATGTTTGGGTACACTAGCGCCGGATACGAGGTCAGCGTAGGGGTCGGGACCATATTGGTCGGGAATATCATAACACCACTTTGAAAAATGAAAATTTGATGACGGGCAATGCTTGTGTCAACCCGAACTTTGTATTTTGAAAGAAATTTTGGACAATTGTTAGCAATGGTGGACACTTATGTAGTCGGTTGCACGTGTCAGAAACTTAGAAACAAGTCATAGGGTTTGACTTAAAGTTACATTGTCGACATTTCATTTACTTACCGCACTTAATTGTTTAATGCTTCCGCTTATTGTCTAAACTGATTATGTCAACTCAGATTACCTTGTTTCGTTCATAATATTTGATTAATTGCTCATACTATCTTCATGATCATGCATCATTTGATCCATTGCATAGATTGAGATTTAGGGTAGTTTTATTTGCTGAGCGTTAATCGCTCATCTGGTGCAACTTCTCTGCCCCTGGCCTTTCATGCCAGGTGTCGAAGATGAAGTTGCTGAGCCCGTGTATCCAGATACCAACGGCGGTACTTTCGAGGAGGATGTCGTAGCCCCGTGGTTCACCTAGATTTATTTCGAGCTCTTAATTTTAAATCTTTAATGTAATTTCTTTAAATTCGAATGTTGTAATCAAACTTTATTTTGACTAAGTAATGGAAATATGGTTGACTTTTGATAAATTATTTTAAATTAACGTCTCCGAAATCCGGGGCGTTACAATAATCGAATTTGGTTAAGGTCTCACTGATCATAGATCACTACACCTACATTTTTCTCGCGAAGAAACTTAACCTGTAACAACAAAAGTTCAAATAAAAGAGATAAAAAAATAAACACCAATTCATAATATGTGGATTAAGCATAAAAAATGAATAAATGAAAGATCATCTTACAATTTTATCTAAGTCACCCTCGAGCTGAATAATAAGATAAAAATTAAAGAATTACATATGAAACCAAAAAACAAAAAAGGATAATTTACGTTTGAGGTCTAAAATAAGAGAAAAAACTTACATGGCCATCGATGATATGGTTGTCCATGATTGAAAGTTCTAAAGAGTTGTCCGAAATAGTAATAATTTAACAAATCGAAGTGTTGTCTAATAGAAAGGCTTAAAAGTTGAGTATGAATATCTAAAATAAAATGAAAACGAATTAAACTGATAAAATGACACAATAAATAGAAAGCAATCATAGTTTTCTATTCTCTTGGAGAAACTCACAATGTGAAAATGTTCAAATATAAAAGCTTGAAGCAAAGGGATATCCAAGAATCAATTATGTCCACAAAGTGAAAGAGGGAGTAATTAAAATGAGGGCAAGTGATTGTTTCAAAAATGATAAATTTCAGCGTAATTACCACTTATAAAGTTGTTAGAGAAATTGAAAGCGCCCACAATGAGCGCAAAGGAATAAAAAATATTTTCTGGACATTTTCAGGATAGGATTTTTTTTTCAAAAAAGGAAATGTTTTTAGTACAGAAAGGTCTTCAATATCTGTTTTCATAATAGGAAACGTTTTCAGAATAAACAGATTTTTACTCAAACTAAATTATATATTGTCGGAAATGTTTTTAGAATAGGAGAAATCTTTTAAATATTTTCAAAAATGTCTTTGGACATACATAAATATTGTTGCATGCTTTGGATTCTCCTGATAGATTTGGGTTGCTTTTAATAGAAAGTCAACGTATGGAGGGTTGATTTTCTCAATCAGAACAAAAAGCCAAAAGCTCACTATCTAACAGAAACAATACTCCCAATATTGTAGACTTGTGATCTGCAAAACAATAACCGATCAAAAAACCCTTCGCCACTGTGGCAGGAAGGTTATTCGATGATCAAGTCAGGCAAAAATTCACAAGGGTAAACAGGATCAAGCTAATATTCTCTACTAGCAAGTAACTTAATGTGTCAGAACGTCCCTTTCTTTATGAATCTGGACACTTATTTATAGATTTTGTGACCTAACCTCTGATTCCTCATCAGAATTGGAGTAGGATCACCTTCTGATTGGCCACTAATGAGGTAACTCTTACTTGGTTTCTATCCAAGAAGTTATCTTCTGCCGTTAGATTTTCATTCAATCAATACTTCTCATTATATAGAGAAAATAGTTGAAAGGTTCAACAAGAATGACAAGAGCATAGCAAAAATACCGGTATATTTAACGTTGCACCTATATAAGTATATAGGTACGAGCGTTTCTCAATTAGAATATGTTATATGCTCGTGTTATAGGCAGTCTAATGTACTTGATGAATTGTACAAGGCCAGATATAGCGTATTGAGTCAGTAAGCTAAGTCGCTATACTAGTAATCCTGGTAAAAATTACTAGATGGCTATAATCAGGGTACTTAGGTATTTAAGATACACTGCTAATTATGGATTGCACTATACATGATATCCAGGAGTACTAGAAGGATATAGTGACGCAAACTGGATATCGGATACCGATGATTCAAAATCCACAAGTGGATTTGTATTTAGTCTAGGTGGAGCTACTGTGTCTTGGAAATCTACCAAACAAACTTGTATTGCAAGATCCACCATGGAGTCAGAATTTATCGCTTTGGATAAGGCTGTTGAAGAAGCTGAATGGTTACGTCACTTCTTAGAAGATATTCCAAACTGGCCAAAACCTGTGTCTGCAATTTGCATACATTGCGATAGTCAATCAGCAATAGGCAGAGCACAGAGTAATTTTTATAACGGGAAGTCTAGACATATACGTCGACGACATAATACCATTAGACAACTAATTTCTAATGGAGTTATTACTATTGATTATGTAAGATCAAAGAATAACATCGCGGATCCGCTAACCAAAGGGTTAACTACAGAATTAGTTGTCAATACATCGAAGGGAATGGGGCTAAAGCCCATATCATAAAAGTTGCTATAACGGCTACCCTACCTAGCCGACTGGAGATCTCAAGATCTAAGTTCAAAGGAACAATCGAGTTGTATGTGACTTAAGAATATCACTGTGGAAACTATGTCTCCAACCCATTCCTATGACAAAACAGTGATGCCTGCAGCATTTAGGTTAGCAATGCTTTTAATAATTCTTATATTTTGGTAAACCAAATGGAGTGTATCAGGATACTTTTAATAAGAATCACCGATATAAATGTCAAGGGGCCGCTTCTATGAGATTGTCAAGGGCTGAAATCTCTATAAATATTCATGAACACCAGGAGTGTCCCAGGGCCATAATGGGCACAACCGTAAGAACCAAACTGCGTCATGAAGTATTTCGTGTGATGGTCTTGGTTTACACAAACGGCTGAATAGTTCAAGACATCGCATTCGCTGATTAGCTAGTAAATCCAATAGTTATTCACAAGAGAAGCTTCAAAGCCACAAGCTACCTTACTCTATACGGAATACGTCCTATTGTATTCTCAGAAACATCTGCATCTGCACTCTCATAGCATGGTTTTCTCTGCCAATTTCATTCATGTGGGGGATTGTTAAAAAAATTATTGAAAACCTCAATTTTAGAGTTACAAATTAAGTGGGACCCGGTCTTCAGACGAGGTGGTCCCACATGCCGTTGTGTTCGTCTCCGAGTAGAGATAGACCTCGTGTGGTTGGTTTTCATATATAATTTTTGGATGAATTGAAAATTGTTCTTAAAGTGAGCTATATGCTTATACATGAATGTTGGTAGAAGGAAGGATGTGGGTTCGTCCCACATTGGTTGGAGAAGAAACAATTCTTGAGTTTATTACTAGGATTTTTGCACAAGGGCTTGGCCCTTAGGGTCATAGAAATTTTGTGAGCGAGCGAGCGCACACACAATTTCACACATGCGCGCGCGCCGCCGCCGTCCAATCGATCGACGGGCTAGTCGGGTTGGGAATGGGCTCGTAGTCTGTGGGTTGTGGGCTTGGGCTTGGGCTTGATCTGATGAATATATTATTTTTAGAGAAATTAATTCGGACTAGGCTAGGCCCAACTGAATTTAATTTTCTTTTAACCCATGGCCCAACCCGCAAAAACCCGTCTTCTAAAAATATATGCATACGTGTTTTTTTAAGGGGCGCATTTTTCTCCGAACAATTGTAACTTTCTTGTCAGTCCTAACTTTTCGATCAGTTGCAATGCCTCCGAACGAACACCTTTGAGCCAATAAAACCAAAATGATGTCTTCATTTTTTCGGTACCAAAAATCTTTGCACGCACGAATTGCATACATAACTTTCCTTTCTGAGATTACACCGCAATTTCTTGGTTCGGCGGTCGAAAGGATCGAAGTGCTGCCTCCTTTCGTCGATAGTCGTTGTATCCTAGGAAACAAATGTCTGAGTGTCCCATTAGCACCAGTATGAGGGACATAATTTGCTTTAAGGACAGAGTATTTACTTGCCTCGATTCGTCAATTTTCGGAACCCTAAGATTGACTCTTATAAGTACTAATCTGTTTTGTATTTATGTTAACAGATTCTGCCTCATTTGTACACAACTATTGATTTCGGTACATCGCAAACAACAGTTTCCTCTACTAAATGAGTGATGTGTTTCATATATATTAACGTAAGGATTGACTTTGTTCGCCACGACCAATATTATTGAACATGTTTTCTTGTTTCCTGTTATTTCCTAAATGCACGTCTGACCATCAGCGAGATTTATTTCGTGACTCCATAAATTTAGTATCCTCATAACCTATCAATATTTTATTCGTAAAAATAATTTGTCCATTAGTTAATATAGGTTTATGAAATTTTATGATATGAGATTTTGTAATTAATATTTCAGTCTGAAATACTAATTTTTTATGAGATTTTCATCTGTTATTGAACAGTTCTAAGAAAATAAAATAATAAAACAATTGTTTTACAAGTTTAGAATAAATAAAAAAATTCTAAATGACAACTGTAAAATAAAATTATTTTACCAGAGAGAGTGAGTACTGTGTGTGTTGCTAATATAATGCATTGGTACTGTTTTTAGAGCATCCGCATCAGCCTCCCCAAATACCCTCTTTCTCTAATTTGAGGAGCAAATTCTCTTAATAATGCTCACATCAGTCTCTCTATTCCTTCTCCTTATTTTCCAAAATGAATAATGACTCCTTAGTTTTAGGGTGTCACTATTCACTCCTAACATTTTATTTTTATTTTTTTCTCATCCCTTATAATATTTGAATTAAATATAAAGAAAAAAATAATATTTTAATAAGATAGGGATAGAATAGAGAGTCTGATACAGAAAATATTAAAAAATATGGCTCCCTAAAATAGAAAAGTAAGATTTTCTCTCTAATTTGGAGAAAAAAATAAAGAAACTGGTGCAGATGCTCTTACTTTTTCATTTGGTAAAACCAAATAAGGGTGATGAAATGGATTTAGTTGTCTTCCCGTCTGACCTGCAAAAAGAACTTGACACCGGTGTGGTATCTCACTAACACCCCTCCGATGCCTAAGTTAGCTTGAGGATGGAGGAATTGTATTGAAATACAGAGGGAGTAAATCTTAGCAGAATGTTCGTACCTTATACCGTAGAGGCTCCTCTGTTATATAGAGATTTCCTTGGCGAGTAATCAGGAAAGGATTGAGATCATTCCCTGATTTGGTGGAGTGCATAACGGGTATTTACCCCTGTTTAGGTAACGGCATCTATCCATCATTATCCTTATCCTAAATTGGGAGATCTGATGGAGATTGTCCATATAAGGTGGAGAGATTTGAGGGATCTCAATGGGAGCCTTCTTTCCTTGTGGGGGAATGATCCGTTTAAGGTAGGAAGCTACAGCCAGGCAAAGTGTTGGCCGAGCCGACCCGTCAAGAAATGGGCTAAACCGAGCAGGTCAGACGTTGGCTGAGCCGAGCAGGTTAGATGCTGGCTGAGCCGAGCAGGTCCTACTAACCAACCAGGGCACTAGTTAGCTCGGCCAATTATCATGACCCATCAAAAGGATTGGTAATGTTTTGAAAATAATCCACACACACAGAGTCTATTTGGCTTGGGTAGATTGTTGGGATTATGTGGATTATTTAGAAAATAATTTAGCCCATTTGGGATAAATTGTTCAGCCAAACCAGGGATTTTTCAGGACCACGTGGGGGCCTTGTACATCGTTTACGGAATTGATGGAAGTACCCTTACTTTGGGTAAGTAAGGGTTACGTCTGGATTGAAAATTCAGAAGCCGACCTACAGGAAAGTCCGCCGCTCCATGAAGAAACCCAGAACCCAGGCCTGCCGTCCCACTGTGCGCGGTCGTCCGGCGCCGATCGACAGCTGGAGGAGTAACGCGGGGTCGTCAACCGGAAGCTTCGCCGCCTACGTCCGTCCGTGTCGCAGGACGCTCAGCGTACGAAAGGAGAACATAACGGCGAGTCGGAGCCCGATCCGCACCAGATCTGCGACAGCGCACCTCCGGCGACGCCCTGTAAGTCTCGGTTCTTGCATTTCCACTGTTTTAGAACTCAGTATTACACGAATATGGTTAGTATCTGCTCGGTGACGCATATCTGTTGACTGCTAAAGGTTTTCGTTCATGTATAAATGTGTGTTTTTTTTTTTTCTATTCTGATGTTGGTTTGTGCAGATTTATTTGGTTTGTGCATCCCCGAAAGTAGTATTTATTTGTTGGACCTGCGTGATTGATTTCTTGGTTAATAATCGATTGTAAAATGTTTATAACCCGAAACACTCATGTCTCTGTCTGTCTCTCGAATATCCCCTGTTCGCTAATACCACCATTCGTAGTGCTACATTTCCACACTGACATGTTGTCGACATTAGGAAACCAGTGATACCAAAAGACTTAATTTGAAGTCAGTCAAAATGAGTAAATTAGAACTATTGTATGAACTAAAGAAAGCAGAAACTATCATGTGGAAGGGACACCCAATTTTAATTACGAAAGAGCGTTAATAAGTTGCATAAAAGTTGACCAATGGGTTATTTCGAGTACCAGAGATAGCAATTATTCAATGTGCCAACATTTTTCGACCTAATTTTGCATGTGATTATGCTTACAATGTACGTACTCATGTATATGCTGAACCCAAATCAACTGGAAGTAAACTGTTTTCCCAATTTTAAGGATTGAAAATTTGCCTGTGTCTTGCTTTGGAAACACTAACCAAGCAAGCTATTGTTAGGGAATTTCTAAGAAAACAGTTTCAGAAATAGAGTAAAGGGAAGCTATTGTTAGGGAATTTCTAAGAACTACACTGCCCAAATAGAGTGATGCTTATTTGCTTGTATAGAATGTACGGGTAACCGCTGTAGTTGCACAATCTGCAACGCCCTTTGTTTGAAAAAGAAACTGGTGGTATCGAGTACCGACAAGGTTGATGATTGTCTTCACACCCAAAAAGAAGTGGTGTCAATAAAATCTAATGAAAGGGCTGCACACACAGTTATCATATAAAGCTCGAGTCATCCTATAAGTACGTTCTCCGTAAAAGAAAGAAGTTGCTAGCTTCCCAAAACAAGTGGATTATGATCAAACAAAGGAAATGCTTCCGTATTGTCTTCCCTTACTTCATCATTTGTTTGGTAACAACTTTCCGAATGTACAAGTAAAAAGAGTTTGTTTACACGTTAGTGTGTCGCTCAGTAATAAAAGCAACAAAAATGCTGCCTTATTAGTTAATTTAGACATTTACTACCGGTAAAATTGGCATCACATAATGAGTAAACCAGTTCACGACGCATGTACTTAATAGTTATTGGATATGAATTTGGAATAATTAATTTCTTCGGAGTGATACATTGACTACTGCAGTGTACCACTCCAAATGGCATCACATGATTCAAGCTGTAACTCGCGGTCTGTACTGAGGATGTGCCATTGTGGCCATGGGCCATGTGTGGTGTGTGTATCCGGGTCAGAGCGCAATCCTGGGAGGCGGTACTTTGTCTGCCCACAACCCATAGTAAGTATAAGCCACGTAAATGTAACATTCTTCGTTTCTAACCGGGTAATGCTCATAACTTACGAATTAATGAAATTCATTATGTGTTGGCCAGCCTTGCACAAGCTGGATTGGATGGTGTGACGAACGTAAACCCGATACGTCTCCGTCTGCTCAAGTCCCTACTGGATTTGTCATGTCGGACACAGAAAATGAGGTCCACTATTCAGCGCATGCGAGGGACGTTGTCCGCGAATTGCGCGCTATCAAGCAATTGCTCAAGTTCTTATCTATTTTGGTTTTGTTCTTACTATTGCATTGTATGTTTAAATGAATGTAAACTTAATTGAATACGCGTGAGACTATTATACTATGATGTGTTAAGTATTTTGTTGTTATGGGAATGACTACTGTGTGACTTCAGTTATATATGATGCTCGGTTCTTATGAGATTGTTCGCACATACGATGCATTTTTTGTGGTAGAATTTTAATATTTACCTAATGTTTTGTGTAGTTCACTCGCAGTCAAATGGTTTCACCTCGTAAGCAATTCGGCAGCAGTGCACGTCCGACCGCAGGTGGGCCTTCGACCTTGGGTCTGCAAGGGTCGGACCACATGGGATTGGACAGGGCTAATTGGTCTGCATCGATTACGACATTGTTTCTACAGTTGGTAGCTAGTGACATTCAGAAGGAGGGGCGTAGAACCGCAGGGATGGACGCACGGGCATGGATAAGGATTCAAAAGGCCATGCAGGAGAGGAGAGGGATTGTTCTGCGCCCCAGACAGTTGAAGAACAAATATCAACAGCTAAAGAAAGAATGGCAGCTGCTGGCGGACGCTTGGAAGGGGGCAACAGGGTTGGGGTTCGATTCTGAGGCTGAAACGTTCACAGTCCCTGACCACTTTTGGGAAGGACTTATGTTGGTGAGTCTTATAACATTTAAATTTCCAATTACATGGTGATATTTTTTTTATGTAATTTTATTTACGCATGGTGGATTAGTTCAGTTCATTAGTTTAGTTGTGATGTTTAGTTCATGCATCGTTGAATTGTAGGTGGTTGAATTTTAGGTTGTTGACTGTGGTGTGGTTGAATTCTAAGTGGTTGAATTTTAGGTGGATGCTTGTTTTGCATTTGACAATGTGGCAACGTACTATATTATTCCCTGATTTTTATTGCATGAGTTGGCCATTGTGTTTATATAAGGAAGCAACAACCGACATTAACTTTGCGTTCCTCCCGGATTCCAACATTTTAGCGAAAGTTTGATTTACATTCTGCCCAGGTAAATGTAAGTTAAATATGATCCGTTTCTTATGTGTATTTTGTTGTATGTGTTAGTTTTCGTGCAGCGCAATGAATTAGTGGGGAAATTCAAAACGAAGGGTTTGGATAACAAGGAACTGATGGAACAAGTGTTTGGGGATGTCACATCGGGTGGGAGGTATGCTGCAGCCGCAGGTTATGATCCGTTGGGAGAAGTGAATGTGGAATTGCTAGAGAGCTCGGGCGACACAGACGACACACAGCTGCCTGAACGTATGACCCAACGTACGGGAGACTTGAACTCACCGCCACAGGAAACGCCCAAAAATCGTCGCACAGGTACCGGTTCGGGAAGCCAAAAAAGGAAGAGCAGTTCGAGTCCCACCGTTGACCTCTCCGCAACCATCCAAGCACTAGTACAAAGCCGTGCGGCGCCTGCCCATACCATCCATTCCTCCCGCAAGAGTCTCCATCACATTGGTGAGGCAATCCGTTTGTTGTCCGACATGCCCGTTTTCGCAGACACCACATCCCCGGCTTACCAATGGGTTGTGAACTTCCTTGGCTTGAGTCCGATGATGTTGGACATATTTGTTGAGCTACCGTCCGCGGAGAGTCGTTTGTTTTGGATTGAAGGGCAGCGTGAAATGGCAGCACAAACCACTGAGCCCGGGACGGCAGCTTACCGCGCGATCCCTCCATCTTTCGTCCTCTGATTACATATTTTGTCATGCATGTTTACCACTTTCATTCTGGGATTATTGTCAGACTATTTTTTTTCCCTGCACTTATTTTTAATGTTGGTGGATAATATCGTACCTGATGCATGGATCTTAACGCTTATGATGGGCCTGGCCAATTTGGTTTTTATTTATTACCGTTGGACTTAATTTGTTGTTGAACTGCATTTATATTTTTATGCCCGTTTATCGCATAAATATTTGACATCCATTCATCACAGGAACCACATGGATGATTTCACTGCATGGGGTGATGCCCATGCGGATGGCCAGCCCCACTTGGATGACATCCCGCAAAACAACATTCCATTTTCTTTCACAGACCTTTTAAATCGCGGGATTTTACCCGACGAAGATGAGGATGGACTACACAATAATTACAGTGGACATTCAGTCCATGCTACGTACACCAACCAATATATGGAGGCAAACACAAATTTTTCATATTTCAATGCTAACAACTTTTCAGAATACGACCATGCCAGTACTTCTATTACTCAACCTTGGAATGGGGCTTCAAATCAGTTACCGGGACAGAGGATGGAGCCCACATTTGCGGAGGCTGAATCGAACGATGATGACGATTCGTTCGAGTGTACAGCAGACATATTGTGTGATGAGGAAGCACGCACCTTCGAGGACGATCAAATTGACAACCTACTCATACTAACCCAACTGCAGGAGTTCAACATTAACAACGGACCGAGTAGAATTCCTTTCCACACGTCCTCACTTACAGGATGGGCGTACGTTAACGACGTTATGAACGGGCACCCAAAGAGGTGCTACTGAGAGTTGCGTATGTCACAACATCTGTTCCTACGTTTGTGTGCCGAGATGGAGGAACGGTTCGGCTGGTCTGCCAAACGAGAGGACGCACTGAGGGTCCATGAGAGTGTAGCCATGTTCATATGCTGCCTTCGAGAATGGGACAATGGGCAAATACAAGAGAGGTACCAACATTCAGCGGAAACTGTGTTCCGACACCGGGCTAAGATGCTAGCATGCATGCGTCAATTTAGAGAGGAGTACATTCGGCCAACTTGGCCACAGGAAGAGCGACATCCGTACTTAGAAGTGCGAGAACAATATGCTTACTTTAAGGTGAGATTCACATGTATTATTATTGTTGGATACCCAAGGACGTGGGAAGATATTAGTTTGTTTTCTTTTTATTGTTTCCATACGTAGGATTGCATCGGTGCTATAGACGGAACTCATGTCCCTTGCAAATCGGAGAACGAAATTCAGCGCTCCAATTTCTAGAGTCGAAAGGGAGAACCCAAGCAAAATGTAATCGCTGTGTGTGACTTTGACCTATGCTTCACATTTGGTGCAGCGGGGTTCGAGGGGTCCATGCATGACTACAACGTATTCAAACGAGTTGTGTACGATGACGCCTTCAATTTCCCCCACCTACAACCGGGTATGAGTATCCGTCGATGGTATCATTTGTTTCAATTACGTTTATTCATGTCTCGGATTTTATGGCAGGCAAATATATTTCTTGTAAAACAACGGATTCACAATTACAAGAAAATACTATCTCGTTGATGCTAGTTACTCAAACAGGACCGGTTATATGTCTCCGTACAAAGGTTATTGGTATCACCAAGCAGCTTTTCGACAAGGCACACGAACCCCACGTGATGACAAGGAGCTTTTCAAGGCTCATTTGTCTCTCAGAAGTTGCGTGGAACGAACTTTCGGTGTTTGGAAACGAAGGTTCCACATGTTGTACGATATGCCACGGTGTAAGCTAAATACGCAAATCGACCTTGTACTTGCATCTATGGCCTTGCACAACTACATACGACGCAACACACCGAACGAAAAGTTATTCCAGGAAGCTATTAACAACCCAAATTACGTGTTTGAGGACCTGCATGATTCAGATGAAACGCAGGTTGATAACGAAGACGATATGGTGGAACCGCAAGACAGTTTCACAGATGATAATATGATCGATTTGCGTGATAGTATAAGGGCAGCCATGCACCGTGCCTGGCGCCGTCGAGGTGGGGGCCAGCGTCGTCTTTAGAAAATTGGTTATTCCTTAATCTTGCGAAGACATCCATTCGTTTTGCTAAAGTTGTATGCTGTTTCGAATTAATGTTTTTTTTCTCCCGCAGTTGTCTTATAATTTTGTTAATTTACTATTGCGGATAATTTCTTTTCCATTGTACGCGACCAACAAGTTCAATCACATATTCATGCGCACAAATGCAACAATTTTTTTCGAAACTCAGTTACGAACATATACAAAAAATTGGGACATATATGTTTCACAAAAAAAATTCGATGCCAGCTTGCGACGACATTCGGGAAAAATAAATTCATCAATCGGGTTCATCCAACCAAATGTGGATGGGCAACTTGGTCTTTTTAACATCAAAGTCAAAATAAATACAACTACATTTTGTGGTCAACATAATCCACAAATAATTTAGTCTAAACACTTTGCGCTAGAATATTCCCTACGGAAGCCAACATAATCCAATAATCCAATAATCCAATAATTTAATAATCCAGCCAGGCCAAATGGACCCACCCTACCCTAATACAAACTGTTTTACCCGCGCACCACAAGAGAGAGAAAGAGAGAGAGAGAGAGAGAGAGAGGGGGGGAGGGTAAAATCGTTACTTTAATATCAGCTGACAGATGACATTAGCGATTTTGTTACCTGCCTAACAACAAAGGAGGTAAATGCAACTGAAAACTAAAGCAGGTACATGAGGTAAGTATAATTTCAAAAAGGTGTATGTAATTGTCAAAAACCTTAGAAGAGGTAAGTCAAACTTATCCTTTACTTAATTATACATTCAAGTTATTTATTTGTATTGACGAAAAAATATAGTGCACTTGTCCAATTGCTACTAGAAGGAAAAAAAAATTCAAAAATCAATAGACTAGTTTTCGAATCAACAAATAAAGCACTTTTGTGCATAAGCTTTCAATTTTTTTGTACCGATTAATGTCTGAAGTACTTTTTTGAATTGGTGTGCAAAAATTTCAAAGATTATACTTTAAAGTACTTTATTTTTTAATTGTAAAAGTAATATGACTTTTTTATGAATTTATAAATAATAGAACTTTATTTTTTTAATTTGAAAATAATATAATTTAAAAATTGTACGACTTTTTAAATTTTAGAAATAGTTACCTTTTACGACGTGAAACGCAGTCATCGCATAAAAGATAGTCAATTTTAAAGCGGGATCATCAACTTTTGCAAAAACTATAACTTTTTGCGACGGAAATGATGCCGTCGCGAAAAGAAGTAGTTTTTGCGATTGAAAACTCAGTCATTGCAAAAACACTATTTTTTTGCGACTGCAAGACGCAAAAATATTGACCTTTTTTTTTTCTTTCTAACAGCACACCTTGGCTGCTTCACATGCTTACAGGTGGAAGTGAAGTATACAGGACCCGAAGAGTTTCTGATAACGAGAGTCAACTTGAGACTTTGAGGAGAAAATCCCTAAATCTAATACCTTTGCGTCCCCGTGTATTACTGGTTGGCTTTTTTAGGAGGAGCTATGTGTTTAGCCTTTGCGTTTGATGGACGTTTGTTGTTTCTTCTTGGCATATATACAAGCTTGTTTTGATGTTTTTGTTTTTCAAACCTATTTTATTGCTGTGGTTCCCTAAACCTATGAAGGTATGCTTCCTGGATAGTGTAATGATTAATTAAAGGAAAGAATTGATTCTTCATTAATAGGATAGTGTAATTAATGATTGAGAATGTGAGAAGCGGTTCCAACCATATCTGGACAAATCCGGTTTGTCATTTGTCCAAACGTTATCCCCCAACTTCAAAGACTCTCTAATTGTTTTCCTGATGTTGTCAAGGGTTTTAGGTACGATGGTTGCTATAACGCTTCGATTTCTCAGAACATTATTTAAATTCAATTATTAAAGCATTTGAATTAAAAATTACAAAAATGCCTTTCATTTATTAAATTGACAGAAATAAAGTTAAATCAGAGTTTAAGTACAAAAATATAAATGACACAAATACCCCTTTGAGTTTACATTTTATTCAAAAATAAATATACAGAGCTACTAAGGGTGATGTAGCCAAATTCCAGTATTGACTTTCTCGACAGGTCCTGGCTCTTCTTGCTCAACGTGGTACTTTGGTTGGCTGCTCTGCAGTATTTGGTATGAAATACTAAAGGCAGAGAAGTTGCACTGAATGAATTGTGATACTCAGTAAGAAAAAATTTATCAAAAACCAACCTACAAATACAGATATACAGCAAGTCATATATATATCATGAAAAATGATAAAGTGCGCAAGTAGAGTCACGTAGGCTTTTTATGTCATTATTACTCTTTATGTTTCTAAGAATACCATTTTTTTCCGGCATTCTTTGTTACCCGATTGTCTACTATAGAGTACTCGGTTGATATTAACAAGTCCTTACACAAGCAAGACCAAGATCTTCTACTGTCTACTCCAGTCAATACCTACATCACTCTAACTAGACCTAACTGAATACGTGGCTTTGGTGAGTCAACAAGTACCAACAATCATTAGCCACTTCCCTTTTGCCCACTCAAGATCGCCCAAGATAATGTCGTCACTCCCTCGGGGCCCGAAGTTATCGATGCAGACGCCTCCCGAAGTCACCTCCAACGGAATACACCCATCTCCTAGTTGAGGTCATTAAACAAACGAGACGATGCCAGGTGGGACTCAAAAACACATGGAACACAAATTTGGGACAACACCCAGAACACAACACTAGGCTTGATGGCCAACAAACTTGGCTCGATGGCCACCAATTATCCATTTAACGAACTTACTTGTTCACGACATGTTCCACTACTTACAATGATCACCTAACATCCTCCACTTCCGTTTTACGGTGGCATTCAAACTAATGTCCCTAACGTGGATTGAAGGTTTTCAAGTAAACACCAAGTCACATATAATTCACTACATGTGGTTTAAGCACAGTGGCTCCTCTGTGTTCACCAATTGGCATGACAACCTCATTCATCAATCTATCGCGCGATGGCCATCACATCAACTTACATTACATTAAGTCTTAGCACGACTGCTACCCTAAACTCCAACTCTTTCAGTTTTTTCACAGTTTAATCTACTATAACTGAATTACATCGCAAGCCAATTATATATCACCAACTCATGAATATTCAATTACACAACATAGGTCCACGGTCAAAGTTGGTCAAACCCTCACACAGAGTCCCACGGGGACCCGTACATAACGTGTTCATGGATGCCTATGCTATGTGTACATGCAAAACAGTGGTGATTATGGTCTGGATATACTATCCGGAGGTCGAACTACAATCTGTAAACATTCTGTATTTTGGTAGGTCGTTCGAGCAACCTAGAGCTCGATCGAGCGAGCCTTCTTTTTTTCAACAGACTCTAGTTTTTCTATTATGTTAACAAACTATACTCAATCCGAACCCTAAATCATGCTTTGACTTCCAAAATAGAAATTGATCGCGCATACAGAAACCCTACAGAACCTAGATCACAAACCCTCTATCAATTTTATGATTCCATTCACAATAAATACCAATTTCATGCTTCAACTTCACTAAAACAGCAAACCCTAACATGCAATTGATTCTACAAAATTAACCACAACCTATTGTAACTCGCCACAACCTACTGTACGTAACTTATCGATCTGGAAGTTTGTAGTGGTTTTTCCTACCTCGATCCTGAAGACAAATCAAATAAATAGACTTCAGATTGTGGATTCGTAGACTGACAGAACCTCCTTCAAGTAAGCGTCAACTCTCTCTCTCTCTCTCTCTCAAAATCCTTTCTGATTTCTCAATATAATTTCAAAAATGTAAAATGCCAAATATGCTGGGTTTAAGTAGGGAATTCCCACAAGCACGTAATCAAATCGAATAAAAACCCTAGAGTAAATCGGATCACCAAACGTTTTCTCCATTAAAGTGGTGTGCAAAAATAAAGGTCGGTCGAGCGGCCTACAGCTCGCTCGAGCAATCTCTCAATTTTCAAATGTTGAATTAAAAAGAATAACATTAAATCTATTTAATAAAAATTCATTTTATTAATTAAAAATCTAGAGTTATTACAGTTGCAACATCAACCTAAACATATTCATTACGTTAAGGATCAGTCCAACACTTCTGACCATCTAGCATAAATTCAGAAGATTTGTGTCTGATTCATGTGAGCAACAATTAGTTTGTCTCTTGCCGAATGGTGGTACAGTTCCTCCTATCACTCTTCCATCAAAACCACTCCTTTTTATGCAGTATATGGGCAAGATCCTCCAGACCATAATTTCATGGGTATAAGAACTTGTACGTTCCGCTAACTATACAGGTGAACTCATTCTAATTCAGTACGTTCATCACTATAGTTGTAATTATTTACGCATTCTATTCCTTTTTAGACGCTTGGAATTTTGGCATGGCGAGATAGGTTTAATGTGTAATTAATTATGATTACTGTGAGGTCCTTAAATACCAAAAGAGAAAATGGCATTAATTTATATACTAGGTCAGTTCAGCCGAGTGCTAGTGATTGTGAAATTGATTTTGAAAAATAGTCGATCGATTTGGCCGATTATTGACCATGCAATGATTAGGTAAGAAAAAAAGAAAAGCATGAAGAGGAACTGAAGAAAACAGTTAAGAAAATTATTGCTGTTTTATGGTGTATTGTTTGCATTCTGTTTAGGGATAAAACTTCTAAATGGTTTTATTAATTTGGGACATGATCACCAACTACGTACTTCTATTGATCAGACATTCAATTGTAGAAATAAAGGTGGCATTATCGCTTGGGAAATCCAATAGCTTGAGGCACAATTTCTGGCTTTTTTTCTTTCAGGTACAAGAAGAAATTAATAGATGGACACTGATTGACATATTATGACAAAGTGGTTATACATAATAAATATGATTGACAATTATCGCGACAGGACGTGCTAATTGATGCTTTCAATCAAATTAATCAGTATGCATTCAAACATACTAGCTGTTAATATTTTTTTGTCTCGGTTGTAATTGTCTTCCCGGCTAGTGGATGGTTAGACCATAGACACAGCTCGAAGTGCACGAAGGGCCGGCAAGGGGGTAAGCTAACTCGGATACTTTGAATTCTGAGAGGGGAAAAAAAAAACATTTGAATATCGAGTAATAAAGGGGCAACTCCAAAACTCTGGAGACCCATGGTTGTTGCACAAAGTAGAACCACAGAAGTCTCATCACCTACCATTGAATGGCTAGGCCTGATCTATGTGAAGATAAACCTGTCATAATCTAATTCACCGACCGAGTCCATAAAGTGTTTAGTGGGGACCAGAATGCAAGGGTTTTAAAGCAAGACTAGTTTTGATCCTGTTTTTATCATAAGGGGTTTGTTTAATCATATTTTCTATATATGTTAGCTTTTGTCAATCCCATGGAGGAAGAAAGTAAATGAAATAGAAAGAAATAAGGAAGGCCATCCTCTGAAAAGTCTTGTTTGTGAGAGGCAAATAATACAAGGCATAATGTATCATAAACAAAGCCAAAAAATAATAATAAAATTGAAAGGGAAAGAATTTAGGTATGAAAATGATATTCCACTCATTATTGATTAGGTAAGTAATGTGACAAGTTATGGTGTGGCCCTTATGACCCTGCGCAGGGCACAACAAAGATATTAAGAGTAAAATGCAGTGATCTCCCTCAAGAATTGCAGAGACCTTCTTTGAGATTTCTGACAATTGAAGAGATCTTTTCTAAGATTTAAAAAAATATAATTATCTTTCTTACTTTTGAAACTATTATACTCTTATCCTTGTTTTTAGAAAACGGTTAGTTTTTTATGAGGTCACTATATATATGTTTTAAAATGCCTAAAAGTTCCTTGGTAATGACTATAAGAATGGAGAAAAAAGAAAAAAAAAACTCTCTTTAAGACATATAATTTTTATTTTTCTCCTCACCTCACTAAAGATATATAATTTTTTTATTTTAGTTAAACTTTTTTTTAGAAATGCATTAGTTGATTGTTTCTTTAATTACGAATATAATTTATTTTTTTCTCCGGTTATAAACATGTCATCTAATACCGAAAGTGTCCTTAGTGTTGAGAACAAAATATGTCATTTTGGAGAAAATACCATTATTTTTATTTATCGATGTATACTATTTTTATTTATTTATGGTCATGTCATTTTCTAATACAAGAAGCGTCTTTAGGTCTAGTAACAAAATGTGTCAGTGTGAATACTATATTTTGTTTCAAGATTTTTTATATAATTTTTTTGTGTTTTTTTATTCGTCCTGATGAGAGGATCAAATAATCGTAAAAATATGAATTGGAAGTGAATTTTTTTTGATAAGATAATGTTATATACACTTAAGATAGTGAAAAATTAAAATTATTGTCAAGATATAAGATGCATATTTATTTACATAAACTTGTTCAAAAAATAAATAAAAGTCTAATATGATAAATATGATTATATACCACACATATAGTATATGTAAATATCGTTATACAATGTATTATACACATGCACATAAATAGACTAAGCATATACAGAAAAGAGCGATAAAAAGACTACCAAACGTATTTTGGTCTTTTATCTATCAAAACTAATAATGTTTGTAAGAATTTAACAGCAAGGGAAAATCGGTTAAATAGTTTATAAAGTAGTTGAGTTGGTTATATTATGTAAAATCTCAGGGGAGTCAAAAACCTCAGGGGAGGTCACTGCAATTTATCCAAAGGTTAATTAAAAACAAGAAACATCCCCCCTGTCCAAACACATCCTACTCCTCATCCTCAGGAAATGGGCAACGATGTTACATTCATAGGATGTCTGACTCGTGTATTTTTGTTCAAGTACCGATGCTCTTAAATTTGTACACGTGAAAATCTGGGCATATGAAATATTGAATTTATGATGTCGTAAGACAACATACGGGGAAAAAAGAAGAGAAAAAGATGAACATTCAAATAAGAAACACAAATTATTCGTATACATCTGGACACAGATGTGTCAGAAATTGTTACATCGTTAATCTAATGAGAGCACAATTACAAGTGAGATCACGATATTTTATTTTGAATTCTGAGACCATAGATTGTTTTGGCTCAGCTTCCCTACATGCCAAAGTTTGTGCAAAATAACTGTAAAAAGAGGCTCCGGTTTGTAGGTCCGAATAATATTGCAGTGGGTGCATATGATAAATGCCCTGAAACCACCACCAACTACTCCAAAAATTCTTGTGATGCATAATAAAACGATATGACAAATATTGTATTAGAAAATGTCAACAAAATAAAATGGGAAAAGACAGCAATTGAGATATCCATACGGGTACTGTCCCAAAAAGAGGAGGCATTTCTCTATCGTGGCTCTGTTTTTAGGCCATATCTCTGCCTCTTTGAGTACTGCAACTGGGTTTTCTTGGTTGGAAGGGCGCCAGATAGGGTTCCTGGCCTGTCTTTGAATGGGCTACCAGTTGATTTCTTAAGGTCATTACAGAAATCAATGAATTTCTCACTAATTTTGTAGGAAAATTGAAAAAAAGGTAAATAAGAGTGTTTAATTGCTATACATGGGCTTACACTAGAGGCTGCTTTACTGATTTTTCAAGTTGGGTAAGGATTCGGGAGTTATTGTAATCTAGTGGTGATAGACTTGAACGGTATGAATACTAAATAAAAGGGGTTGCAAATGATAATTTCGTACTCAATATCATCCACAATTGAACCAGAATTTCATGTACTTACTATACAGAAATCTATCAGTCTAACTTAACTTTCAAAACCGATTTATCCAAGACCTATACATAAAAGAAAAAGGATCAATATATGCCTAAGCAATTTAGAAGCTTATACTTGGTTCCAGTTCTCGTAGACTCTAACTCAGATTTCATGACCCAATATTGTTGTCATGATATGCCTATAAAGCAGAACGAAATAATTTCACTGCTGATTGCAAGATTTTGAGGAAAAAAATTACATAAATCATTTGAGAGATAGAGAGAGGGGAGTTTCCGTATCATCATTTCCAAAAACTCATTTATTTGTAACTTTCACAAGAGTTCAAAAGGTTAAATGATGCCCCCTGCTCCACCAAAAAGTTAGAAAGCAGTGATTACTTCAATTTGCACACCCTATCTCTAGGATTTTAACTGTGATGTCTTGACGTTGGGGATATTTTTAGGCAACTGTACAAGTCCTCTCTTTTGTCACACAAGTGTCACCAATATATAATATTTTGATTCTTGGTTTCCAACAAATTTCTTTTATTTTTAACTATATACTCTTTTTGAGTCTCCACAAATTCTTTCACTGTGATTACTTGTAACGGCCCATGTAAACTATTGACCCAGTAACTTGTTGAAATCCAACCACGTGACCCAAAATGTTTAAGTCCAAGTTGTTAGTAGTAATTTACATGGTTCCTTATATACCCAGAATCACTCATGTAGACTTTCGATGTGGGAGGGGACATCACAATCTCCCCACCTTTAAGACCTTGCGCTCTCGCAACGGGTTCACACTAAAGTCACCACAGCCTAACCCTGGGTCTGTTCCCTAGTGACCAAATAAAGTCCTGACCCCACACTTGATCGTGTACACGGGTCGTTCTGATACTATTTGAAACGCTCCATATTTTTATGGTACGTTATAATAAAATTAAATAGTTAATTACGCAGTGGAAAAATTTTCAATTTAAAAATAAAGGGCCCAATTCACAAATATTTATTAATTGCCGGCAAAACAATCGACCCAAAATTTAGTTCATTAATTAGTTTTGAAAACCAAAAACTCGAGTCATAATTTATCATTAAATGAAAGTAATTAAGGGGACACCCTAAGCCAAACCATCAGACTGTTATTGGTACAGCCATGGTTCTGATACATTCCTCTCATCTTCTTCAGTCTCCTGAACTTCCATATTAGCCCTGTCTCAATCTGTTCTTCAAAACCTGGTGTGAAATACCAGGGGCCAAGAAGTAGCTCCAAATGAGTAATTAACATGGAGTAGAAAAGCTTAATCTTACCCGTAATTCATAATAAACATACATGATAATAATTCTACACAATATGCAAAGAATAATAAACAAACATGAAATATACAATATCGTGCATAAACATGAATATGCAATGTCGTACATAAAACTTTCTGCATTGAGTATCTTTTAGTTATTATTATCTCCACCGGGGTCTCGCAATCCCCCATATCAAAAGTACAACCTTAGGGTCTCGTAATCCCCTTCATTGGTATCGTAGCATCGGAGTCTCGCAATCTTCCTTAGCCAAATTACTACCTCAGGATCTCGCAATGCCCTTCATTGGTATCGCAGCATCGAGATCTCGCAATCCCTCTCAGCCAAATTACAACCTCAGGACCTCGCAATTCCCTTTATCGCTATCACAATATTGGGGTCTCGCAATCCCCCATAATCCACCATAACTTCAATTATTCTGATTATCACTCATTATCGCAACAATGAGATTATCTAACTCTGCCGTTCAATTAATCTTTCAATTTCCATGCATGCATGCACAATGATCATTCGTCATGCTCAACATGCAATAATAAAATATCATCATGCGATTTTAATTAAACATGCATCGAGCATAAATTAAAATCACTAAAATCATGTGATATCAACAACATCGATCAAATCTGAGTCACGTACAATGTTCGTGGGCCCTAGCATACAAATGGGTCTCAACAAATAATAATTCTTTAATTAATCAACTAAATTAAATTAACTTTACGAATCACCACATATAATAAATATATAGTATCCTGTGGTGCAGATCCATTCCTGACATGAAACTCAATAATTATTAAATTCACAACTTTATTAATTCACGCAATCGAATACTTATAATTACTTTAACAATTAATTATTAAATATTCGATTCATATCCCCTATACAATCTTCGAACACAAATTAATCAAAATCTACTCATAAATCACATATATATGTAGGGTTAGGTCCGAAATTCCTACGTCGATCCGACAAATAAAGCACTACCGAAAATCTCACAAAATCACCTGCTGCACTGAGATCCGATTACCGCAACACTATCAAATCAACAATCAAAATCATACTTTAAATATTATATATATATATATATATATATATATATATATATATAATAGTATACTGTTAATACTAAATAATAGAATAAGTAAATACTTAAAATATTATAAATATAAAACACTACTAATAATAAATAAGTAACAATCAACCTTACATTAAGTATTATAAAAAAATATAGTGTATTAGCTTTATATAATATAATAATAAAACACTAAATAAATAAATAACAATAAAAAAAATCAAAACAAAAAGGAATGGGCATGCGACAAGAAGGAGGGAGGGAGAGAGAGAGAGAACAGAGGGAGACGACAGAGAGTATGAGAGAGATACAAGGGAGAGAAAAAAAGAAGAAGAAAGGGGGATGCACACACATAAACGAACACGAGATTTTCAAGAAAATACGTTACAAATATTCAAGACGCACGCAAAAATTCTGAAACGGTGAAAATAAATATTTGATGGATCAATGGCTTTATAAATAGACAAAGGGGGATGAATTTCAGTCCAATTAGGATTCGAATTAACAACGATAGAGTTTGAGTAGGATTTGAATACTAGGGATAAAGCTTAAATGAGATTCAAATACTGTAATAGATAATAATGAATAAAAATAATAAATAATCATAATAATATAATATCTAATATATAAAAAAGTAAATCAGATAACTCTCTCTAAATATTCAACGAATCTGGACAAAGCAAAAATAAAGAGATATACACGAGTAGAAGTTTAAGATAATCAATCAAAGATAATAATTTATTAATCTAAATAAAAATACCAAATATATAAAAAAATAAATTTTAAAAATCCGGGTTGTTACAAACTATCCCTCTTAAAAAAATTTTATCCTCGAAATTCGAAAAGTAAACTTCACTCGGTGAACAAAATATAAAAACCTCTATCCAATTCAAAAACATATAGTTTTTCTAAGAAACTTAAATAAATTTAGGTGACAGCGCACTCAAACACATAATTAACTATCTAAGTCTTGCGTTAAACAACTAAACTACCCAAACCCACAGTCTCTAGGTTCTCAACTTGGGCTCTGATACCATTTGTAACACTCCATGTAAACTACTGACCCAGAAACTTGTTAGAGCCCAACCACATGGCCCAAAATGCTTAAACCCAAGTTGCTAATAGTAGTTTACATAGTTCCTTATATGCCCAGGATCACTCATGTAGACTTTCGATGTGGGACGGGGCATCACATTACTGTTATGCTTTCACTGATTAATCTCTTATTTTACATAATTTATTAACCTCGCTGAGTATTTATTTCATCAATTATATTTTTATGTAGCTATTTCCATTCTTAGTCGTTCGATTGTGGCTTGAAATATACCCTTTCGTAAGCAGTGTGGTTAAAAAATACAGCGAAAAATGGACAAAACACTCAAGGACCACAAATCAAGATCTTACGAGGAAAAACAGTTTCTCCAAAAATCTAGTAATAACCACACTATAATTTCTCATAGTACCAATTCTGATACGTGTAAACATTGGTTTACGTAAAATGTCCAAGAAATAATTTGTGCGGGTGCGAATATTCTGTCACGCCCCGTCTCAAAAACACATGGTCGCAACCGGCCGATAGGGTTTAATCCATCAAGGCCTCAATTTATAAAACTGATTTAGGAATTTCCGTAATATCAGAGTGCAATATTAAAAAAAGTGCAGAATAACATTAAAAATACTCCCGAAGTGCTAGTGATAAACTAACTATTACATCATCCATAGTAGAATCCTCGGCTTGGTCATAGGTGGCTCGGCCAGGTATCAAAAAGTACAAAAGCATAAGTCTGAAATAGAAAGTACATTACTAACAACATGAAAATTTAATAACTTGGCGAAAATACACAAAATCATGCAGCGTCCTCGACTTCGAAAGCACTTGTAGTTGTAATCAACAATAACTCTTAAGCACTAGGCTAGTGTAAATTTCGTTATAACAATACTTATTGAATTTCAGGCAGAAAATGACTTTTCTCGTATACGTGCAATTTAAAATAATTTATATTTGACAATTATGTCAAGTGATCCATTATATTTATAAAGAATCGTAATTCTTTTTTTTGAAGTCTAACTTCTCATTTCAGGTTCTAAGTGAATTTTCACTTCTAGGAACAATTTCCATTTAGAATAATATTCAGTTATTTTATTCAACGCTCACCGAATATAGGAAGCTACCCTGTCAGATATAAAATCGGCATGACCTCATCCGGCGAATCTATCGGTCGTCTCGCCGATCCTTTAACCTTATTTCATTCACCTCGCCATATTTCTTATCCCTGGCGGTCGGGGCAACGTATGAACATTTAATCGATAATTCTCTCGATAATCTATAAAAGTAAATCCGAATAGCATAGAAATATTATTTATCAACCACATTTCTACCAAACATATCAAGCTTGACAACTTCTCAATTATGCCAATTTTCATAATTAGAGCAATTTTCATAATTTCGATAAATATCTCGATATTCCTTTACTTAATTTCAATACGAATAACATGGATACTAAAGACATAAATTTTTACCAACAAAAAATGATAAATATGTAATTTTTTTCCTAAAATCGGTAAATAAGGCATAACAAAACTCAACTCGATAGCTGTTCGCCTGAAAGCTCTCATACTGCCCTGCACGTCACCGACCTCGGGATCTAGCATAAGGATTATAGGATTTAGCATGATCGTAATCTAGGTTTTATTTATTTATTTTTATAAAAACGTTGCATATTCCGACGGTTTATTCGACTTGTGTCAAAAACGGTGTTCGATGTGTCCAAGGATCACGTGGTCTAATTTTTTTCTAAGTGTTCGGCTAAGGTACTATTTTTAAGGGTTAAGTGACGAGTCTCGGTCAACCACTAAGTTTCGGGTTGGGTCTAAAAATAGTTTGGCTTGAACGAACATTTCTGGTAAAATAATATTTTTCATTTAGAAACTCAAAAAAAATGCTCGTACGAGATAAACTCGGACTAAGTCTGCTAAGTTTGTGTCAAAACTGACCCGAAAAAGGACTGCCCGAGCAGGGGCTGCCCGAACCAGGGGCTGCCAGAACAGAAATTGCCCCAAAAGAGGTTGCCAAAATTGTTCGAATAAGGCCGAGTAGAAAATGCCCGAACAGGGTCTTCCCGAGCAGAAACTACCCGAACCAGGGGCTGTCCGAGCAGAAACTGCCCGAACAAGGGGCTGCCCGGACTGCCCAAAATTGGATAGTGTAAATTGTCCAGAAGCTGCATTTAGACAGCTGAAAAATCAGCTGTATTCGATAGTGAATTTCTCCCATTCTCGAGCCCTCCAAGCTATATCCCCTAATAAGTATTTTTTGTAGAAAAGTAGTACAATAAAAACTCCGAGCGATAAAACAAGGCATACTATCGGTAAAACTGGACAATGTACTTTTTTCCGTTCAAAAGCCCAGAACTTCGTATTTTTCAACATAATAACCTCGGGTTTGAACATTTATTAGTAGTATGGTGACTTAGCTACAAATATTATCAAAAATCTCGACTTGAAATGAAACGAGATAAAAGCAAAATGCATTTAAATGCAAGGTGCGTAAAGAGAACGAATGAAAGTCGGTACGTCCGGTCACGTTTTGCTTCGGATTTGAGAGTCCCGAGCTCAACCACGGACTGACTCGAGCCTCCTCTAACTCTCTCTTACTAGTGGTCTCCCCTCTCGTTCTCTCTCTCTCTCTCTCTAAAATGCTAGGAATTCTCAAATATGTGAAGTGTTAGTGTGCTTGTGAGGTGTGTGTACTTATAGCTCAAAATGATTTGCATGTGCTAAGTGTGTGTGTGTGTGTGCTGCCGTGTGAAAGAAGTGGACGAGCAAGTCTTGCTCTCCATGTCTTCCAATGTATGTGTTTCCATTGGCCTTCTCCAAGTATGAATGTGCTTTTAATTAATTTTTCAAATGCATGCATGATTAAAATTTTAGTGTATAATATAAGTAAGCTTAAGAAAAATATATTCATGATGGCCTACAATTCCTAGCCATGAGAAAATAGGTGGGGCTTACCCGGTCCCATCTTGACTGTTCGGTACAAAATCTGATCAATTTCGATCGCGGCCAAGCCTCGTAAAATCGATGTAAATAAAAATATGTATATCAACGCGATCGAAAACACTGCAAATTCGGTATTCTCGAGTGATCGGACATAATTCCTGTGTCCCTCATCGGTTAAATTAATAACATTATCACCTTGCCGATATTTTCATTAAAATTCGAATTTAGACGAAAGAATCATTTTTTTAAACTCCATAAAATTAATAATTATAAACTTAAAATTTTAAATTTTCAAAATAATTTAATTGATTAAATGGATCGGGGTTTCACATTCTCCCCACCTTGGGAAGTTTGGCCCCCAAACTGTCGTTGCTTTCAGGTCTGAATGATAGGTCTAATTACTCTAAAGATTAAAATTCGAATATAATATCATAAGGAATATCATTAAACCTGAGTCGAAGAGATGCGGGTACTTCTGTCTCATATCACTTTCCAACTCCCATGTGGCTTCTGCTGTGGTTTGATTCTCCCACCATACTGTGACTAGCGGCACCCTTTTGTTCCTTAGTTGCTTGACTCGGGTATCTAGAAGCCGTACGAGTTGTTCTTCATAGCACATATTCTCCTTAAGTTCGATTGGTGGTCACTCTAAAATATGAGTTGGGTCGGAACTATATCTTCTCAGCATTGAAACATGAATTCCGAGGTCAACGCGAGTCGATAGGCTACTGGTCCTACTTTTTCGATGATCTTGAATGGCCCAATATATCATGGATTCAGCTTCCCTCGCTTCCTAAATCTGATAATTCCTTTCATCTGAGAGACTTTGAGGAAGACCCAGTCTCCTTCTTGAAATTCTAACTCTCGGCGGTTAGCATCTGCGAAACTCTTTTGTCGATCTTGAGCAGCCCTTAGTCGATCTCGGATCAGACTAATCTTTTCAGTCGTCACTTGTACTATCTCAGGTCTTGTCAGCTCCGCTTTTCCAACCTTTGTCTAGCATGATGGAGATCTGCACTTTCTGCCGTATAAGGCTTCAAACGGTGCCATGCCAATGCTGGCCTGGTAACTATTGTGGTAGGTGAATTCTGCTAGAGGTAGGTGCTCTTCCCAGTTGCCCTGGAATTCCATGGCACAAGCTCTGAGTAAATCTTCCAATATCTGAATTGTTCGTTCGGACTGCCCATTGGTTTGTGAATGAAAGGCTATGCTAAGGTTCAACTTTGTGCCCATCGCTCTCTGCAAGGACTGCCAAAAACGGGAGACAAATCTTGGATCTCTATCTGAAGTGATCGTCACTGGCGTCCTGTGCAATCCAATGATTTCGCGAATGTAGATGCTAGCCATTTGATCCAGTGAATAGGTGTTCTCTATCGGAATAAAGTGTGCGAATTTTGTCAAGAGGTCGACTATTACCCATATTGAATTGTTCCCCTTGGCTGTCCGTGGAAAACCAACCGCGTAGTCCATAGCTATGTCTTCCCATTTCCACTTTGGTATAGGTAGTGGGTGAAGTAGTCCTGCTGACTTCTGGCGTACGGCTTTGATCCTCTGACATTGCAAGCATCTCTCCACGTATTTCATGATGTCGCGTTTCATTCCCATCCACCAGTACGACCGCTTCATGTCTTGGTACATCTTCATTATTCCTGGGCATACTGAAAACTTCGTCCGATGCCCCTCGTCCATAATTCGGCTCTTGATTTCTGGCTCGTTGGGTATACAAATGCTATTTCGAAAACATAAACCACCCTCGATCATAGTGAAATCAGAGTTTGGATTGGTGGCCATCTGATTGTAGATCTTCTTAAGCTTCGGGTCCTCCATTTGCTTGAGCTTAATCTCTTCCAAAATTACTGGTTCGGCCATGATTGCTACACAAAACCCCTCGATTACTCCTATTGACTCCTTCTTATAAAGGCATCTACGACAACATTAGTCTTCCCTGGGTCATACTGAATGTTGATATCATAGTCCTTCATCAGCTCAAGCCATCGTCACTGCCGTTGGTTCAACTCCTTCTATGTGAAAATATACTTCAAGCTCTTATGGTTAGTGAAAATGTCGCAAGTGACTCTATAAAGGTAGTGGCGCCAGATTTTCAGGGCAAAAATCATTGCTGCCAGTTCTAAGTCATGCGTCGGGTAGTTTTTCTTCTGAATCTTTAGCTGGCAGGAAGCATATGCGATAACCTTGTCTTGTTGCATAAGGACACACCTAAGTCCTTGATAAGATGCATCACTGTAGATTGTGAAACCTTCAGTTCCTTCTGGTAGCATGAGAATTGGTGCTGACGTAAGCCTCTTCTTAAGTTCCTGGAAGCACTCCTCTCGTTTGTCGGTCCAGACAAATGGTTCCCCCTTGTGAGTCAATTCGGTCATAGGTGTAGCGATCCTTGAGAAATCTTGGACGAACCTCCAATAGTATCCTGCGAGTCCCAAGAAACTTCAAACTTCTGTGACGGTCGTAGGCCTTGGCCAATCTACAATCGCTTCGATTTTCTGAGCATCTACCGAAATCCCGTTGCCGCTGATAATGTGTCCTAAAAAGTTCACACTTCTTAGCCAAAACTCACACTTCTTGAGCTTGGCATACAACGTCTCCTCCCTCAACGTCTATAGTATGGTTTGCAGGTGCTTAGCATGCTGCTCTTCATTCTTGGAGTAAATGAGAATGTCGTCAATAAAAATGATAACGAAATCATCAAGGTACTGCTTGAATACTCGATTCATCATGTCCATGAAGGCTGCCGGTGCGTTGATCACTCCGAATGGCATTACTAAGAACTCGTAATGCCCATAGCGAGTTCAAAAGGCTAACTTTTCTACATCTTCAGGCTTGACTCTAAGCTGGTGATACCCTGATCGTAAATCAATCTTTGAAAACACCGTGGCTTCTTGCAGCTGGTCGAATAGATCGTCAATTCTCGGAAGCGGATAACGATTTTTTGATGGTGACCTTGTTTAGCTCTTGGTAGTCAATGCAAAGACGCATCGTTCCATCCTTATTTCTAACGAATAAAACCGGTGCTCCCCAAGGCGAGAACTAGGTCGAATGAAGCTTTTGTCGAGTAATTCATCTAGTTGTATTTTTAACTCTTTTAGTTCAGCTGGGGCCATTCTATATGGCGCTTTGGATATCGGTTGTGTTCCAGGAATGATATCAACAGAGAAACTTATTACCCGTTCAGTCGGTATCCCGGGCAATTCATTAGGAAAAACATCAGGAAAATCACATAGAATAGGAATGTTGGCAACCGATGGGCCCTCCGACGAAGTTGGCAAAATACTACATAGGTATCCTTGACAACCCTTTTGCAAGAGTTGTCAGGCTCGAGTCATAGACACGAAACACAGGGGTGTAACTACTCTCTCACCCAAAAATCCAATCTCCGCTCCATCGAGGTTTTTAAATACAACACACTTATTAGCATAGTCAATCGTTGCCCTAAATTTGGATAACCAATCCATGCCAAAAATGATATCAAAATGCTTCATATCAAACGGAATCAGATCTGTGATCATGCATAGGCCATCAATTTGTAAACATTACAGTCTATATACTTAGTAGAGCAAATCGCGCCCTTATTCATAGGTTGGGAAATCAGTAAATCATAACCCAAAGGTTCGGCCTCCCTATTCATCTTAATGGCAAACACTTGGACACAAATGTATGCGAAGAACCAGAGTCAAAAAGTGCATATGCTGGTAGAGAATCGATCATAATGTTACTTGCGACCATGTTTTCATTGTTGGCTTGGTCCCCTGGAACGATGGCGAAAGCTCGACCGTGTTGCTGACCATTGTTGTTAAGATTCCCTTGATTGTTGTTGTTGTTCCTATTTTCCCCAGGCCTAGCTACCTGTCTGTCATTGTTTCTCTGCACTTGGCCATCCTGACCTCCGATTGGAACAGTGTTAGCCCCTGTCTTGACATTTGGGTAATTCTTCCGAATGTGTCCAACTTGTTCGCATCCGAAACATTTCCTGGCCTCTACCTTCCTCCAGCATTCTCCTCCGTGAAGTTTTCTACAGGTATTGCATGGTGGTCTTTGTCCTCGATTTTCATTGTTTCTGTTATTCTGTCTCTTCTGTTTGCGATTTCCCAATCCTCCAACTGCAGAGTTTTTCTGCTTTCGATTCTCGTGGTATTTTCTGAACTTGTCAGCATCTTGTTCAACCAAAATCGCCTGATCCAACACCTCAGCATATGTGGGCAGTTGTAGAGGTCGCACCACCTTCTTTATGTCGTGTCTCAGCCCTTGCTCGAATCTTTGAGCCTTCATGTCCTCTGTTCCCACCAGATGTGGGGCATATTCTGCAAGGTTGGTGAATTCTTCTTCATAGTCCGCAACAGTCATAGGTCCTCTTTGCCGAAGTTATTCGAATTCTGCACACTTGGCGTGCTGCATCGCTTTGGGCATATACTTCTCTTTGAAGATCTCCACGAATCTAGTCCAAAACATCCTTGGCTCCCCAACTTTCTTTAGGTTCCACCATCGGTTAGCTTCTCTTGTCAGTAGGTACGCTCTAATTTCCACCTTTTGCACTTCTGTGTACCTAATCAGTTGAAGGTTCCTCTCCAATTCAGCTAGCCGTTCATTTGCTCGTACTGCATCCATGCCTCCATTATATGTTGGCGGTTTCAGTTTTAGAAATTCGCGAGTGAGTGAGAGATCTGCCGTGGGGACATTGATAGGTGGGTTTTGCTGGTTGTTATTTTCTGCTTCTATTGGTACTTGTGGACTAGGTTGTGGCACTGGCTGTTGTTGAGGTGTGACTTGTTGTGCTTGACGTTCGAACGCTTGCTGCTGGGCTTGCATAGCCCCAATGAGTGTCTGCATCATGGCCCTCATTTTTGCCATTTCATTCCCTCCATTCCCGCTTTCACTCTTGCTGGCACTTCCAGTTGTCCGAGTCCTCACCATTTGAAGTAAAGATGCAAAGTAAATAGAGGGCAAAAGGATCACTTCATTCCTTTCATCCGATAGTACACAAGATATAGTCTTGTTAGTACTGGCCTTAGCGTGATCGTTACTTAATTATACGAGTTACGTAGGTAATAACAGATAGCCAAGTAACTATTACATCCAAGTGTGTGATCATCGTGTCTCAAATCTCATAGCATCGGGGTTTTACTTTAAAATCCAAAAACCATGCTCTGATACCATCGTTGTCATGACCCGTCTCAAAAACATATGGTCGTGACTGGCCGATGGGGTTTAATCCATCAAGGCCTCAATTTATAAAACTGGTTTAGGAATTTCCGTAATATCAGAGTGCGATATTAAAAAAAAGTGCAGAATAACATTGAAAATACTCCCGAAGTGCTAGTGATAAACTAACTATTACATCATCCATAGTAGAATCCTCGGCTCGGCCACAGGCGGCTCGGCTAGGTATCAAAAAGTACAAAAGCATAAGTCCGAAATAGAAAGTACATTACTAACAACATGGAAATTTAATAACTAGGCGAAGATACACAAAATCACGCAGCGTCCTCGACTTCGAAAGCACCTGTAGTTGTAATCAACAATAACTCTTAAGCACTAGGCTAGTGTGAATTTCGTTATAACAATGCTTATCAAATTTCAGGCAGAAAATGACTTTTCTCGTACGCATGCAATTTAAAATAATTTATAGTTCACAATTATGTCAAGTGATCCATTATATTTATAAAGAATCGTAATTCTTTTAGAAACAACTTCCATTTAGAATAATATTCAGTTATTTTGTTCAACGCTCACTAAATATAGGGAGCTACCCTATCAGATATAAAATCAGCATGACGTCATCCGGCGGATCTATCAGTCATCGATCCTTTAACCTTATTTCATTCACCTCGCCATATTTCTTATCCCCTGGCGGTCGGGGCACCGTATGAACATTTAATCGATAATTCTCTCGATAATCTATAAAAGTAAATCCGAATAGCATAGAAATATTATTTATCAACCACATTTCTACCAAACATGTCAAGTTTGGCAATTTCTCAATTATGCCAATTTTCATAATTCGAGCAATTTTCATGATTTTGATAAATATCTCGATATTCCTTTACTTAATTTCAATACGAATAATATGGATACTAAAGACATAAATTTTTACCAACAAAAAATGATAAATATGTAAATTTTTTTTTCTAAAATCGGTAAACAAGGCATAACAAAACTCACCTCGATAGTTGTTCGCCCGAAAGCTCTCGTACTGCCTTACACGTCATCGACCTCGGGATCTAGCATAAGGATTATAGGATTTAGCATGATCGTAATCTAGTTTTATTTATTTTTTTATAAAAACATTGCACATTCTGACGGTTTATTCGACTCGTGTCAAAAACGGTGTTCGATGTGTCCAAGGGTCATGTGGTGTAATTTTTTTCTAAGTGTTCAACTAAGGTACTATTTTTAAGGGTTAAGTGATGAATCTTGGTCAACCACTAAGTTTCGGGTTGGGTCTAAAAATAGTTTGGCTTGAACGAACGTTTCCGGTAAAATAATATTTTTCATTTTGAAACTCAAAAAAAATGCTCGTATGAGATAAACTCGGACTAATTCTACTAAGTTTGTGTCAATACTGACCCGAAAAAAGACTACACTAGCAGGGGCTGCCTGAACAGAAATTGCTCGAAAAGGGGCTGCCAAAATTGTCCGAACAAGGCCGAATAGAAACTGCCCAAACCAGGGGCTGCCCAAACAGGGTCTTCCTGAGCAGAAACTACCCGAACCAGGTGTTGTCCAAACAGGGTCTACCCGAACAAGGGCTGCCCGAACAGGGGGCTGCCCGGGCTGCCCAAAACTGGACAGTGTAAATTGTCCAGAAGCTGCGTTTAGACAGCTAAAAAATCAGCTGCGTTCGACAGTGAATTTCTCCCATTCTCGAGCCCTCCGAGCCTCGGGTGCAACATGCATGCATGCTAAAATGTGTCGTCTACAACCCCTAATAAATATTTTTCGTAGAAAAGTAGTAGAATAAAAACTCTGAGCGATTAAACAAGGCATACTACCGGTAAAACTGGGCAGTGTACTTTTTCCCGTTCAAAAGGCCAAAACTTCGTATTTTTCAACATAACAACCTTGGATTTGAACTTAGTATTATGATGTCTTAGCTACAAATATTATCAAAAATCTCGACCCGAAACGAAACGAGATAAAAACGAAATGCATTTAAGCGCAGGTGCGTAAAGAGGACGAATGAAAGTCGGTACCTCTGGTCGCGTTTTGCTTTGGATTTGAGAGTCCCGAGCTCAACCACGGACTGACTCGAGCCTCCTCTAACTCTCTCTTGCTTGTGGTCTCCCCTCTCCTTCTCTCTCTCTCTCTCTCTAAAATGCTAGGAATTCTAAAATACGTAAAGTGCTAGTGTGCTTGTGAGGTGTGTGTACTTGTAGCCCAAAAGGATTTGCATGTGCTAAGTGTTTATGTGTGTGCTGCCGTGTGAAAGAAGTGGAGGAGCAAATCTTGCTTTCCAAGTCTTCCAATGCATGTGTTTCCATTGGCCTTCTCCAAGTATGCATGTGCTTTTAATTAATTTTTCAAATGCATGCATGATTAAAATCTTAGTGTATAATATAAGTAAACTTAAGAAAAATATATTCATGTTGACCTACAATTCCTAGCCATGAGAAAATAGGTGGGGCCTACCCGATCCCGTCTTGACTGTTCGGTACAAAATCTGATCAATTTCGATTGCGGCCAAATCTCGTAAAATCGATGTAAATAAAAATATGTATGTCAACGCGATCGAAAACACTACAAATTCGGTATTCTCGAGTGATCGAACATAATTCCTGTATCCCTCGTCGGTTAAATTAATAACAATTATCACCTTGTCGATATTTTCATTAAAATTCGAATTTAGGCAAAAGAATTATTATTTTTTAACTCCATAAAATTAATAATTATAAACTTAAAATTTTAAATTTTCAAAATAATTTAATTGATTAAAAGGATCGGTGTCTCTCTTCTAAATCACTCCATGATCCTGCGCAGTGAACAACCAATTAGCGCCAGTCGGGTTGTTTCCAACCTAATGGCACTCCGATGCTAAAGTCAGAATACAGAGAGATCAAATATATGTTCCCGATGACGTGCACCTTTCTTTCCTTGAGCGCAGCGCCGCTCATAACTATCGGCCTGACTATATACACATCCCCATGATGGCCATCATCGAAGGGGGATTCGGTTTCCTCTTCACCCATGGCTCCGACGAGCCTTCAACAAGCTCAACCTTGCTCCCAACTAAGTATCCATTAATTTTTGTAGGATTATCATGTCAATCGTTCTGCTGAAAGAGCTGTACAGTCTTGACTTCGAGTTCTGTGATATTTTTAGAGTCTACTCCGCCTCCAAAAATGCCAAATCAAAGAGACACCACCTCTAGAGTTAGTCAAGATACGAATCTCTGGCCACTGATCTACCTGATTCAAACAAATATGCCGGGGATGTGCTCGAAGTTACCGGCAACTTCGAGTTTGGCCCTGGCGAGCATGAATACCCCATTTCCCGCATTTTGTGGGTTTTAGGTATAGCTCTTCTCCATTGTTAGACCATATATTATTATTTTTGTGTGCTCGGCTTTAGTCTTTTTATTTGTTCTCTTGTAGACAAGGACGCCATCAATTGTTTGAACTCTGAATCTCGGTCCGCTTAGATTTTTCAAACTTTTCGGATTCCAATCGACGACCAAGATGTTCTAGCTATTTTGGAGTTCGACCCCCACTAAAAATATGGGCTTGATGACTGCCAGGCCGAATGGGCTTCTTCTAGCAAGTTTCTGCAGTATCTTGACCGTTTGGATCTTCCAACCAATGCCGCGCAACCAAGAATGGAGCACATTCTGCGTCAAAATGCCAAATCAATTTCTTCACGCTTTGCTGACCTGTCGGTGTCTACTACTCCTTGTCCTCCAGTGGTTGTCGCTCGGTCACATTCTACAATGCCGATGGTGTCTCCTCCTGCTAGCCACAAGTGTCCAAGGGAGCATTCGGTCATGGAGGTGGAGAACATCGAATGTTTGTCTTTTGCTTGGTCTGCTGCCTCTGGTGGGGAGTGAGTTGGCCAAGTTGAAGCTGTGCCCTAGAAGCCTAACTTTACTGCTGGCAGGACGAAGGTCACCTATTCTAGCCCTATTCCCGAAAGTGGGCTCGCTTGCATCCTATCTTGTGCAGTTTTGCTATCGAAGGACGTTGAAGAGATGCTGACGACTGTGAAGGCCCTTCACCAAAGTGCTCTGAAGGTAGGTTCTGCCTCCCTTTTATTTTCTATATCCTCAAAATTGTTGTTTTTAATAGTTTTTATCTATTTCTTCTAGACCGTGTAGACTCTCTCGGTCATTGACTAGCATCTTTCGGAGACAATGAAGGTCACCAATCGATCCCTCCAACAACTGGCTACCGAGAGAGAGCTACGAAAACAATGGGAGCTGGAGATTGCCTAGCTAAAAGATGAGGTAGCTCAGTTGACTTCTAATATCGACATCGTTCGGAATGCCAATGATGATCTTCTGAAGAAGGCCAAGGACTTGCGAGAGAAGAACAAAGAAGTGGCGCATGTTGCCTATAATGCCAGTTTTGATGAGGCCGAGTGTCAATGCGAGAGCGAGCTTGTCAAGGCTCAGGATATCATCTATCGATACAGTTGGGTCGATGCTCTAAAGATCGCTGATGTTCTTGCCGACTCGCCACTACTGCAAGACCTTCCTGCTTTCCCAAGTGTAGCCCCGGCTACTACACCTGCCACTGAAGGCAGCCTCCCTGTTGGTCAGGATGGGGAGATAGTGTTTACTGTCGCTTGGGGGGAGGAGGCTCTTACTAAGGATGTCCCATAATTTTAAGTTTCTTTTTGCTTAACCGATGCCGAACTACGGCATTTGGTCGGCTTTTCTTGTGACTTTCATTCCTCTATACTTTGCTAGTTGTTTATGTTGAATTCCATGTTTTTCTCTGTTTTTTGTTTGATTTCGGCTGATACACTTGCTATTTATTTACTTTGGCCGATCGATATGGCTTACACCTTTTATATGCAATAGACGTTAGGCCTATTATGATTTACTTCGGCCAATGTGCCTTTCATGTTTTTTATTTGCAATGGCCGATGTGTCACTTACCATTTCCTCATCCACTGAGGGTTTTGAAAACTGGCAAATTGTTGCAAACTCTTTGTGGCTCGATTGTCTCGGCTACCCCTAAGGCTCCAAAAATGGACCTGACCTTTTTGTGAGCTCCTCGATCGTTCGAGGTCGGTCTAGGGGTCCTTTGAACAAGGACCCTAATCTTGAACATTTGTGTTACTAGCGTACATTTAGAATTTTGACATGTCTCAAAAGGTAATTTTATTGCTAAATGAAGGAATCCTAGATTGCTATAAAAACATGTAGTAAAGAAAGAAACGAAAACAGTTATTGGTAATACTTCTTAAGATTGACGGCACTCCAAGGGTTTGGCATGGCTTTGCTGGTTATGTTTTCCAGTCGATGGGCACTTGTGCAAATCTGTTCCGTATCTCTGTATGGCCCCTCCCAGTTTGGGGAGAGTTTCCTATCAGGCTCTTTCTTCGCGTTGGCCACCACCTTTCTCAAGACTAGTTGTCTAGTTGAAATGTTCATTGCCGGACCCCTTGATTATACTCTTTGGCCACTTCTTGCTGGTAGGCAGCCAATTGGATGCGGGCTAAGTCACATTTCTCCTCGGCCAAGTCTAGATCCTTTGCAATTTCTTGGCTATTATGATCTTCATTGAATTGTTCAGTTCGAATTGTCAACAGGCCTACTTCGAGTGAGATTACGGCCTCTGTGCACGCCTCGTTGTGGTTCGGTTGGCCCGAAGCATGCTTGGTAGTTCTTCCATCCATCGGCCTTTTGTTGCTAGCAACCTTTTTTTGATTCTGGAGACCATCGTTTTGTTGGAAGCCTTAACTTGTCTGTTACTTTGCAGATAGCATGGTGTGGAACTGTAGAATTTGATCCTGCGTTAGGCACATAAATCGATGAAGAGGCCTCTTCGACAAACTGAGCTCTATTGTCTGGGATGAAAGTAAAGGGATGTCGAACCTAGAAACGATATTCTTCGATGGTGACCAGTGTTTCGGCTTTCACCCATTTCATAAAGTAGTCGGTTGTGGTCATAACAAATTTAAACCTACCTAGAGCTGTCAGCATCTTCCCCACTATATCCAAGCCCCATTGTGCAAATGGCCATGGGCTCATCAGAGGCATGAGCTCTTCGGTCGGCTCCCAAATTAGTGGAGAGAAGCGCTGACACTTGTTGCATATTTGCACAAACTTTTGTGCATCTTCCATCATTCTAGGCCACCAATAACTCTGTATGATTGTTCGGTGTGCTAGGGACTATCTATGTGATGTGCCTCCCTTTTGTCAACAGGCAGCCTGTCTTCCTTCAAATATGCTATAACGAGATCCATCCAGCTTGGACAGTGTTTAGTCATCAGTGCCTCAATAGATTCAGTGGTTCAATACTGGGTCGGAAGATTCTGTCGATTGAGATTGTTTGGTGGCCATTGACTTTTGCTGTCGAAGTGATGCCTGCCTGCACATCGACAAGTAATTTTCCTTCCTGGCAACCTGTCCGACTTGAACCTTCCAAAATCTTTGAATTAGTTCAATGGCTTTACTCATATATTTGCCCATCAATCCGTCCCTAGTTTCGTACTCACCAAGATCTAATTTACTACTAATCATGAATCGTTGTGGATGACAAATTTTCCTGCACCGATCACTTCGGTCGTCTTGAGTTGTGCTAGTAGAGTTTCATACTCGACTTCAATATTCATAGCATGAAAGTCGAACTGAATGGCATGCTCATAAAGGATGCCCTCTGGTGAGATTAGTAACTCCCCTACTCTTACTCCTTTGTTGTTGGAAGCACCATCCACGTACAGTGTCCAAGTTTTGCCACCGAGCTCACCCATGGTAGGCACTGCCGGCTAGTCGTTAATTGCTGCAATGTCTAGCCAAGGTGTAAATTTAGCCACAAAGTCAGCCAATGTCTAAGTTTTGATGGCTGTTCGGAACTGATATCTGATGTTGAAGTCTCCCAACTGGACCGCCCATCGAGATATCCTCCTTGAGAGGTCGGCGCTTTTAAGGACGGCCTTAAGCGGGTATTCTGTAAGGACTATAATTGTGTGCCCTTGAAAGTAAGGGACACCACTATGAGTGCTAAAACAAGCTTTTCCAATGGAAGATACTTTGTTTCAGTGCCCAGAAAGGTCTGGCTCGCGTAATACACAAGGCTATCCCCAATTTCAGGTCAGACCAATGCCGACCTAATAGTGTGGGGTGATACAACTAGGTAAAAGAATAGGGTCTCGCCGACAGTGGGCTTAGTTAGGGGGGCCCATGGTGAGATATGCTTTGAGCCAAATGAGGGCTTCGTTGCATTCCTCATTCTATAGGAAACTACGATGACCGTTCTTCTTCAGGCATTCAAAGAATGGTTGGCTTTTATCAAACGACCGGTTGATGAATCGATTAAGGGTGGTCGCCATGCCAGTAAGCTTCTACACTTCATTGTGGTTGGCTGGGTGAGCTATTGGATTGCCCAGATTTGACCCGGGTTGGCCTCTATGCCTCTTCGTGTCACCAGGTGGTCAATAAATTTCTAGAAATGACAATGAAGACGCACTATGATGCATTCAGCCCCCTTAGTGTGATAAACGCCATTTTGTCTTGATCCAGGCCAACCCTAGTAGGCATCCATGAAAACTCATGCGCTCTCTAGTCGTCGCATCCAACAACTGATCAATTCTTGACATAGGGAAGGTATCCTTTCGTTATTCAGGTTGGTGTAGTCAACACAGACCTTCCAAGTGCCATTCTTTTTTTATTACTATTATGTTTATCGACTAGCTGGGGTACTGCACTTCTGTGATAGCTGTTGCCTCCAACAACTTGTCAACTTCTTCAATGATTGCATCTATGTGGGTGATGGCTGATCAGCAAGCTTTCTGAACCACTGGCCGACGAGTTGGATCGACCTATAGGTCATGACAAATGAACTTGGGATTGACCCCCGACATTTCGTATGGTGTCCACATGAAAATAGATATATTGTCGATCAGAAACTTCACCATTTCCTCCCTCTCGTGCTCGCTTAAAGATGGCCTGATGAGAAAGAAGCACTCTGGGTCCTCTTTTATTGGGACAATGATTAACTCCTCTACTGCCTTTTCGCTTGCTAGTATGCCGACATCTTCCAATACTAGTAGGTTTGTTAACTTCACCGAGTTAACTTGCACTGGAGTGGACTTGCTTTTTACTGCAGCAATGTAACTTTGCTTGGCCGACACTTGGTTGTCGTAACTACTTTCCACCCTGTTCAGCGTAACGAACCGAAGTACTTGATGGTAGGTGGAAGCCACGGCTCCTAACTTGTGCACCCAATCCTTGCTGACAATGGCGTTGTACGATGACGAGACATCTACCATAATGAATTCTATCCATAATGTCACTGATCTCGCCACATAGGGATCATGAACTTGCCGAGCGGCCAGATCAGGGCTCCGATGAAACCAACCAATGGTAACTCAATTGGTTGGAGATCGGTTTCTTTGTACCCCATCTATTTTAATAGGCTATAATACATTATATTGTCCGAGCTGTTGAGATCCACTTGGATCCGCTTCACGAACCATGAATCAATTTCCAATTTTATAAGTAGGGCATCGTTATGTGGATACTGTACTCACTCTAGATCTCTGTCTGTGAAGATGATGACTCGCTCCAGGTCCCTTTGGCACTTCTTGGGAGCCGACTCCATACTCATGACTTCTTGTCCTGTAATGAGTTGCAGTTCGGCCTTAAGCCTTTCTTCCTTCGCCAAGTCCATCATACTGTGAATAACATTGGTGGTCCTCACCTCTTCGGCATCTATTGCCCGAATGTCTTCGTCTTCTGGTGCACTAGCCCAAGTCTTCTCTTCGTCAATCCATTATGTTAAGCAGCCCTTGGCCACCATCTCCTCCAGGAAGGTTTTGAAATGCCGACAGTTTGCCATCATGTGTCCACGATGCCTGTGATATGAATACCGCAACCTCTGATTCATTGACTTCGACTACCCCATAAGCTTGTCTAGCCGTTTAAAGAAGGGTTTGTGTTCAATCTTTCAAATAAGTTAGTACAGAGGGATTCTGAACACCATTTTCTTGGCCACATTTTCAAATGGGCGAATTTGTTTCTTTTCTCCCGTCTGTATGATATTACTTTCCCTTTGGCGCTTTCTGTTTGGATCTTTTTTGCACGTACAATTTTGTTTGGCCTTGATCCTCGCTTCCTTGGCTTCTTCAAGTCACTCGTGTTGTTCAATCCAACCTATTAGTGTTAGGATTTTATACTAAAAGCTATGACTTTATGTAATAGATTAATATCTGTTTGAATTATTTAAACAATTATTTCTTTTCTTGATGAGAATCTTTATGGGCAATATTTGTATTATATCTTATCATATTGTACATGAGTGTCTTTTATTCCACATAATAGATAATCTGGTGTGTAGAGTTTGACTTACACACAGAGGATCAAATTATCAGTTCTTGTAAAATATAAGTCTTTGGTTCACAGTCTTAGGTGGAATTGGACACACCACCAGTAGGACTGTAACACAGTGTTTTATAGTAGGCCTGTCTTGACTACAAAAAATGGTATAGTTTTAACTCACTGTGTTAGTACACTTTGTGTATATTGAATAGGACCACATTGAGGTCATTGTATTTATACTGACAATATAATACAATTTATATCTCATGGTTATTATTTGTGTTTGTACTCTTAATCCAAAGATAATTAATCCATGTATATATTTAATGTTGTTGACTTTGATTCATTATAGAGTGAGGCCTTATGGGCCAATAGTCTCGATGAGTTAGGTCACAATATTAAGTGTATGACAACTACTAATTTTTAATGGAATTCACGTCCCTTTATAGGGATTGATGATATCCTCTTGAGGAAGCTTATAAGTTTCGATTATGTCAAACCCTGCAGGTGAATATTAGTATCCGACATAACGAATAATTTAAGTGGAAGGTCTCAACGAAATTTATAGATGGTGATTGAATAAATTGTCAGTAATTTATTTTAATCAACGGGTATCTGTAATCTTGACGTGGGCAGATAAATAAGCATTTAATAACATGGAGTTTGAAATATAATTTTGAAATATGGGAGGAGAATTCAATTATAATTCTGTAGTAGTATGAATTATAATTTATCTAATTCGGAATTAATCTGGGTTGGGCTAGGAATCCCGAATTATATAGGATGCCCAACCCATACTTCTCTTAGGGGTCCCTATCGTAGTCTATATAAATATTGTTTTCCCTTCTAGGTCAGACACAACTTGATATTCGAAAAATTAAGAGAAGTTCTGTGAAAGTAAGGAGGTCACAATTTTGAGCCTACCCTCAATACGTGATCAAGGTGCAATAAGATTGCGGTAGAAGATCTCGTGGTAAGTCAAGCGAGATCATTCTAGCACTGCTCCAAGTTCGATCAGGATCAAACTGCAAAGATAATCGAGATCAAATCAGACAGATGTCAAAGGTATGAACCCTAATTCCGCCTAGTAGGGCTTCTTAAGCACTAAGGGCTAACCTTCTCTCATCTCTATGAGTGGTGACGCAATTAAACCATAATTATTTCCACTACATAATTATGGTTGAACTCTGGGTCTCAAGAAAATTAATATAATATTACCCATTAAATGTTAATATTATAATATCAAACCCCTTCGCCAAGCAATGTCCATAAACAACAATTGGTCATTAAAAAATTAGAGTCAAACCAAAGCATACTTATATTTTAATTCCATTGAATACTAGTTTACTTACTTTTAGTCTAGAAAAACATTCTAATGAACGTTTCATTAAAATGACTAGTACTAGGTTCCAAAGACTAATCCAGTGAACTAACTCAAGGGGACATTATACTTTATAATAAAAGAGAGAGTGAATTCCATCTTGAAAATAAAGTTCTCATAGTCCTAGCATAAATCACCCAACCCACCGAAGTGTTGATCAAGTAAAACCTCACTCGTTGGTGAATCAAAGTGGCACATGATAGAAACTTGAGCTCATTTATTTTCTCAAGATTAAGAGTACTGAATTATAATTGGCATTATAAGATTTACACTTAGTGTGACAATCGTTAAAATAATATGGCTCTTATGATGGTCCTTCAATGTGTACCGTATACGTCAACATATATATAAACTTGAAATCTTTCACTTTAATGATTGAGATGAATCATTCTATCTTATAAAAGTTAATTATGTTGCAGTTGACCTGATAAATAGTCCCTTTCTAACACCAACTGTGAATAATTTTAAATTACAAGCAATTATGATTTATATCTCAGGTATGGAAATCACATTCACATACATAAATCATATTCAATGTAATTTAGAACTTATGTTATTCATCTCATGAATCATTAATATTCATCTCATGAACTATGTGCAATGTATAATATAAAATATTTCCGAATAATAAAATAAAACTCTAATTGTATACGAGAAATAATAAATAAATTAGTATTGAGGGCATTAATCCCAACAGTTTTTCCATCATGCATTTGTCTATTGAATAAAAATGCTGGAGAACAACATATTAGGTTGTCGGTAAAATTAAAAAATCATTCCGGTGTAAGCAAAGAGTGAAAAGAATTATATGAAAATATATTTAGGTGTACAATTTGTGAAAAAGATCATGTCATTTGACAGGTTTAACATTATTGAAAGTCTTGTTTTTAGGTGTACGTTATTATCACTTTCTTTCAATTACGTTATTTCACCGTTCTAATTTGAAGAGTAGATAGCATCCTTAAACTATATTATATATTTATCTTATTATCTTTTCTTTTTTTTATTCTCGTTTGTGCTTCAAGTTTTTATTTCTCCGTATGTATTTAAAGTTTTCTTTATTGGTAATATAATGTTGCCTAAAACTCATAGACCTCCCTTAAGATTTGAAACAAATATAGAGATCTCCCCTGAGATTCTAATAAACACACTAATCACCTCTCATATTTTATAAACTATTTAGCAAACATGCTCATGCCGTTAATTATTGGCAAAAATCATTAGTTTTGACGTTTTACCTTTTCACTAATTAAACGTCTTGGCAAATTCTTTCGCTGATTAAAATTCGTCTATTTAGTGTTTTTTACCTTTCTTTTTTTCATATATTTAGTCGATTAGTGCTTGTGCATTTAAAAATATGTATCATCTTTAGTATATGTACGTGTATATAGAAAATAAAAGAAGAATAGTAAATTATATTGACTTTTTTAGATCACTTATATCATATATAAAACTGAAGAGTTTGCTATGTACACATACTTTCTGTAGACAAAATATACATAGAAATAAAAAAGAACCAAACATGTAAATTAAAAAAATTATTTTAATTATAAAAATAACTACACAAAACAATCAAAGTCAATATTTCAAGTTCTAATAAAAAAGAAAACATTATTATGTAATACGTAAGCTACAAAAACTTTTGTTTAGTAGACACGTGAGAATTTTTCTCTTGATATGATAGTTAGTCTAACGACCCATTCTCGCCTTATACAATATTGTTCGCTTTTGCCACCCAAACCATATAGACTTCCTAATATATCACCCATCCCTAGACTGCTCCAGGACGAGCACTTTTAACCACAAAGTTCTATATGGTTTTGGCGTCATCACGACTTTAAAAGACCTTGTACAGGGTAGGTTCATGATCTATTATAAATACCACTGAAGTTACATCTACCAAGCAATGTGAGACCTTTGACCGCCTATCCAGATGTGCACTGAGACACCACCTCTTGAATGCTGCCTCACAACTGACACCAAGTAAAGACCCTAAATTTTTAAATACAAATAATAATAATAACAAATAAATAAATAAATTTTGATGTATGAAATCATTAATTGATTTAATTAGTTTTGCGCGCTTTTATTTTTAGTCATACTTGGATTTGAGCTTGTGTGTGTTTGGACCTAACCAATCAGGCCATTTACCCTTGAGTCCAACCCTTGACCCATTAGCAATGCATGAAACTTGACTCAAGCCCAACTTGGTTTAACTCGACCATGATCCAAACCCTTTTAACTTGACCCAAAATCTAGTAGATCAACCTTGTTCCATGGACCTTGCGACATGGAATTATCTTTTTCTTAGTCATCATCTCACCCACATGCCCCTTCTCCAAAAACATACGTTAGTCTACTTCCGATAACCTCTTCCTCCATTGAGCACCAAATCCTTGAAGGTCAATCCTCTTTCCCCAGCCAAACCTCCTTCCACCCATGGTTTTGTTACAAACCTCTCTTCTAATTTTCATTATGGCTAAGCAATGCAACTACTTCACTCCATCAAAAATCTACAACAATTTTCCTTCTCCAATGAAAATCCATGCAAGATGCACTCCCACACTCAAGCCCTCTCTATTTCTATACTGCCCTCATCACCATCCCATATACGAATTTCAGTGTTTAGAGAAGTTGAGAGAGTGCCATGGTTGTGGGTTGAAGGTAAGAAGTTAGAAAACAGTAGAGAGAGAGAGGAAGAGGGAGAGCTTCCTTTGAACTTCAATCGTCCAAATCTAAGTTCCAATCATTCGATTCAAGCGTAGTTTCTTCAATACTAAAGTGAATAAATCTATCCCTAACCTTTAATTTATGTCATTGATCTACATTGAGCTCCACGGAGCTCAGAGAAAATAAAACCCAGCACTGTATTTTCGTAGAAGATGAAGTTAGCACCGGTGCCTTAGTTTTTGATACACCGGTGCCTTTGCTTTCTGTAGTTTACAATATTCTGGATTTTCATACTTACACTGGTGCCTCAGTTTTTCTTACACCAGTGTCTTACCTCTCTGTATCTTATTAGTACACTACAGAACTGATCTTACACCGGTGCCTCTGTTATGAAAATTTCTTTACTTTAATTTTATTTAATGAAAATAAAGAAGTACCCCCCATTTGGAAACAATGACATTTACAGAAAATTAAAATTTCATTCGAATCAAAATGTCGCCCTCCCTATTCTTCCTATACTTTGCCCGAAACTCACCCTAAACTTATGCGTTTGAGGCATATGAATATACCATTGTGCTTAGAAAAAATCAAGGAATTATTTCCGGGACTTTTTATCCTCTAAAACGAAACTTGAAAAATTTAACTTTTTCTACACTTACAAAAATTTTCAGACAGTAAAATTTTTTAGAAAATTAGAACATCGCCCAAATTCTTACATAATGACTACTACACCTATAATCAAGTTCAAATTATCATTTTGAAACATTAGGTATCATATATTATTATGAGATGACATCTTATTCAAAAATTAGCGTGTTAGAAGCTTTCTTGCTAAATGAAAGCATGCGATTATTATTTATGTGTCATAGCTAACTTATTTGTATTATCTTGTTCGTTTGATTAAACTTGCATTTTCAACGTATCATCATGTTATCATGAGTTTATTTGTTTAAACGAAACTTAGATGGAGTCAATGAGAGATGTTTGAGGTTAGTGAAAATGACACCCGAGGTTTTGACATGAGTCATACAAAGTCACGATCTTTATAACGAAAATCGAGAATTTGATAAACTCTTACGTTTGGTGACTCGAGGGTTGACTTACTCCTTGGAAAGATGTGTTCGGATGTCTTTAGCCGAGATATGGATTTTAGCCGAACTACGTCTGTTACCACCGGGCTGTGTCTTGGAGCCGAGTCGGTCACGTCTCATGTATTTAGCCAAGTTATGTCGTGAGCTGGTTATGTTTGTAAGCCGTGTCGTGTCTTTTCAAAAATAAAACATAGTTGAAGGGGAGGAGTCAGATATTTTTTTAAGTCAAGGCACTACATATGAGAGACATAATGCTGGGAGCATAACGGCTGGAAGCATGGGATACGGGATCCGATGTTTGGGTACACTAGCGTCGGATACGAGGTCAGCGTAGGGGTCGGGACCATATTGGTCGGGAACATCATAACACCACTTTGGAAAGTAAAATTTTGATGACGGGGAATGCTTGTGTCGATCCGAACTTTGTATTTTAAAAGAAATTTTGGACACTTGTTAACAATGGTGGACACTTACAGATATGGGTCGGTTGCATGTGTCAAAAATTTAGAAACAAGTCATAGGGGTTTGACTTAAGGATATGTTGTCGACATTTCATTCATTTATTGTACTTGCTTGTTTAATGCTTCCGCTGACTGTTTAATCTGATTATGTCAACTCTGATTATTTTGTTCTATTCATAATACTTGATTAACTGCTCATACAATCTCCATGATCATGCATCATTTGATTCATTGCATAGATTTGAGATTTAGGATAGTTTTATTTGCTGAGAGTTAATCGCTCATCTGGTGCAATTTCTCTGCCCCTGATTTTTCATGCCAGGTGTCAAAGATGACGTTGCTGAGCCCGTTTATCCAGATACCAACGGCGGTATTGAGTAGGATGTCGTAGCCCCGTGGTTCACCTAGATTTATTTTGAGCTCTTAATTTCAAACCTTTAATGTAATTTCTTTCAAATCGAATGATTGTAATCAAACTTTATTTTGACTAAGAAATGAACATATAATTGACTTTTGATAAATTGTTTTAAATTAATGTCTTCGAAATTCGGGAAGTTACAGAGTGGTATTAGAACTCTAGGTTCCCCTTCACTTGAGACCTAGGGTAGAATGGGTACCACACATTTTAAGCGTCGTATATCGGGATAGTCACTATTATGCGATTAATTATATTGACCGATATCATATAAGATAAGTTTAACGCATATACTTATATTTTTCTTGTAGATGTCTTCTGACTTTGACTTCGACCCTGTGGAGCATTACCTTGTTGACCTTTCTGAGTAGGAGCTAGATGGAGTTGATGCGATATTACCCGCACCATTGGCTTTACCATCGCCTGAGATTATTGCACCCCTACCACCTTTTGAGGGTGACATGCTGCTAGATTAGGATGAGGGTGATGATGATCTCGCGGAAAACCATGCTGATGACGAGGCAGATTCGAATATGGATGACAACGAGTTCGATGAATTGATCATGGGGCAGGCTAAGGAAGACCCTGAGGAGTCGGTGTTCGATGAGGTTGACATTGAGGGAGAAGAGCCCTTAGAGGAAGACCCGGAGAGTGACATAGAGCACCCCTTGACCCCAGAGCCGGACTGGAGTGCACTTGGATGTGACAGGCTGGAGTACTTGGGATGGCCCAGTTTGATATGCGCCGGGCACGATGATTTACGTGAGGATTGCCCTAGCAATTCGTAGCTATTGGAAAGCTAGAGGAGAGCCTTACTACTTAGGACCATTGGCCATCATTGAACAACTGCAAGATCAGAGGTATCTACTCAACGTACCGGCCGGATTTTTGAAGAACGTAGGAAATTTTGTGCCGAGACACATGCTGAAGAAACATCCACCATTGGACCGCCAGCTAATCATCAACCCACGGGGCAACCTAAACTTCTTCGACGTTGACAACTACACTGACACCCCATTCAAGCTTGAGGATCGACGACAGGTCAAACCATGGGATCCCGACTCATGGTGTTACAAGGTTTACTGGAGGTGCTATGGGATTGTCGAGGCCACCCTAGAGCGGGAGTACTTGCTCCGACGCGATTATCCGAGCCTCGTTCTTTGAGAAACGTTAGTAGGACAGTAGTAGGGTGATCGTTTTGTGGGACGTCAGATGACGTAGGATGCACCCTTAGTCGGATAGGTTTTTTTTTTGTTTGCATGTAGGCCATGTGTCATTTTGCTGTATACATGCATATTTCAGATGTACTTGCATGTTCTCACTTATGATGTAATGATGTTATGTTGATATGATATTCCTAATATTAATGAACCATCTATTTTGTCCCTAAACTTAGCATATTTACTTAACTGTAGATGGTTAAGATACGAAACGGGGCTAACACTGGTAACCAAGCCAGATCCAGCAACGCGCACGCTAATCTTTCACCTCCACCCCCACCTCACGTTGCACCTGGTTTGAACGACTTTAACCAGTTCATGCGAGCTTTCTTCAACGCTACACGAAACCCCCAACAGTTTGGACCGCAACCTCAACATCATGCTCAGCCAAATTGGAGTGCACTACTCAATGAATTCTGCAAACGCCGACCTCCAATCTTTTCTGGCAGGACGAACGCTGCTATAGCAGAGACCTGGCTGAAACAGACTGAGAAACTACTCGAGATCATGGAAGTTCGAGACAATGGTGACCGAGTGGCACTAACAGCCTACCAGATGCAAGGCGAGGCTGACCACTAGTGGGATGTAGTCAAGACAATGCAAGATGTGCAGACAATGACTTGGACTGCCTTCAAGACTCTCTTTCTGGCCAAGTTCTTCCCAACACCTGTCAAACAGGCACTTATTCAAGAGTTTATAAACCTCAAGCAGGGAGGACTGACAGTGACCCAGTACGCTGCACGCTTCGATGAGCTATCTCGTCATGCACCTGAGTTCGTGCCGACCGATGCTTCGAGAGCAAGAAAGTTTGAGTGGGGACTGAGCCCCCATATCCAAAGGAATGTCATATCATTGAAGGAGGAGACCTATGTTGGTATCGTCGGTGGAGCACTAATGATGGAGAGAGAATCTATTGATTCCAAGAAGATATGGGATCAGAAACACAACAAACAGACTCCAGGAGGACCAATCATGAACGACTCCAACCACCACAACCAAAAGCCGTATAACAACAGCAACAATCGCCCATAGCAGCCACAACGGCAGCACCAACCTCAACAGCAAAGGGGTAACCAGTACCCTAATCTGAATCAGAATCAGACCAACAGATAGCAAACAAGGTCAACACCAGTTGTGTGCTATGGATGCGGAAGAGAAGGTCACATCTACAGCCAGTGCCCTCAGAATGCTATAGGAGTGAACGAGCAACCTTTGGGAAAGGCCCCGACCGGGGGACAGATGCAAAAGAACACTTGGAACCAACCCAAGCCTGGTCAGAATCAGCAGAATGGAAAGTTTAAAGGACCAACTGGACCAAACCAGAATAATGGAGGGAAGATCTTGCACTCCAAGGAGAAGCTGAAGAAGAGGAAGTTTTCGACCTGTCTGTGATCCAAGGTAACCTGATTCTATTCAACTTTTGCATCAAGGCATTATTTGATTCTGGAGCATCGCACTCGTTCATATCTGTTGCATGTGCTGACACTTTGGGATTAGAAACTGAACCACTTGGATCTGTCATGAATGTTACATCACCCTTAGGAGGTATTGTATCCGTGGCATTAGTATGTAGAGGGTGCGAGATTGAGATTTTGGATTTACGCTTGACATGCGACTTGCGGGTTATAGACATGGCAGACTTCGATGTTATTTTGGGCATGGATTGGCTATCTGCCCACTGAGCAATTATCAACTGCCATCAGAAGACGGTATTTGCCTACTCCCAGGATGGAACGTGTTTCAAATTTAAGGGGGATAGGCAGGAACCTTCATCGTAGCTAAAGGCACGATCTAGGTGGCACGACAGTTTTACTGGATGGCTGCAAACCTAACGCTAAACGATGAAGATCGTATAGAGTTGGGATTACCACGTGTCGTGTGCAAGTATGCCGACGTTTTTCGCGAAGAGCTTCCTGGACTACCACCATCGAGAGAGCTGGACTTCACCATAGAACTTGTACCCGGGACTGCACCGATCTCCATGGCCCCTTTCAGAATGGCACCCGCGAAACTCAGAGAACTGAAGACGTAGTTGCAAGAACTTATGAATGAGGGATTTATTCGACCGAGCACGTCACCATGGGGAGCACCAGCCTTGTTCGTGAAGAAGAAGGAGGGAACACTTAGATTGTGTATTGACTATCGTCAGCTCAACCGTGTGACAGTCAAGAACCGCTATCCACTTCCGAAGATTGATGATTTATTCAACCAACTCAGATGAGCCACTTGGTTCTCTAAGATTGATTTGAGATCTGGGTATCACTAGTTGCAAGACAAAGAATCGGATATACCTAAGACGACATTCCGAACTCGCTATGGCCACTACGAGTTTGTAGTGATGCCTTTTGGTTTGACCAACGCGCCGGTAGTCTTCATGTGTTTGATGAACAAGATTTTTGCGCCATATTTGGATCAGTTCGTTGTGGTATTCATTGATGATATTTTGATATATTCGGCATCAAAAGAAGCTCACGAGCAGCACTTGAAGATCGTACTTCAAACTTTACGAGACAACCAGTGTATGCCAAAGCCAGCAAGTCTGAGTCTTGGCTAAGAGAAGTGAAGTTTTTAGGACTTGTGGTGTCAGAGAAAGAAATCTTTGTGGACAATAGCAAGATTGAGGCGATTCGAGATTGGAAGAGGCCTACTACAATATTCGAGATTTGGAGTTTCTTGGGACTCGCAGGATACCATAGATGATTCATTCTGAATTTCTCGACATTGGCTAAACCAATGACTCGATTGACTCAGAAAGGAATCAAGTTTGACTGGGATGAAACTTGTGAGAAGTCATTTCAGGAGCTGAAGGATAAGCTCACCAATGCATTGATACTCACCATTCCAGAGCGAGATGTGGGTTATGTCGTGTATTGTGACGCATCTAGGGATGGATTGGGATGTGTGCTGATGCAGAATGATAAGGTCATTGCTTATGGTTCACGACAACTGAAGCCACATGAGAAGAACTATCCAACGCATGACTTGGAACTAGCAGTCGTGGTTCACACGCTGAAGTCATGGCGTCATTACTTGTATGGGGAGAAGTTTGAGGTATTCACAGATCATAAGAGCCTCAAGTACATATTCACACAGAAGGACTTGAATATGAGGCAGAGACGCTGGATGGAGTATCTCGAAGATTACAACTTTACGCTTTCTTATCATCCGGGTAGAGCTAACGTTGTGGCTGACGCTCTCAATCGCAAGTCTCGAGGACATGTTGCTAGCCTAGCAGTACGGGAATGGAAGATGCTAGGGAAAATTCAGGAGTTTGGTCTCCAGCACAACGAGATAAAAGGAGGATCATGGTTGTATGCATTCACAGCAACACCAGGATTGCATGCTGAGATTCTGAAGGTTCAGATGTTTGATCAAGAATCAGAATTTATCAAATGTCGATTAGCCAAGGGAGAAGCAGCAGTAGGTTGGACAGTTGGCACCGATAAGGGTTTAAGATATTTAGGACGGATCTTTGTGCCTGATTTTGGGACACTACGAGAATCAGTTCTAAAGGAATTTCACCGATCAAGTTTCGCAGTCCACCCTAGAGGAAACAAAATGTATAAGGACTTGAGACGATCTTATTGGTGGAGTGGAATGAAGAATGATATAGCTAAGTATGTTGCTACTTGCCTCACCTGTCAGCAAGTCAAAGCCGAGCACCAGAGACCGAGAGGAACTCTTCAACCTTTACCTGTGCCGGGATGGAAATGGGAACACATTGCAATGGACTTCGTGATGGGACTACCAAGATCTCATCAGGGACACGACGCCATTTGGGTGATAGTGGATCGCCTAAGCAAGTCGTCACACTTTTTACCGATCCGAGTATCTGACACGATGGATTCTTACAACCGCCTTTACATCAAGGAGATTATCAGATTACATGGTGTGCCTGTAACTATCATATCTGACCAAGACACGCGTTTCACGTCATCTTTTTGGAAGAGCTTACAGAAGGCCTTAGGAACCAAGCTTTGTTTGAGCACCGCTTTTCATCCACAGACTGACGGACAATCTGAGAGAACGATTCAAACGCCAAAGGATATGCTTCGAGCTTGTGTACTTGATTTTCAAGGAGGATGGGAGAGACATCTGCCACTTGTCGAGTTCGCTTACAACAATAGTTACCAAGCTAGCATCAAGATGGCACCATATGAAGCACTTTATGCACGACCGTGTCGATCACCAGTTTGTTGGACCGAAGTAGGAGAGATAAGTTTGTTGGGACCCGAGATTGTGCAAGAGACGACAGAGAAAGTCAAGATCATCCGACAATGACTACTGACAGCACAGAGCCGACAGAAGAGCTATGCTGACAAGCGAACCAGACCTCTGACTTTCAACGTTGGCGATCATGTATTTCTGAAGATTTCCCCTCGACGTGGAATTATCCGATTCGGCAAGAGAGGAAATCTTTCACCAAGATTCGTTGCTTTCGAGATTCTACAATGCATTGGGGGGACTGCCTACCGCTTAGCTCTGCCACCTCAACTTGTTCGAGTCCACAATGTCATCCATGTATTTATGCTTCGAAAATACCTAGCTCACCCAACTACATCATTGATTGGAAAGAAGTCACCATCGACGCATACACAACATATGAAGAGCAACCAGTACGAATCCTTGATCATGGCGAGAAGATTCTACGAGAGAAGACTATCCGCCTAGTCAGAATTTTGTGGTGTCACCGGAACATGGAAGAATACACTTGGGAGCGAGAGGATACTATGCGCGCCAACCACCCCTACCTTTTTGAAACATCTACTATGTAATTTCGAGGACGAAATTTATTAAGGGGGATAGGTTGTAAAGATCCTAAATTTTTAAATACAAATAATAATAATAATAATAATAATAATAAATAAATTTTGATGTATGAAATCATTAATTGATTTAATTAGTTTTGCACGCTTTTATTTTTAGTCATACTTGGATTTGTGCATGTGTGTGTTTGGACCTAACCCATTAGTCCATTTACCCTTGAGTCCAACCCTTGACCCATTAGCAATGCATGAAACTTGACTGAAGCCCAACTTGGTTTAACCCGACCATGATCCAAACCCTTTTAACTTGACCCAAAATCCAATAGATCAACCTTGTTCCATGGACCTTGCGACATGGAATTATCTTTTTCTTAGTCATCATCTCACCCACATGCCCCTTCTCCAAAAACATACGTTAGTCTACTTCCGATAACCTCTTCCTCCATTGAGCACCAAATCCTTGAAGGTCAATCCTCTTTCCCCAGCCAAACCTCCTTCCACCCATGGTTTTGTTACAAACCTCTCTTCTAATTTTCATTATGGCTAAGCAATGCAACTACTTCACTCCATCAAAAATCTACAACAATTTTCCTTCTCCAATGAAAATCCATGCAAGATGCACTCCCACACTCAAGCCCTCTCTATTTCTATACTGCCCTCATCACCATCCCATATACGAATTTCAGTGTTTAGAGAAGTTGAGAGAGTGCCATGGTTGTGGGTTGAAGGTAAGAAGTTAGAAAACAGTAGAGAGAGAGAGGAAGAGGGAGAGCTTCCTTTGAACTTCAATCGTCCAAATCTAAGTTCCAATCGTTCGATTCAAGCGTAGTTTCTTCAATACTAAGGTGAATAAATCTATCCCTAACCTTTAATTTATGTCATTGATCTACATTGAGCTCCACGGAGCTCAGAGAAAATAAAATCCAGCACTGTATTTTCGTAGAAGATGAAGTTAGCACCGGTGCCTTAGGTTTTGATACACCGGTGCCTTTGCTTTCTGTAGTTTACAATGTTCTGGATTTTCATACTTACACTGATGCCTCAGTTTTTGTTACACCGGTGCCTTACCTCTCTGTATCTTATTAGTACACTACAGAACTGACCTTACACCGGTGCCTCTAAAAACCTTACACCGGTGCCTCTGTTGTGAAATCTTGACACTTAGTTTCTGACTTAGGCTTGTTAAGCCAGGGTATGTTCTATGACAATATACTTATTTTCTATAAATAAATTTAAGTAAATAAAATTTCTTTACTTTAATTTTATTTAATGAAAATATGGAAGTACCCCCCATTTGGAAACAATGGCATTCACAGAAAATTAAAATTCCATTCGAATCAAAATGTCGCCCTCCCTATTTTAGTACAAAATCAAAAAATCACCCGTTTTCTTCTTATACTTTGGCCCGAAACTCACCCTAAGCTTTTGCGTTTGAGGCATATGAATATACCATTGTGCTTAGAAAAAATCAAGGAATCATTTCCGGGACTTTTTATCCTCTAAAACGAAACTTGAAAAATTCAACTTTTTCTATATTTAGCAAAATTTTCAGACAGTAAAATTTTTCAGAAAATTAGAACATCGCCCAAATTCTTACATAATGACTACTAGACCTATAATCAAGTTCAGATTATCGTTTTGAAACATTAGGTATCATATATCATTATGAGATGACATCTTCTTCAAAAATTAGCGTGTTAGAAGCTTTCTTGCGAAATGAAAGCCTGCGATTATTGTTTATGTGTCATAGCTAACTTATTTGTATTATCTTGTTCGTTTGATTAAACTTACATTTTCAACGTATCATCATGTTATCATGAGTCTAGTCATTTAAACGAAACTTAGATGGAGTCAATGAGAGACGTTTGAGGTTAGTGAAAATGACACTCGAGGTTTTGACATGAGTCATACAAAGTCATGAGCTTTATAACGAAAATTGAGAATTTTATAAACTCTTACGTTTGGTGACTCGAGTGTTGACTTACTCCTTGGGGGGATGTGTTCGGATGTCTTTAGCCGAGATATAGATTTTAGCCAAACTACATCTGTTACCACCGGGCCGTGTCTTGGAGCCGAGTCGGTCACATCTCATGTATTTAGTTAAGTTATGTCATGAGCCGGTTATGTTCGTAAGTCGTGTCGTGTCTTTTCAAAAATAAAACATAGTTGAAGGGGAGGAGTTAGATATTTTTTTAAGTCAAGGCACGACATATGGGAGACATAATGCCGGGAGCATAATGGTTGGGAGCATGGGATACGGGGGCTGATGTTTGGGTACACTAGCGTCGGATACGAGGTCAGTGTAGGGGTCGGGACCATATTGGTCGGGAACATCATAACACCACTTTGGAAAATGAAATTTTGATGACGGGCAACGCTTGTGTCGACCCGAACTTTGTGTTTTAAAAGAAATTTTGGACACTTGTTAATAATGGTGGACACTTACAGATATGGGTCGGTTGCGTATGTCAGAAATTTACAAACAAGTCAAAGGGTTTGACTTAAGGATATATTGTCGACATTTCATTCATTTATTGTACTTACTTATTTAATGGTTCCGCTGACTGTTTATGTCAACTTTGATTATTTGTTCTGTTCATAATACTTGATTAACTGCTCATACAATCTCCATGATCATGCATCATTTGATTCATTGCATAGATTTGAGATTTAGGGTAGTTTTATTTGCTGAACGTTAATCGCTCATCTGATGCAATTTCTCTGCCCTTGGCCTTTTATGGCAGGTGTCATAGATGATGTTGCTGAGCCCGTTTATCCTAATACCAACGGCGGTACTGAGTATGATGTCGTAGCCCCGTGGGTTATATTAAGTAATTTGACAAAGTTGATTAATATAACCCAAATTTAATTTGATTTCAGCATTTAAATCGTGAATAGAATAAAATTTAAAATATTAAGTAAAATAAGTTAAATTAAAGATCATGACAGTTGTCCGATGAGATAGATTAAAAATGTATATATAACGCCTCGATTTCTCGAAACAATAATTAAATCTTTTTATCCAATTATTAAATCAATTGAAATATAAATTACAAAAATGCCATTTTATTAGTGAACAGTGAAAATAAAGTTTAATCAAAGTTGAAAATGTGGAAATGTAAATGACAAAAATACCCCTTAGGGTTTACGTTATTTTGTTTCAAAATAAAGTAAAGTAGAGCTTCTACAGGTAAAGTAATGCCACCATTGTCCTCCTCAGCTAGTCCCGTTTTTTCAAACTGGGAGGGTTCTTGAACTGCTCCGCAACATCTGGTATGAAACACCAGGGCAGAGAAGTTACACTGAATGAGTTGTGACACTCAGTAGGAAAAAATCACCGGAAAACCACACATATATAGATATACAACAAGTCACAGAGTTCATGAAGAAGGTTAAAGTACAAAAGAAAAGTCACCTAAGTTCGTTATGCCGTTATTCTTTTAAGTTTCTAAGAATACCCTTTTCCCCAGTATTCCTTTTTAGCCGACTGTCTAGCATAGAGTACTCGGTTGATATTGACAAGTCCTTACCGAGGCAAGGCAGAGACCTTTTACCGTCTACTCGAGTCAATACCTACTTCACTCTAACTAACTCGGCCGAAATTGTGGCTTCAATGAGTCAGGTACCAACGATCCTTAGCCGCTTCCCCTTTGCCGGCTCAAGATCGCCCAAGATAAGGTTGTCACTCCCTCAGAGCCCGAAGCTGTTAATGCAGACGCCGCTCGAAGTCACCTCCAACCGAATGCACCCATCTCCTAGTTGGGGTCCAAAACAAACGGGATGACACCCGGTGGGACTCAAACCCACATGGAACAAGCCCGGTGGGACTCAAACCCACATGGGACAACACTTGGCACGATGGCCAAAATAGAAAACTTGACACGACGGCCACCAATTCCATTTATCTATTTAATGAACCTACTTGTTCACTACATGCGCCACTACTTTACAATGTTCACCTAATAGCCTCCGATGTTGTGTTATAGTGGCATTCGAACCAGTGTCCCTAATCGTGGATTCTAGGTTTTCACATAATCACCAAATCATGCCATAATTGAAGATCTACGTTTTTAACCACATCAACTCATTCATGTTCAACAGTTTCCACAACGACCTCAACAAACTATCAACACGACGGCCATATCAGCATTTAACAATCTTGGTTAGCATGATGGCTCATTCTATACTCCACTTTATTTCTACACATTCTATTTTTCACAACCACTAACACATATTAACATTCAAAGCATTACTAACATGCGTTATCATACAATTTTTTGGTCAAAGTCTAGTCAAATGCATACACGAAGTTCCATGGGAACCCGTGACCATACAAATCATGCATGTGGATGCCAGTACAAAGTGTTCATACAAAACAGTGAGGATTGGGGTCTGACTTTATAGCCAAGAGTGCATTGATAGAAACTACAACTTTTTGGATTTTCATAGATCACTCGAGCGGTCTAGAGCTCGCTTAAGCGGTCTACCTACACTAGGTTCTGGTTTTTAGTTTTAGAAAATTGACAACTCACTCGAGTGAGCTATCTTTTCCAGCAACTTTGGTTTTAGGGTTCTAAACACAAATTGCTTGGTCCTAACCGTAGATCGGTGATTCTGGCTTCAGAATAGAAATTAAATACAAAAGCAAAAACTTTACACAGCCCACATCAATAATACTCCATCAATTTAGCAAACTAATCAACCGATACCACGAATTTCATGCTTGAACTTTAATATACATAAAACCCTAACATGCATACTAGCCAAGAAATTGACAGCGCACCTATTGTAAATCCTAATTTGTAGATTGATAGTGGTTCCCCTATCTCAACTCCTTTAGATTAAGCACGAAACAAGCCTCGGATCAGCAAATTTCGTGCACGGATTGAAGATTTCTTGCTAAGAACACTCTAGAAAAAATTAACTTCTCTTTCTCTCTCTACCTTTGATTTCAGTATAATTTCGTAAAGGAATAGAAACTAATCATCCTATGTTGTTTAAATATAGATTTTATCACTTAACACGTACTAAAATCAATTAAGAATTCTGAATAAATCCGATCCCGAATGTTTCTTCTCCATAAATGCCATAATTGCAGCAGCTCTAAGATTCAGAATTCAAATAGGTCGTTTGAGCGGCCTTGAGCTCGCTCGAGCAATCTATAAAAACAAAGGTCGCTCGAGTGGTCTCCCAATTTTCAAATGCTGAATTAAAAGATTAATATTCAATTTGATGTCAGAAATTTATTTTATTAATTAAAAATTAATTAAAAATCTTAGGGTTATTACAACCTACCCCCTTAAATAATTTTGTCCTCAAAATTGACACGGTAGAGTCTAGGTAAATAGCTTGGGGTGGCTAACTCACATAGCCTCCTTTGTCACCCAGGTTGACTCTTTGAGCTTCCAGTGTTAGCATAGAACCTTTACAAATTTGATGTTCTTCCCTCGAAGATTCTTCTCCATGCTATTGAGAATCTAAACTGGCTTCTCCTCGTACGTTGTATCTTCATCCAACGTTACATTTTTCCAATTCACAATGTGTGTTAGTAAAGTCATCTACTCCTTGAGCATTGACACATGAAATACATTTTGAACTCGATCAATCTGTATAGGTAAAGCCAACCGGTAAGCCACTTCTCCTATCTTCTCCAAGCTCTCGAATGGCCCAATGTACCGTGGCATAAGCTTCCCTTTCTTGCCAAATTGTGTGACTCCACATCTAGGTTTGATCTTTAAGAACACGTGGTCACCTTATTTGAACACCGAAGGCCTTGTGCACTTATCGACATAGCTTTTCTACCTATTGTGTGTAGTTAACAACCTCTACTTGATGATCTTGATCTTCTCCATGGTTTCCTATACCAACTCCGGTCCCAAGAAACTCATCTCCTCCACTTCAGTCCAACAGATAGGAGATCGACAAGGTCGTCCATACAAAGCTTCGTATGGTGCCATGCCTATGATAGATTGATAACTACTGTTGTCCACAAATTTCACCAGCGGTAAATGTCGTTCCCAGTGGCCTTGAAAATCTACCATACAAGCTCTCAACATATCCTCGAACATCTAAATTTTCTACTCCGATTGTCCTTCAGTCTGAGGATGAAAAGCTATACTCAAGTGCACATTCATTCCCAGTGCCTTTTGTAGGCTCTGCCAAAACACCGACGTTAAATGAGGATCCCGATTAGACACAATCGTAACTGGTACACCATGTAGTCATATAATCTCTCGAATGTGAAGTCGGCTATAAGATTCCATTGTGTTAGACATCTTGACCGGCAAAAAATGCGATAATTTGGTCAATCTGTCCACCACTACCCATACAGCGTTGTGGCCTTGCATCGATCTCGGCAATCTAGTTACAAAGTCCATGATATGTGCTCCCACTTCCACCCCAAAATAGGTAACAGTTGAAGAGTTCCTCCCAGCTTCTGATTCTTAACCTTGACTTGTTGACATGTTGAACACGTTGAGACAAATTGAGCTACATCTCTCATCATCCCATTCCACCAGTATTGCCTCCGAAGATCCTTGTACATCTTATTACCCCTTGGATGTATGGCAAAACTAGACTAGTGAAATGCCTTCAGCATTGATTCTCGCATAGTTCCAATATCCGGTACAAATAGTCTCTCTCAGTATCTCAGCCCTTCGTCAATCCCAATGGTCCAACCTGTAGTGATCTCACTAGACTCCAATCGGTGCCTCACAAAATTGCCTCCTGATCAAATCCCTCCACTAATAGTATCTCTCTGTGCAATTCCAGTGTGGCAACCAAAGCATTCAAACTCGGCCTCTCTGAGCCTACAGTTGGTTGTAACACAAATTCACCCATCGACCGCATCATCTTCTTCTGATGTATGGCCAAACTGGGTACTATCGCCCTCGCTTCTGGCTCAACTCATCAACCACAACATTGGCCTCGCCCGAATGGTAAGATAGTGTGAACTTGAAATCTTCCAAGTACTCCAACCACCTTCTTTGTCTCATGTTCAGATCTTTCTGTGTAAACAAATATTTGAGACTCCTGTGATCAGTTAAGACTTCGAACTCCTCCTCATAAAAATAGTGGTGCCAAGACTTCAGTACAGACACCACAGCTGCCAACTCCAAATCGTGGGTAAGATAATCTTCTCGTGTATCTTTAGCTGCTTTGAGCTATAAGCTATGACTTTGGCATTCTGCATAAGTACACAGCCCAACTCTTCCTTCGACGTGTCACAACACACTGTATAACCAATGCCCCTCTCCAAAATGATCAGAATAGGTGCAGTAGTTAGTCTCCACTTCGGCCCCTATAATGCAAAACTAACAAATAAAGATAAAAAATAAAGAGACAAAAATCCCAAAAATTAAGGAAAATTTTGCACTACTACCGGTAGTATTACCCATAGTACATGTCACTTTGCGGTAGTTTCACTTTCTCTTAAAATTGGACAGTGTGTTTTATTATCGGTAGTTCATCCTACTACTGGTTGTAGCTCTTGTTTCTCAAATTGGATAGTGTTCTCTATTACCGATAGTAGCTACTTGTGACTTTACTGGACCTTTATTCCGACTTCATGGCTTGATCTTCTTAGCCTCCCAAAGCTCTTAAAAACCTGTAAATACCTTAAAAACATACTAGCAACCAAAATAAGTGTTAAATGATAAAACCACCTACAACTCCATTGATAAACAAATGAATTCATGCAAATCAAGGGGATTCAACATAAAATACTTGCACTTTTGAATGAGAATCAGTAGGCCGTTGACACTTTATGGTTAATACCATATTTTTTTATTACTATTTTGAATGGGTGATTGCAAAAGTGTGTGCTCTGTTCACTAATGATTGTCTTTCACAGCCCAAACCTTGATAAAACATTCTCTTTCAAAAACTTAACAACCATTGTGTGGTCATTGGGCCTTGTGGAGATCGCTTTCACCCACTTTGACATGTAATCAACCGCTAACAAGATGAACTGGTGTCCGAATGAAATAGGAAAAAGACCCCTGAAATCTATGCCCCAACAATCAAATACTTCTGCAACAATAATGAGGGACATAGGAACCATGTTCCTTCAGGTTAGAGCCCACAAGCATTGTTATCATTCACATGCCTTGTAGAATTCGAAAGCATCCTTGAATAAGGTGGGCCAATAGAAACCACACTACAAGATTTTAGCAACGATTTTCTTGGAGGAGAAATAACCCTCACGTGCTTCAGTGTGGCAGAACACTAGGATATTCCTTCGCTCTTTATTCGGTACACACCTCCAAACAATTGGTCTTAGAAAAATTTGAAATGGTAAGGATCATCGAAGACAAAGCTTCTCACCTGCCTCAAAAACTTCCTCTTATCCTAAGATTCTAGTTTTTAGGAAGTTGCCCTGTGGCAAGTAGTTTGTAATGTCTGCATACCATGGACAACTTATCACAGCAAATCGTTGTTCATCTAGAAATGTGTCAAGAATGGTTAGCTTACAAGATTTATCCTCAAACTCAAAACGTGAAAGGTGATCTGACACCACATTTTGAACACTTTTTTTATCCTTTATGATCAAGTTGAATTCTTGCAGGAGCAAGATCCAGTGGATGAGATGTGCTTTGGCATTTTGCTTCATAAGCAAATACTTAAGAGCTGAGTGGTAATTGAAAAACACAATAGAAGATCTAATGAGATAGGATCTAAATTTTTCCAGATCAAACACAATTGCTATTAGCTCTTTCGTAGTCGTAGTGTAATTCATTCGGACCTTGTTCAAAGTTTTACTTGCATAGGAGATCATGTAAGGAACCTTATCCTTACATTGACTCAGAATAGTTCCAACAACCTAGTCACTGGCGTCACACATTAACTTGAATGGAAAACTCCGATCCGGAGACTATATGATAGGAGGACTAGTCAGGCTAACTTTAAACTTTGAAAAGGTCTACTCGCAATTGGCTATCCACTCGAATTGAGTGTAATTAGAAAGAAGATGACACAATGGTCATGAGATGGAACTAAAATTCATGATGAATCTACGGTAGATTCCCACATGCCCTTGGAATGAGCGGATGTTCTTTGCACACTTGGGAGTGAGACGATTGGAGCATAAATCGATTTTGAATTTATCTACCTCAATTCTTTTGGAGAACATAATATGGCCTAGGACAATGCCTTGAGGACCATGAAATGACACTTCTCCCACTTTAGCACCAAGTTCTTCTCCTCGTAGCGGATAGAACTTGTTCCAAATTCTCGAAGCAAGATTGAAATGAATCTCCATAGACGAAGAAGGCCCTGTTTGGCCTAATTGATTATTGGATTTTTTTTTGTCTCTATTCAATTTTTTTTTGTATTTGTTGTTTTAGCCTCAATGTTTTGTGGATTATTGGTTCGTCTTGATGAAAGGAATCTAAAAAGTATAAAATTATGTACAAAAGTTAAAAAAATATCACTAAAGACGACGAATAAACTCAAAAATTCCTATTTTTTGATTATTTTTGTCTTTTCTGAACTTTTTTCAAATTTGGTTCATGATTTATAACTTTTCTGAAAGCTCTCTTCGAGATGAACCAATAATCCACAAAAAATTAATAAAAAACAAAAAAATTACAAAAAAAATTTCATGTAAGAACGAAAAAATAATCCATTAATCCAGTCAGTCCAAATACCACCGAAATTATCCGTGAACACCTGCATGATCTTTTCGATTATGTTACTAAAAATTCCCAACATACACCGAGAAAAAGTTCCTGAAGCATTGCAAAAGTCAAAAGGCATGTGCCTATATTTGAATGTTCCATAGGGGCACATGAAGGAGGTTTTTTTCTGGTCTTTCAATGAGACATCAGTTTGATTATACCTGAAAAAACCATCCAGGAAGTAATAAAAAGTATGATTGACAACCCTTTCAAGCATTTGATCAATGATTGGAAGAAGGAAGTGGTCTTTCCTTATGCTAGCATTAAGCTTCTAGTAGTCGATACATACTCTCCAATCCATGGTGACACGAGTCTAGATGAGTTTATCATGTTCATTCTTGACTGCTGTTACTCTGAACTTTTTGGGGACAACTTGAATGGAACTGACCCATTTGCTGTTTGCTATAGGGTAAATGATCCCGTCATCAAGAAGTTTGAGAACCTCTTCTCAAACCACATCCTTCGTGCTAAGGTTTAAACATCATTGAAGTTGATGGGAAGGTTTGATATCATCCTCCAAGTATACGCAATGTGTGCACAGTAAGGGGCTTATCCCTTGGAGGTCAACTATCATCCAACCATTCCCTTGCCGATGCTTTTTAAGGACTTCCAATAATTTACCTTTCTAGTGTGCGTCGAGACTTATGGAGATTACAACTAGAAAATTGTCTGTCTCACCTAGAAAAGCATACTTTACATGGCCTTGAAGGCCCTGTTTGATAAAATTGAAAGCTAAGTGCTGAAAGCTAAATACTGAATTTTGTAAGTTGAAAAGCTGTTACATATGCATTGAATTTTAAGCACTGAATAAATAGGCTATTTGTTCTGTGCAGTGAAATGAAGTATGAAATTCATTAATTTTGTAACATTGTCCTTCAACTATTCATGTTGTACTAGTAAATTATAATTAATTATATAGACAAACATATAGCCATCAAAATTATAATAACATACATAAAACATTAGAAAGACACTTGACAATCATACTAATTACTATTATTACTGAAACTTCATCAATTATTGAAGTAGCAAAATGACATAGTAATTTTAACACTCAAAAGTAGTTTATAGCAATCAATTACACTGCAATTTGATCAGGTAAATTGAGGATTAAAATATGATCAGCTTGAGTCAATCCTCCACATACTTCAAAACTACCCACATGTTGTTGAGCGTTGCCGTAAAAAGTATTTGGATCATTGAATTTGTCAATAATTGATCCTCCACTTGCTTCTTTTGACGGTCCCCATGAAAATCTTCCTGTTGCTGTAACACCATCAAATAATGTTTTCAACTCATTCAAATATTATAGTCCAGGATATCGAAATTGTTTGGCATTCGGGTTGGCCTGTGAAATTATGATTATATAAATCTCATATTCATTGAGTATCATGTTAACTTTTAACATAAATGATAGTTATACATGTATGTACTTTTATTAGTTATAGGATCGTAACTGTTACCAGTTTTTGAGATTATTTTTGACCACTCTCCATACTTTGCTTTCAAAAAATACCATTGATTTTTCAACTATTTTTGAGATAAGTTGAGATCCTTCTCTTTGTTCAAAGCTATTCGAACCTTATCCCAACTTTCGTTTTTAAGACTACAGCCATCTTTACCATTCTCAATAGATTCTTTCAAGCACAAATCTATAAAAAGTTTGTAGAGCTCTGGATCTTTCCAATTTGCTCTACCACAATCTCCATAAACCATCTTACAAGTAAATATATTTAGTTTCAAGCCGGCTTTTTTCCTAATAAGCAATGGAAAAATAATAGACACTTAACACCCTCAGTGTTAAGTGATAAGTAGGGGAGACCTACTTTTTTTTTCTTCTTAATTTGCATTCAGCTCTTAATATTTTAAGTACTCCCTGTTTTGGTTATCAAACCAATTTATTCTCTTTTTCACTTAACCTATTAAGCTTTAAGTACTGAATTGAGTTATGAAACAAAGACGAAGTGTCTTTAACTCCAACCTAGTGAGTTGGATGCCATACAAAAGAGTTTTAGATATTATCTACAGTAACTTCAAAGGTGGGAACCCATCTCTCAGTGTCCATTGCTTGTTCACTAGAGAGGATGGAACACAATACTCCACCTCTGGTGACTCCATAAAAGCTGCTACTTTGGTAGTGAGGCAAATTTCTAGGGGGTTGGAAAATAGTTGATTATGCACGTGGTTTTGGACGACAATGTCTACAATACTGACATTACGGATATCATCATCGTCCCCCATTTGACTCAAAACATTGAATATTTTAATCCTAGGAGTCATGTTTCCAAAAGTCATATTCAACAACCCACTGCGACAGTAATGCCCTGATTTTTGGACACGATAGTTTGAAAGAGTAAGCAACCAAAATACCATCATTTCTTTTAAATAAGAGTCGAGTACAGAAGATAATGAAAATACATTTCAAAAGGACTGTTTTACATCAAAAAGACTTTAAACTAAATTCAGAGTAGTCTTAGAACTAGTCTAAGTGAACCACGACTCCACCGTATCTTCCTCGGCATAAGCGCCATCGTGCGGTGTATAATCTGGTCCGGCTCCATCGTCATCGGCACCTGGCATAAAACGCCAAAGGAAGAAGAAAGTTGCACCATGAGTTTTGACACTTAGAAAGTTACCCTACCCTTAAATTCTCTTTTGAATGTTTTAGAATAATAACATGATATGAATGTACAAGAGTATTGAGTTATCAAGGTTTAATGAAATCATACGATAGGATAAGTGCAGAAACAATAAGTATAAGCTTAAAATCGAAATAGCGTAATTGAAATCATCCGAGTAATTATCATAGGGTATATCAGTTCCAATTATTTCATAAGTCCTCGACTTGAGTCAGTATGTTCTAAAGTATGACCACGTCATATAATTCCATCAATTGTTCCGAGAATGACCTCGTCATTTATTCGAATAGGCTTTTCTAAATTAATGACCTCATCATATATTTCAAATCGACATTTCTAAATTAATATATCAAGTATGGTGCTCCTAAACGATCATGATCCCAACCACCCGGCTAACTATGCTTTCCAACCACCATGCTCCCCAACCACACCGTTTTTCAATCATCATTTCCCAATCAATATGCTATCCCTAGCATTATATCACGCCATTACCGTGCCAGATCAATATGAGTTTAAAATTATACTACAAGACCGTTAGACTAAAACAGGTACGATATAACTTCAGTCCTAGCATAACTTGGCTAAGCGTATGACACGGCTAAATTACAGCACTTGGGTAATATACAACTTTGGTTCATCACACTTTTGGTTAAAGTCAAAACTCGGCTCAAGTCGCACCACGGCTACAAGACACGCATTATATTTCTACAGGAAATATATCCACAATCACTAATCATATGTCATTACCAGTGTGTTCAACATTAGGGTATCCACGAGACATTCTAAGTATCAACAATTTAACATCATCCAACTAATCGAGTGCATTTTATGATATCACTCGACAAGCATTTCTTAGGTCAAGATAATGAAATGAAGATACTAGAATTTGATATTGAAGAGGTAGCCATGCAACACTAAAATTTACCATTAAATAAATTAACTCATATTCTTAGTAGATGGTTACGATTCCGTGGTAACATTTTTTTCTAAATTTGCTATTTTATATAAATAACCTAGAGTTAATTTAGTAATATAATGCGAGGGTAAAATAATATTTTTAATCGAAGGTAGGTTTATAAATTTAATCAAGTTTACCAAAAATTTAATTAAGTAGTTATAGTATAAGGATAAAAATATAATTGATTTAAAGTGAGAATACAAATTTAATAAGGATTAACGCGAGATTAGATTCGTAACAACAAAAACGAATATGTTTAAAAGGTAATATTGTAGTTTAAAAAATATTAGACTAAAATGTAAACTTTTGTAAGTATATGGTATAATTATAATTATAATTATATATATATATATATATATATATATATATATATATATATACATATGAAGTCTAAATTATAATTGTAAGGACTATAGGGCGATTCTGTAATTTTATTTAACAAAATGGCAATTTTTTTAATTATACCAAAAGTGGAATTCTTGTAATTATATTAAAAATATACTAAATGGGCTAAAATCTAATATAGATATCTATATATATAGAAGTAGGATTATATGATATGGTGGGGATGGGGCTAAGTGTAATTTATACTATAAGAATTCAGAAAAAAGTAGTGGCTTTGTTCCGTTCTGGGTTTTTTTTTTTTTTTGGTTACACCGGCGAGACTCTGTGAATATTCCGAAACACTCGAACGGAAACTAGGATACGAAATCTTACATTGGTTTGAAGTTCCGACAACGTTTCGAGATGTTTCGGTTGCGAATTGGTCCGGCAGCATTTCTTCTTCTTTTTTCCTCCTCTTTCCGCCTTCTATTTTCTTGCTATTGCAGCTCTTGGTGGTTTGTGTGTTTGGAGGAGGAAAGGGCCTTTTATAGCCAAAGCTTGGGGTACAAGATAAAGGATGGTGGTTTGCTAGGGTGATCCAATGGCAGGCTGCGAAATAGCCACAGATATTGATGGCTTCATTGGGGAGGGGTTGGGTAGAGGGTAGGAGGGTAGAGGGATGGGAGAGGGTAGCTAATGAGAGGTGCGTTTGTGACGGGTGAGAGGTGATATAAGATATAAGGAAGACGACAGAGAGAAATATATCAACAATCACTAATCATATGTCATTATCAGTGTGTTCAACGTTCGGGTATCCGTGGGACACCCTAAGTATCAACAATTTAGCATCGTCCAACTAATTGAGTGCATTTTATGATATCGCTCGACTAGCATTTATTAAGTCAAGATAATAAAATGAAGATACTATAATTTGATAATTGAAGAGGTAGCCATGCAACACTAAAATTTATCATTAAATAAATTAATTCATGTTCTTAGTAAAATGGTTACGATTCCATGGTAACGTTTTGCTAAATTTGTTATTTTATATAAATAACCTAGAGTTAATTTAGTAATATAATGTGAGGCTCAAATAATATTTTTAATCTAAGGTAGGTTTATAAATTTAATCAAGTTTACCAAAAATTTAATTAAGTAGTTATAGTATAAGGATAAAAATGTAATTGAGTTAAAGTGAGCATACAAATTTAATAAGGATTAACGCGAGATTAGATTCGTAACCAAAAAAGTATGTTTAAAAGGTAATATTGTAGTTTAAAATATATTAGAGTAAAATGTAAATTTTTGTAAGTATGATGGTATAATTATATATATACATATATATTTATAAATATAATATATATATATATATATATTTTTTGAATATGAAGTCTAAATTATAATTGTAAGGACTATAGGGTGATCCTGTAATTTTATTTAACAAAATGGCAATTTTTATAATTATACCAAAAGTGGAATTTTGTAATTATATTAAAAATATACTGAGCGGGCTAAAATTTAATAAAGATATCTATATATATAGAAGTAGGATTATAGGATTTGGTGGGGGTGGAGGGTTGGGGATGGGGCTAAGTGTAATTTATATTATAAGAATTCAAAAAAACAAGTGGCTTCGTTCCTTTCTGGGTTTTTTTTTGTTACTTCGGCGAGGCTCTATGAATATTCCGAAAAACTTGAATGGAAACTAGGATAAGAAATCTTACATTGGTTTGAAGTTCTGACGACGTTTCGAGATGTCTCGGTTGCGAATTCGTCTGGCGGTAGTTCTTCTTATTTTTTCCTCCTCTTTCTGCCTTCTCTTTTCTTGTTATTGCAACTCTTGATGGTCTATGTGTTTGGAGGAGGAGAGGGCCTTTTATAGCCAAAGCTTGGGGGACAAGATAAAGGGTGGTGGTTTGCAGGCATGATCCAATGGCGGGGTGCGAAATAGCCACGGATGATGGCTTCATAGGGGAGGGGCTGGGTAGAGGGTAGGAGGGTAGAGTGATGGGAAAGGGTAGCTAAAGGGAGGCAGGTTTGTGACGGGCGAGAGGTGACAGAGGATTTAAGGAAGAAGACAAAGAGATGACTATGGGTGGGTGTGTGTGTGTGTGTATGTATATGAAGACACCTTTCGACGGGCCTTTACTGAAAGAAGACTGTTGATTGCTTTGTCGATTCTTCTGTTGCAAACTTGTTTCATATTTTAAACTGAGGTTCCAATGTTTTAGTATAAAGGGAGCCTGAACGTACTTCATAAGTCTTGCTTGGTTGCCAGTGTCGTTGTTTCAGCAGACTATTCCCATAAAGGGAAATCCGTATCCCCGAGCCCTGCTTATGAAGTTTGAATACCCTCCACCTAGATACGAGCGCGTTGAGTTTTTCAGTGATTCCGAAAAGAAGCGACAAACTTACTCAATAGAGGTGATAAAAAATAGCTTTTAACGCGGGTTTAGCAAGCCTTTTAAGACCCACAAACACAGTTATTTGCTCTTGTTAAGAGAAATAAGTTCCCAATGACAATTGGCATGTTGCAGTAGGGCAGTGAGTTAGATAGAAAGGAGCCCCTAAACAACCTGATGAATCGCGCTAAGTGTGTTTTTCTCATTTATAGTAGGGCAAATAGTCCTTTGTGTTAGGGATCGGTTCCCGAGACCCAGTGATGAATGTGCACATATTATACTACAAAAAAAATATGAAGCCCTACTAGACGGAATTAGGTTTCATACCTTTGAAATCTTTCAAGTTTGTTCTCAATAATCTTCACAGTTTGATCTTTATCGAACTTTGATCATGGCTGGAATAATTTTGCTCGATTGACCTTGAAATCTTTTACCATAATCCTATTACACTTTGATCACGAATTGAGTGTGGGCTCAAAATCATGATTTCCTTGCCTTCACAGAACCTCTCAATATTTTGAGTATTAAGTTGTGTTTGACCTAAAAGGCATAGCGATGTTTACATAGGCAATGATAGGGTCTCCTATGAGAAGTATAAGCTGGCCTTCTTATATAATTTGGAATTTCTAATCCAACTCAAATTAATACTGAATTACATAAATTATACTTCACAACACTGCAGAACTATAATTGCATTATCAAAATTATATTTCAAGCTCTATATTATTAAATATTTATTTATCTCACCACGTTAAAATTACAGATATACGTTGATTAAAATAAATTACTGATAATTTATTTAATTAACATATATGAAATTCCTTGAGATCTTACACTTAATTTATTTCTTATGTCGGATACTAGTATTCGCCTGCAGGATTTGAGATAATCGAAACTTATAAGCTTTCTCAAGATGATATCATTAATCCCTACTATAAAGGGACGTGGATTTCATTAATAATTAATAATTGTCACACACTTAATATTGTAGCCCTAACTCATCGAGACTATTGACCCACAAGACCTCACTCTATAATGAATCAAAATCAACAACATTAAACATACATATTTATTTATTATATTTGGGTTAAGAGCATAAGCACTCATAATAGCCATGAGGCGTAAATTATATTATATTATCAGTATAAATACAATTACCTCAACATAGTATTACACACAGAGTGTACTAACACAGTGAGTTAAAACTATATCATTTTTTGTAGTCAAGACAAACCTACTGAAACACTGTATTGCACTCCTACTGATGGATTTCACCTAAGACTGTGAACTTATATTCTGCAAGAATTGATAATCTGATCCTCTGTATGTAAGCCAAAGTTTACGCACCAGATTATCTACTATGTTGAATAAGAGACACTTATGCACAATATGATAAGAGATAATGCAAACATTGCCCATAAAGATTCTCATCAAGAGAAAAAATAATTGTTTAAATAATTTAGACAAAAATTAATCCATTACATAAAATCATGACTTTTAGTATAAAATCCTAACAATCTTCCATTTGGACTCAAAGTCATGATACCATACATCTCACTCTCATTCTTCCGACATGACTATCAAAAATTTTTACTGGTAGACTTTTTGTGAAAGGGTTTGCCAGATTGTTCGCTGATGCAATCATGGTCACCGTTACATCACCTCTCTGAATGAATTCTCTTATAAGATGATACTTATGCTCAATATGTTTTCCCTTCTTTATGAGTCCTTGGTTGTTTTGAGTTAGCAACTGCACCACTATTGTCACAATAAACTGAATAGCTGATTGCACTGAAGGGACCACATCTAGATCCATTAAGAAATTTCTAAGGCAAATGGCCTCCTTGGCTGCCTTAGAGGTTGCCAAATGTTCAGCCTCCATGGTGGAATCAACAATACATGATTGCTTGACACTCTTTCAACTTAAAGCTCCACCCCCTAGGGTAAACACATATCCCGAGGTAGACTTTCTGAAATTCTTATCTGACATAAAGTCCAAGTCTATATACCAATAAAACATTAGACTGTCTGACTGGTAAACCAACATATAATTTCTAGTCCTTTTCAAGTACTTCAAAATATGTTTTACCGTAGTCTAATGATCTTGTCCAAGATTAGACTAAAATCTGCTAACCATGCTTACTGCAAAGCAGATATCAAGTCTAGTACACAGCATAGCATACATGTGGCTTCCAACCGCAGAAGCATAAGGAACTGTTCTTGTCTTATCTTCCTCTTCAAGTGTTTGAGGACACTGATCCTTCGATAGATAGACTCCATGTTTGAAAGGAAGGAACCTTTTCTTGGAATCTTGCTTGCCAAAACAAGTAAGAATTGTATCGATATAAGTAACTTGTGATAATCCCAACATCTTTTGCTTGCGATCTCGAATAATTTTGATCGCAAGAATGTGACCGGCTTCTCCCAATTCTTTCATATCAAGTTGGTTGGACAAACACACCTTCACTGAAGATAACACTCCCACATCATTTTTCATGAGCAAGATATCATTTACATATAGTACCAAGAACACCATTACTTTTTCGTTGCATCTCATATGCATACATGACTCATCCGGACTTTGATCAAAATCAAAAGACTTGATTGCCTGATCAAAATGAATGTTCTAAGACTTTGATGCTTGCTTAAGTCTATAAATTGACTTTTTAAGCTTGCAAACCATATGCTTTTGGCCTTTTGCTATGAATCCAATTGGTTGCACCATGTAGATGCATTTATCTAGATTGCCATTAAGAAATGCAGTCTTGACATCTATTTGTCAAATCTCGTTTCGACATGAGCCGCAATGGATAAGAGAATCTAAATGGACTTTAGCATGGCTACCGGCGAAAAAATTTTCTCATATTCAATCCCTTCTTTCTGAGTAAAATATTTCACTGCAAGCCTAACTTTAATGGTTTCCACTTTTCCCGTACACTCCTTTCTTTTTCTTGTAGATCCGCTTATATCAAACGACTTTTATCCCTTCAGGTGGTTCTACAAGATCTCAGACTTGATTGGAGTACATAGACTCCATTTCTGATTTTATAGCCTTTCGCCAAAATTTTACATTTGTATCTTTCATTGCTTTATTGTAGTTACAAGGTTTGGCATCCAGTTCCTCAAGGATTTTATCAAATGATTCTCCCGAAAACATGTATCAATCGAGTTGAATAATAACCCTCCCACTGCGACGAGACACCGTTGTGTCAATTGTTATTTCTTGTGGTGTTTCCTCTTGCACTAATGGTATCGAAGAAGCTTACGTTGGTCTTTTTCCTTTCAATTTCTCTAGAACAATCTTACTTCTGGGATTGTGATCAAATATGCAGTATTTACAGAGAAAACTCTTTGATCAAAAAAAAGAAGAATTCATTTTGATCGAACCCGCTAGTTTCGCTTGTTTACCCTGGGGCATGTCTCGTTTCAAGATTCATCGAGTAAAGAATTTCAATAAAAAACCAAAAAAGAGAGCATCGCGAACTCTCTGAGAGCGAGCAGAAAAAAAGACACACTTTTGCTGCATTGTTACTTAAACGCGTAAATGTTTCCTACATTTTATTCAATTGAAGAGAGTACTTTAATAAGAAAAATAGAATTCTAATAGAATCTTTTTCAAAATTAAATAATAAAAAAATATTATATTAAATTAGAATAATTTCTAATTATCGCGATTTTGAATTTTCTTTATTAGTTTTATATTTAGATTAGATAGGTTTATTGATTTTTATATTTTTTGTTTATTTAGGGCTATACGGACTCGAACCATAGACCTTCTCGGTAAAACAGATCAAACTGATTATTATCAAAATGATCCGAACCATTTCAAAGACCCAACATGCATTTTTTTGCATTGGGATTGTTCATTAACTGATATAAATATCAGCCAGTCCATCAAAATGATCCAAACTGTTTCAATTAAAAGGAGAAAATAGCTTCTTTTAATTGGCGATTATCAAAAAAAATAAAAAAAGTTACAAAATTGATATTAATTGCATTCAATATAAGTTCAAGACACATGAGGGCTCGAACCATATTTCAACTCGTGATCAATCCATAAATGCCGATAGAAAATAAATAGGCACTCAAAACAAGTACATATTCTAGCATCATTAACCAACTCCTTATTAATCTCAATTCATTTCAATATGAACAACAATTCAACTGATTCCATTGACTAAAATATAATAGAACAAAAGAATAAATTGGTAATAGATTGAACTCAAAACATTTTGATTTTAGACATGAATTCAAATAAAATGGAAGAGAAAGGAATACTGCTACTTTTGTAACATTGCCCATGTGTTAGTAAATCTCCCCATCACTAAGCTGCCTGGTTTCCTAAAACCCCTGCAACGAATTGCAAATATGATCAGTGGTTCTTGTATCTACACACTAAGAATTTATAAATAACACCACTAAACATGTTTCAACAACCAGTGAATAGGTTTTACCTTGATTGTTTATTTTGTTGGGATAGACCGGACATTGTTTCTTCTAGTGCCCTAACTGCTTGTAGTGAAAAAACTTGTCCTTAAGCTTTTTCACTCCATCTTGAGATCTATTATTCACTTGAGGAATTGCAACCTGTTTTTGAGCCTTTTTCTACTTCTTCCTGCCTTTTGGTTTAGAAGTAGAATATTTCTCAAGCATAAACACATTTTCTGACTTTTTCATTATGCCATCTGCTGTTTAGAGTTCTTTAAAAAGTTTCACCAACGTATAACAATATTTATTCATATTTTAATTCATGCGAAAATTCTTAAAACTCTCCGACAGCGAACGAAGTACGATATCAATCTGGGTTTCTCCATCCATTTAGCTCCAAACATCTCTAGTTCATTTTGATGACTCATCATCTTTATAACATGATCCCTAACTGAGTTCTCTTCAGCCATATTTATGTTAAGCAAGTCCCTCATAACAACCTATTTTGCTGCACGATTCTATTCTCCAAATATTTCTTTAAGGTTCATCATCATGTGGTCATAGACTGATGCTGATATTATAGAACATTTGACATAGATGCCGAAATGTAACATCGGGCCATCTCAATCAGTCTTAACCCACCTTTTGTAAGGACAAACTTACTCACCGGTTGTCCTCTCATTAGGCTTTTGTGGACATTCCTCGTTGAGCACATATTTGTACTCTTTAGCAGTCAACACTATATCCAAGTTTCTCTTTCAGTCAATATAATTAGGTCCAGTGAGTTTGTTTTCCTTGAGAATGACGAAAAGTGAATTAAAAGAGCCCATTCTTGAATCTGAGAATCACATAACAATAATTATGAAGGGCAAATAGAAACTTTGGAATTTCATTTAAAAAATTAGTCCCCTCTACAAAACTATTTAACGAAAAATATTGACAATCTGTCACACCGTGAAAAGTATGTCATCGATGGGATGGTCCACTACTTTCCATTATTTGTGGAGATAGGACTACTATTTTTAATTTTGACCATCTATACAAAAAAAATTATTGTCAAGCAAAATTAAATAGCCACTCAGTTTTGGTCCTACAAATAATAGCGGTGACTTAGATGGAGAATATACTTGTATTTATAGCTAAGTGTACAATATCACCTCACACTAAATAATTATTTCGTAATGAATCATTTTAGATAGAGACATGATTCACACAATAATTAAGTTAGTGTTATTACATTGAAGTTTGTATTGAAGATTCCACAATTAATTTTGTCCAATGTGGAGGAAGGTTCAAACAAACACACAAAATTTAATTATATCATCTACGAACTAGTGATGGAGACCATGAGATTTGTACGTGACAAACTCTCTTTCCCACTTAGTTATTTATAAATATTTTTCCATGTGGGTCATAAAAATATTTGCATGTGAGTAATCTAGGTATAGGTCAATATTCCATGTTGTCCAAATTTATAAGAAAACTATAATTAAACAAGGAAACAATACCAATCACATATGAATAAGGAAACATAAACATAATAGAAATTCCAACTATTATGGTCAAATCATCAGTTTTCAAAACAGGCTTAATTTTTGCTGTCGACTTGTCCCCTAAAGCGAAGATGATGCTGACGCACTGTTTCTTCAACAGAAACACATAGATTTCTCAAAAATCACTGATTTCTTTGATCATCAAAACCTATTTATTACATATTGATTCTATGCCTCCAATAGGAGTTCACAAGGCTATACCAATGAAAATTGGCACTATAAATAAACTGAAATCTTTACATCGAATTCTATACCCCCATATGATTGGAATTCATATGCTACGTATTAATATAACAAACTCCAAAACTGTTAATAAAAAATACGTAACCACACAGAAAAATAGTGATGGGATCCAATCACACTAAAACTTACTATTATACAATTATAGAACCGTGACCATAATAGTGGGATAGGAAAAACTACAAAATAGACGTTAGTACAACAATACTATGTTCTGTTTTTACATGGACAACATGGTTTGTATAAACCATATGTGTTATCACAGCCAGCTCTAATACCATTGTTAAGGATCGATTCTCGAGACCCAGTGATGAACGCATACAGATTATACAATAAAAAAAAATGAAGCCCTCATAGTCAAAATTATGTTTCATACCTTTGAGATCTCTCTAGTTTGATCTCAACAATCTTCACAATTTAATTCTGATCGAACTTTGATCACAGCTAAAATAATTTTGTTCGATTGACCTCGAGATCTTTTATCATAATCCTATTGCACCTAACTAAGTGTGGACTTAAAATCGTAATTTCCTTGCCTTCACAGAATCTCTCAATATTTCAAGTATAAAGTTGTGTCTGACCTAAAAGGTATAGCGGTATTTATATATGCAACGATAGGGACCCCTGGGAGAAGTATGGGCTGGGCTTCCTATATAATTAGGGATTCCTAATCCAACCCAGATTAATACTAAATTATATAAATTATAATTCATACTACTACAGAAATTATAATTGCATTCCCTTTCATATCTCGAAAATACATTTCGAGCTCCATGCTATTAAATGCTTACTTATCTCTCCACGTTAAGATTATAGATACCCGTTGATTAAAATAAATTACTGATAATTTATTTAATCAACATCTATAAAATTTATTGAGACCTTCCACTTAACTTATTCATTATGTCAAATACTAATATCCACCTGCAGGGTTTGATATAATCAAAACTTATAAGTTTCCTCAAGAGGATATCAACAATCCTATAAAGGGACATGGATTTCATTAATAATTAATAGTTGTCATATACTTAATATTGTGACCCAACTCATCGAGACTATTAGCCCATAAGATCTCACTCTATAATAAATAAAAATTAATAACATTAAATGTACACATCTATTAATTATCTTGGGTTAAGAGCATAAGCACTCATAATAACCATGAGGTGCGAATTATATTATATTGTCAGTATAAATACAATTACCTCAACGTAGTCCTATTCAACACACACAGAGTGTACTAACACAGTGAGTTAAAACTATACTATTTTTCATAATCAAGACAGATTTACTAGAATACTGTATTACAGTCCTACTGGTGGTGTGTCAATTCCACCTAAGACTGTGAACTAAAAACTTAAATTCTATAAGAGCCGATAATCTAATTCTCTTTGCGTAAGCCAAACTCTGAACAGTAGATTATCAGTTATGTGAAATAAGAGATACTCATGCACAATATGATAAGATATAATACAAATAGTGCCCATAAGGATTCTCATCAAGAAAAAATAATTGTTTGAATAATTCAAACAAATATTAATCCATTACATAAAGTCATGATTTTTAGTATAAAACCCTAACACTATGCTCTCTATTTGATGATTCAACTTGTCGGCTGATTTTCAAAAAGTGAGTTATCCCTCTTCGGAGTTAAATTCAGGTTTGGATGCACATGATACTGAGAAATCGCCTGATGTTGAGGGCTCGGGATCTTCTTTTTTTTTCAAGAGAACCTGGATCCTTTTTTTTGTTCGGGAAAAGCTGCTTCACGCTCTTGCCTTGGTTGCTTCACAAGCTTGCTTTCTAGTGAGTTGACTTCTTCCCTTGAAAAGGAGAGTTTCTGCTCCTCGACCTATTTTGACTTTTGAAAGGATATTAAACCCACGCATTACGTGAGATCCCCCCTTGGATTTTTTTACTTATGATTATCTATGCCTACTTCCTTGTATTTGAGAAAGAAAAGTCCGGTACTTCCTTTCATTGTCTATCTCGCCTAAGGTTTCTGTTTTGGTTGACTCTACAATTGAAACAGTAGGTGGTGCTGCCCCTTTATGGTTTTGCTTTGGATGCCTTCATTCAAGACTCACACTCCTTGGCGTATTGGAACTTATTGGAAAATTCAAAAGCTTTGGCTCGAGCTACGCTATGTGCCTTTGTGCAATGGCATTTGCTTGCCCAGTTGCTTCTAATTTGACTTATTCTTTTTCGATATAGACCATATCATCACCCTTCTTGAATAGGGAGGTACTGTTCTCCCATCCGCCGCACTTCCCACTGCTCTTGCAGGTGAGTTTGCTACCCTTTTCTCCATTCCAGACTCAAGGAATTAATAGACTAAGGTATGAGAACTCCTCCTTCTATATATGTATGAGGCTATCCCAATACCTAGTCAACCCCATTCACTCCAACGACGTTCGATGAGGTAAGCCCTCTTTCCCCTGATCTTACTATCAAGTATGAAACGATTGAAGATTTCCGCTATCGGGCTTTATCTTTATAATTAATTAATATCAGTACAATGTGCTTGTCTTGCTTTTCTATCACGTACTTGAAACTACTTATAGATAGGCACACTATCTGCTATTAGCCCAGTCATAAGAATGAGATTCACTACTCAATTCCTTTCTTCTCGACTCACCACTATGAGCTTACTTACTATCAGCTTGGTTCCTGCAAGGGTGTGGAGAAGAAGTGCATAGATACCTATGCTACTGAGATAGCTGAAGCTGCTAGGTTAGCCTCTCAGCTTTCATCTTCCTCTTGCTTCTCAGCTTTCGTTTGGCTCTGGTGAAGAGTTTTCCTTAGTTGTCGTCTTCAAGTTTTTTTCTTTTTTCATTCCCAAATCTATTTTCAAAAAGGGGTCAGCCTCTACTACTGTCACTGATCTTTCTTATTGGTGTGTGTGTGTTTAATATCTATACAATAGGCATAATAGTTTATGTATTTATAGCATATAAGTATATAATATTACAAAAAAATAAAATAATAAAAAGTGTATATATGTAACACTTAATATTTAAATATATATAACAAAAAAAATATTATTACATGTATACGTAACAAAACAAAATATATACGCAGAGTGAATGATAAGATTGCTCAAAATATTTATTTGTTCGGTTAAAAAACAATATGGGTCATTATAGCAACAGTGTATCACTACATCGAAAGTAGCCAAGAAGGGCCTTCCGAAAATAATGGGAGTTTGGAGTTGCGAATTTGCCATCGGACATGTGTCCAACACAATAAAATCAACAGGGTAGACAAAGTTGTCCACTTGTACCACGACATTTTCCACCTCAGCAACCTAACACTTCTATCTAGAGGGTGCCGAGATTGGTTTCATCTCTCCGAAACCAAGTTTTTTTTTTCCAGAGAGTATGGCACCAGATTAACATTTGTCCCCAAATCAAGCATGACTTTCTCTATTCTTTTTTGCCCAATCTAGATCAAAATGATAGGACAACTAGCGTCCTTATACTTTGGGCCGATCGGGCTTTGAATAATCAAATTCACTTGCTGACTTAAAAATACCTTCTTGTTGATATCATGTCGACGTTTTCTATGCACAAGTCTTTAAGAAACTTCGCATACGAAGGTATTTACTTGATTGCGTCAATCAAAGGGATATTGATGTTCACTTGTTTGAACGGTTCAAAAATCTCAGTGTGGCTCGTAGGTTGAGACTACACACGTAACCTCTGAGGGTATGGTGTTGGAATTGGGCAAGAGAAAACAAGTGTATCTCTGTCTGGCCGCGAACTCACCTTGTTGCAGTACAACTAAATCAAAAGTGGATATGGGGTCGGCGGAGCAACAACTTTGGTAGGAATGGTCTTGTGAACCTCCTTGCCACTTCTCAGAACGATTACAAATTTTGCTTGTTCCACAGTAGAACTAGACGGTGCAAAACTACTCATAAAATATTGACCCTAGGGGTTGGCTTGCAGTTGGACAATAAATGTACCGTTCTCTTGCTGCATAGCCCTGGTAGAGGTGGTCAACTTGGTTATTTGGGAACAGATGTTCCCAGTAACCTGAGTGCTTTGCTCGTTGATATTTGCTTGTCGCTACATGAAAGTTTGTAGCACATCTTCAAGAATTCTCTTGCTTCGATTATTAGGACCCATAGAAGGTCCTGATGGAGTACACTATTAACTGTAGGGCTAGTAGCTGAGTGGTCCGTCGCTGAATTCGGGTTGTAGGTGGAAGGTTGATTGTGAAAACTAGTGTGGCCTAGATTAGACTGGGATGGGCCTTGGTTCTAAGAACCAGGAGGACCTTAGGATGGTCCAACTTGTTCTTGGATACGGCAGCAGAAATTGGGATGATTCCTCCACCGAGTGTTGTAGGTGTTGGAATGTGGTGAATTATAGATTTTCTATCCTTTGTTGAGAATATTACCTTTAGCATGGTTAGTCCCATGTAATACCTCTTTAAAGGAAGGTATTGTGGGGCATTCCTGAGTTGGAGGCCCCTAAATGTCATAAATTACACATACCTCCATAGAGGAGGCTTCTTGCACCTTGTTGACTTCCAAGTTATCCAATTTTTTCGTGATGTGGTCAAGCTTTCAATGGAAATCATTCTCATCTCTGAACATATATTTACCTTAGCCAACTTGGCCAGGTGCAGCGTTACGGCCACATTGATTTTGGGGATTAGAGTAATCCCAAGAATGATTGTACTCTGCCAACTAGTTGAAGTGAGCAATAGTCTCAGATGGCTGTTTCTCGAGAAATCCTCCATTGCACATCATGTCAACGAATTGGCGATTGTGGGCTAAGATGCCCTCGTAGAAGAAACCTACGACTCGCTAATCATCATAATCGTGATGGGGCACTACGTTCACCTCGCCCATCAGTCATAAAATGACTCATTAGGACTTTTAGTGAAGTTCTTAATTTCCTTCTTCAAAGTTGTGGTTCTATGCATCAGGAAATACTTTTTAAAGAATTCCTTTTGCATTTCAAGCTAGGAGTGTATGGAACACGGTTGAGGGACAAAAGCCAGCTTTTTGCCTTATCATTTAAAGCAAAAGTATAGAGTTTCAGCCTGGCAGATTCAAGTTGTTAAGAGAAAGAACACATAGTATTGATGACCTCCTCAAATTCTAGGGATTTTCAGAGTCCATCCCATGATAACTAGGAATCGAATGTTACATGACAAGTCTTACACTGAATTGATTCCCTTGGCAAGTTAAATGCATGGTTGTAGTACTACTATGGATGTGGGGTTCAAATATTCCTTTATAGTCTTATTGTTTCGCTCGTTCGCAGAAATTATGCGTAGGGTGTTCTTGAACTCTCACAAGTCTATCAGTGTGATCTCTCATGTAACACTCATGCACCCTATATGCACGCGTGTCAACTATCTGACGCAATCTAAAACTGAAATTAACTAAAAAGGAAAACGAGTGTACAGAAGTATAAAACATTTTACCAAGCGCAAAACACTGCGTGTTCCTCTGCAACGAAGCCAAAAATATGGTCAAATTGGAATAGTGTACATCATTTTGAGGTGCGATCACATTCAAAATTGAAACTCTTCTCTTCCTTAATGAATGTGTATGGTGGAGAAGGACGGGCATCGATCCTCAAGGAAAATAGCAGGTATGACTTGGTTGGGTAGCTGCACGGTTGTAGCGTTTAGGACATCAAACCTTTCATGGTTCGAGTTTTTGATTTGATAATTTAACATGGAAAATAGTAAGGGAAAGTTGATAAATTAAAGAAAGGCATGACCATAGGATTTACTTCACCCAAAACCTAAGCATATGTTATCTTCCTTTCTATTACACAAAGTCCTATGTTCTTGGCCAAAAAATTTATCAATGAAAACCATTTTGATACAAAGATGTGTTATAGGATAAGGTTGTTTTTTAGACAAGAAGTCTAAATAAGGAAGACATTGACCCAAGCATTGGATGTATGAAAAGTACTTTGTGCACATACAATCAAAGACTTAACACTCTATTTTAGTTTCAGAAGATGGAACACTACTCATCTTTAACAAACTTTAAAAACCAAAGAGAATATGTCCATATGCCTAGGTCACATAATGAAGATCATTCTGCGACCAATGCCTAAAAGCTTATCCTACCATACCTATAATAGAAATTATAATAAGAGGGGTAAACATGAGAACCAAGAACATTACACTATGCTTGAAAGTAAAAGGGAAGTGGTGTCAACACAAACCTGATTCTTCAATAGCTTGTAAGGAATAAGTACAAGGAAATTTGAACTTGTAAGAAAACTCAAGAACAATCTAGCTTCTAACTTCTCTAAGAACTCTCTACTTGCAACCAGAAGTATAAATTAGATAAACAATTAGATATCCTATAACATCTCCCAACAAAACTATATCTAACTTTCATTTCCCCAAAATCTGTATTCTGCACCTCCAAGATTCCTTCACTTTGTGTCATGAAGTGACACAAAGCCTTCCCCAACAACCCTTTTCCTTTCTCCCATTGGTTGGCACAGTCCTCAAAGCTGGTCTTCAAAAAAGGTGTGAAAAGGGTGGCCAAGAAGTAAACAAAAGCAGCTTCAATTTTTGAACAATGGCATCCAGATGACATGGAGTAGGCATCCCGATGAGATATACTTTTATCTTCAAAATCCTTATTTCGAACTTCAAGAGCATCCAGATGGATTTCACTTATGCCTTAATTTGATCTTCTATTCTCTTTAGAACATCCAGATGGAGTGAACTTTCATGAGGATGGTTTGTGAATCATATCCGGATCAAATATGTATAACATTGTGAAATGGGTTCCTCCATAGGACATCATCCAGATGGAATTGTTAAAGCATCCGGATGGATGTTTCCACTGATCACTTGACCTTCTGATTGATAATGGATCCATCCAGATGAATTGATATGGGATCTAGATGACTTCTATGATTGATTTCTTCTGGTCTGCATTCCATCTGAATGGTTTGTAAGGTGATTCAGATGATTTCAACTTTTGCTACCTTTGATCTCAAATAAGAAGGAGCTCATCTAGATGTGTTGCATCGAGATCCAAATGGAATTTCTCATAGGAATATTCGGTCTTCTCTTGATAGAGAACCCATCTACATGAATTGGTTTGGGATCTGGATGCCTTGCATCACTGAATGCTCTTGGTCTGATTTCCATTTGGATGGAATGGAAATTAATCTGAATGGTTTTCTATTCAATGCATTATGCTACTTGGAGTTCAACCCTTGGCCTATTTCCATTCTTATAATCCGAGTGAATTCTCCCAAGCCATAACGACTTGTCAGCTTGCTTCTGGACTCGAGAACATCATAAGAGCCTCCAGGTGTCACGTAGACTTCCCGAAATGCTTCTTTATCATCAAAATTCAACGATCACAAATACAATATTTTTTCTTGCCATACCAATGATAAACATGACTTATGTTACACACGCATGCCCAAAATGAATGCGATGAGCCGTTAGATATACAATTTTACATGCTCATCAGTAGAGCAGGTAAGACAATAAAATCATGCAACGTGCTAGTTTCATCTTAGAGTCTTCGAAATATAAATATTGCTTCAGTTGAAACTAAGTCCACTAGCATAGACATGTCTTTGACTTTTGATAGTTTCAACTTTGGGAAGCTTACATCTGTTGTCCCTCGCCAAAGGCAAGGACTTTGGGTTACGAATATCCACTAGTCTAATTTGATTCATCTCCAAGATCTAAACTGCTCTTGGAGCCTGCACAAGGAATAACTAATTAGTGTCACCGGGTTGCTTCCAGCTATAAGGCAACCCAGTGCTTAACTTAGAACATGTGAGACCAAAGTACAACAATAATTGTACTCTTTATTAATAGCGTACTTGATTTTGTATTATGATCCCTATTTATAAGCCATGAACTGCCTTAGTTTGGTAATAGAATATCTTTATATTCTTTCCCTTATTGCATACTGCCAAATCTAGCCAATATCTTGTACCACATGGGTTTACCTAAATAGGAACTTCCTTAAATCGATACACCTTCCTATTAGGTTTTGCAGCTGCAAAAGGTTTTGATCGCCCCGACCGAGTAGTGGGCTGGCTATTCAGCACGAGGACGACCCACACCAGCCCATCCCTTGGTCGGTCCATCCTACAAATAATTAAATAGTGACAGTGACTCAAATGGAGAACATACTATTATTTATAGCTAAGTGTACAATATCACCTTACACTAAATTAATTAATCTGTAATGAGTCATTTCAGATAGAGACATAATTCACACAATAATTAACTTAGAGTTATCCCAATGAAGCTTGTACTGATAATTCCACAATTAATTTTGTCCAATATGGAGGAATGTTCAAAATCAAAACATAAAATTAATCATATCATCTACAAACTAGTGATGAAGACCATGAGATTTGTACGTGACAAACTCTCTCTCCCACTTAGTTATTTAAAAATATTTTTCATTAGAATTATAAAAATATTTGCATGTGAGTAATCTATGTATATGTCAATATTTCATGTTGACCAAAATTAGAAGGGAACTATAATTAAACAAGAAAATAATACTAATCACGTATGAATAAGAAAACATAAACATAATAGGAATCTCAACTATTATGGTCAAATCATCAATTTTCAAAACAGACTTGATTCTTACCAGTGACTTGTCCCTCAAAGTGAAGATGATGCTGACGCTGAGGTCGAAGGGGCTCGAGCTAATTTGTTCGATCATCATAACCTGTTTATTACATATTGATTCTATGCCTCCAAATAGGAGCTCACAAGGCTATATCAATGAAAACAGGCACTGTAAATAAATTGAAATCGTTACATCAAACCCTAGGAATCCATATGATAAGAGTTCACATGCTACATATTAATATTACAAACTCCAAAATTGGTAATAAAAAAGATAAGTAACCACACATAAAAATATTGCGGGTCCAATTACACTAAAACTTGCTGTCATACAATCATACAAGCATGAACATAATAGTGGGATAAGAAAAACTGCAAAACAGATGTTAGCACAATAATACTACGTTCTGTTTCTACATGGACAACGTGATCTGTATAAACCACATGTGTTATCACAGTCGGCTTTGTTGTATAATCTATGAGCGTTCATCACTGGATCTCGAAAATTGATCCCTAGGAGAAGTATGGGTTGAGCTTCCTATATAATTCAGAATTTCTAATTCAACCCGAATTAATACCGAATATATAAATTACAATTCATACTACTACAGAATTATAATTTTCTTCCATTCTCATATCTCAAAATTACATTTCGAGCTCTATGTTATTAAATGCTTATTTATTTATCCACATTAAGATTAAAGATACTCGTTAATAAAAATAAATTATTAATAATTTATTTAATTAACATCTATGAAATTTCTTGAGACCTTCCACTTAACTTATTCGTTATATTGAATACTAATACAAACTTACAGGATTTGACATAATCGAAGCTTATAAGTTTTCTCAAGAGGATATCATCAATCCCTATAAAGGGACGTAGATCCTATTAATAATTAATAGATGCCATACATTTAATATTTTGGCCTAACTCATCGAGACTATTAACTCATAAGACCTCACTCTATAATGAATTAAAGTCAACAATATTGAATGTACACATTTATTAATTATTTTTGACTTAAGAACAATAACACTCATAATAACCATGATGTGCGAATTGTATTATATTATCAGTATAAATACAATTACCTCAATGTGGTCATGTTCAATACACACAGAGTGAACTAACATAGTGAGTTAAAATATACCATTTTCGTAGTCAAAACAGACCTACTAAAATAATGTATTACAATCCTAATGGTGGTGTGTCTAATTTTATCTAAGACTGTGAACCAAAAATTTATATTCTACAAGAATCGATAATCTGATCCTCTTTGTATAAGTCAAATTCTACACACCAGATTATCTATTACGTGGAATAAGAGACACTCATGCATGATATGATAAGATATAATGTAAACATTGCACTTAAAGATTCTCAACAAAAAAATAATTGTTTAAATAATTCAAACAAATATTAATCCATAACATAAAGTCATGGCTTTTAGTATAAAATAATAACAGTCTTCCTACGGTCGCAAGGTATTCTAACTCACGTTCTGAAATCAAGTTGTCACGCCCTCATTTTTTAACGTATAATAATCATAATTTATTATAAATACAATCTCATAATACTCAATAACCAACCCAATATGTCTGTCACGACCCATCCCAAAATAGGGTGGATTAGTGACCGGCCAGTGAGTTTAACTCACTAAGGCTTCTCTGTAAATAAAAATTTATGGAATTCTATCTGTCTTTTATGTTAAGTCATGTCACGACCCATTCCAAATTGGAACGAATTAGTGACCGGCCAACGGTTCTACACGCTAAGGCCTCCTACGTTAACTAAAGAGTTTATGAACTTTATTGAATTATTTTATTTAACCCTTGACATGCTGCAGAGTTTAGCGGAAGCGTAATTTGCTCAATAATAAATAACATCAAGGACGTGTAAACCTGACAATCATTATTGAATTAAAAGCATGCTTATCCGATACTTATTACAAACCGTAGTACTGGCCTAACATGACCTCAACATAACAAAATAGAACTCTATATCTACATAAGTTTTCAACTACAAAACTCAAAGCGTGAAATTTAGTTGATTAATTCTTCATTGTCCGCCAGGTCCTGCCACGGGTCCTGTTGTGTTGCAAGGCAACACCCATTAGCTTACAGCTAGTATGAATCTAGATATACCATTTTACAGATTTTACACGACATAATTAAAAAGAATAATTTATTAATATATTGACAATACTTATGATTTGGTCCATAGGCCGTGGCCGAGGACGTATATATAAATAATATATAATTTTCATAACCCGTGGGTTATATCAATACTGGAATTAACGGGTTGTTGTGTTTTAAACAGAAATAATCAATGAAATAAATTCAACAATTGATTCTTCGGTGTATATGCCAGAACTAGATTAAGGGAGCTACCCTTTGAAATATAACACATATTTGGCATGACGTCATCCGATGCCACCTGGCCGTGGGACCCAACCTTGTACCAAACCACCGCTTGTCACACCCCCAGCGGTCAGGGAATCACCGGAATTCACATTTTACGAGATGATATTTATATGATCATCGCCAACAATTTTAATAATATCTCATGCATACGTAAGTTCACTATATAACAAGTTTTTCTTTTCTTTTTAACAAAATATAGCAAATTTCTATTTTTTGAGCATATCTTAAAAAAAATAACAAGTAAATGGGTATATCCGGACTCACCTTGAGTGACGTGGGTTTATTTAATACCGTGCTTCGCCGTAGACAAGATCCCAAAAATATTCTCCCAAAATTTCCTGCCCCTTTCGCCACTTCCTTTCTCTTATTTCTTTACTGATTCACACAATTTCTCTGGTACGAAAAAGTGAAGGCCATTCCATGGCTATTTATACACTTTGGGAAGGAGGAGGTGGCATGCCATGTCTTCACGTGGCAAACTATCCCCATGCAAAAAATCTGTTTGTTCTTATCTAAGGAATTTGGATAAGAATTGAATTGTTAAGTGTTCTCCGCCCAATTGTCCCCTAGAGTAATATCGAGGTTAATCTCCAGTTACCATTAATGTTTAAAATAATTTATCGAACTATTCTTCAGTCTCTGATTATGTTTTGAACCAACTTCATTTATCCCTAAAATAACTTTGGAGTATTTCCTCATAAACTACTTAATTGGCCTAAAAAAAATCTCTGTTTCTTAATTCAATCAAAATTATAATTTATTCATAATATTTTATATTACTATTTATTATTATTATTATTTTGGATTGGGGTCTCACAAGTCATAAAAATTAATTAGAGTAGTGGAAACATGTAATTAAATGAAATATTTCACAAGGACGTGCATAACCTGTCATTCAAGATTAAAGTACAAATATAGTTTATATTACACTTTCAAAAATGGGCAGCTGTGGCCTATTAAACACAAGTCCTACGTACAAATACGTATCTACAAAGTAACCCAAAAAGTGGAGCAGTTTCTGTTTGTCTTCAATGTCTATTAGGATCCTGCTCGTGACGTAACATGTTGCATAGCAACATTCATTAGCATAAAGGTAGTGTGAACCTAGATATGCAAACCTTATAGTAATCGTCCAATAACAATTCATACTTGACATTCAGAATATAAACAAAGGTATATGGCAGAGCTAGTGTAGGGAGTGACCCTCAATGTAATCTCAATGATAGGCATGACATCACCCGATGCCACCTGGCCATGGGACCCTTCCTTATTTCAAATCACCGTTTTTCTCACCCCAGCGGTCAGGGATTCACTGTGTTATGAGATGTCATTTATGATTGTCTTTGTATTCAAAATTCATAAATTATAACATGGCTTTATGATAGGTAAAACATCATATCATTCAACGTGTTTAAACATGCCTTGAATGTAAACAAGTTTTCATATTAAACATAACCATATATGCTTGAACTCGCAGTAAAAAATATGCAAGTAAGATAAGCATAATGATTTTCACTGACTTTGATGTCACAATTGATTTCTATAATAAGAAATGCAATGTTTTAATAATTATGCTGGATTCCAATTTCTAATGACAAGGTCATCCTAAACCCGATACGTTAACATTGACATCACCTACCCCAAACTGCTCAAACCTGGAATAAACAGATCACACTAAGTCTAGTAAGGTTCGAAAGTGAATGTACAAAGGTTCGGGTGATTATGAAGTCAAAATGGGGGTCTCGGGGATCGAAATAACCCAAGTGCAAAACATGACAGATTTGCTGAAATTTACATTGATAGAAAATAGGTCGAGCACCTAATCTAATGGAGCCTAAAATTCACCAAATTTGATAAGGTACTAGTTTAAGATGTTGGGAACATATTGTAAGAAGAAAATAAAGTCCAATTTGGTCTTTAGGTAGAGTAAAAATGCAATGGAACAAAACTATTCCAGATTAGACACATCGTACGAAAATCTCAATTAAAGGAGTTCTAGATATCCAATTGAGTTGGCTCCAACTGGGGTTGAAAGACAACATATCAAGGTATATTATACCAAATTTGAGGCCAATCCGAGGTCCGTAGCCTTCTGGAGCTTAACTCAAAGTTCGGGGTTGTCCAATCTGGTAGTCAATCCGGCTGGGGATCCGGAAATCCAGATGCGTGGCTGGATGGGTGACCGGATGTGTTGCAAAATAGGTTTCAGGACATGGTTTCTTCTAATTTCTTTCTCTAATCCTCAAATACTTATTGATATCTTACAAATAGGATCAAACTAGGTCTACCTTAGCCTTAAAATCAAAGAATTAGCAAGAGATTTGCTTACTTATGGACCTTAGAAGGTCACTGTGAAAAACCCAGTTGAAGAAGATGAACAAGCTGATGGAGGTTAAAGAACAGACGATGAAGCTCTTCCCTCTCTCTCTAGCTCTTTGATTCTAGCGTACAGAATGAAATTGAGAAGCTTACCTTGGTTATATGGACAAAGTTGGAAGCATGAGGTGGCTATGAGCTGGTTTGGTGGCGACATAGGAGAGTTTTCGCATGCAAATATCAGACGTAATATATATCTATTGTTTCAATAGGAAAATTATCACATGCCACTCAGTCCACCTCCCTTACGTTACAACAATGCGTAAAGTTTTATCTCGCCCACTTATCGTCTGATCTAATTCTGGGGTTTCAAACACGAATAAAAATAAAAGCTGTGACCATTTCTCAATTTCCATTTAAATATCGAATTATCATCGAATTAGCGTTTAATTACGAATTTAATCCCCGCTAATACCCTAAACTACCTAATTATGGGTCGGGGTCTCACAATGTCAAATTATTTCATTAAACGAAATATCATCAAAAGCCAAGTTTAAGGATGTTACATCAAAATATTCAAGTTCTCGGCCCGTACATGTACCAAAAATAGATTGCCAAAGTCAAACATTTATATTTCCTTGCAAACACAAAAACTAATTCAAAAATAAGTGATATTACATCTTTCAAAATTAATTTCAAGATGTTAGGTATCTTCTATCAAGACTTTGAAACATGCATCATACAATGCATCAATACATCTCATGTGCCTCATGCTAAGCGTCTGGAACATCACCTGTAAAACGATAGGGTGAACTACACAGTCCAGTAGAATGTCTAAACTAATAATATGTGAATATGAACTGATATGACATATAACATGATTAACGAACAATAATTCAAATATAAACTCATAAGAAATACTTGATAAGCATAAATAACATACTCAGCCATCTTAAAATACTTTTTCGTTACTCATTCAACCGTTGCTTAATACCGACTCATTATCCGTTAACCATCTCACAACACCAGTTCATCATCCATTGACCATTTCTCTTACCGATTCCTTAGTGTATCGTTAATCGACTATTAAATCAATGCTTCTATGGATACTTTCACTCACACTATCATCCATTGCATTCCATGTCCCAAAATAGCAAGCTCCTCCCCGGTCGGATAGCCTCTAGGACAAGGAGGCAACAGTCAACCATCCACTCCCGAGATTCATAGTGATCATTTGATCTTCGCATCCTACTAGTTCGCTAAGTAGACTCACTCTCTCGAAGGGCAACAAAGGCTGGAACTATTCCTCATTACCCATCGAATAGTTATGTCTTACCTTGAGAAGAGTATCCAAACAAATTCAGAATTCATACTAACAATTCAATAACAATGATTTACCATTCAATCATAATATGTAATCATAATATGTACAAACATATCATTATATTCTCCTTATCATAATTTATTTGTTATCCTTCGCACAACACCTCAAGGTGGCTAGTCATAGCATCATTCCTCTCCATAAGACTCTCCTAAAGAAGGTCAGTACATCTTTTCATAGCACCTTTAGCTCTTCTCCAAATGGAGACTAGTAGAGCATTTCACTTCATTCCTAGCACACTTCGAATGGAGGCTAGTGATACAATTTTCGTATTCTATCAATCCATTAACGTATGTGCACGCGTCACATTTCAAGTGTCTTATATTGTTCGAGCAAGTCTTAATGTCTAATGCAGTTTCAACAATTAAAGGGATAACAATAGTATAGAGCATAGACATAATTTCATTTAGATTATGTCATAAACAAGTAATGAAAGCTTGAAGTGTAACTATTCACCGACACATTTCTCATCAATTAGTTCTCCTCATTTAAAGCCAATGCATCAAAACACGTTTTGTAATCTCAGTCTTTCTATCGTAACACATCACATAGCTTAGTTCACCTAAACAGTCGAGATAGACTATGCACCCCAAACATAAAGGTTATCAATCCAAGCCTCTATCTCAAATTGTAGAAGACAACACGTCTTGGCAATACAATGCCAGTCACCCTCCAAAGGGATAAGGGGAAACTCCTCACCACACTGAGTAGGGTAAATCGTTTCAGGAATAGATTTCACATAGAGTTGGCCAATAGGGTAAAAGACCTTTCACACAACCGTCTCACTACACAGTTCAAAACCAAGGTCAAATACAAGGCACCCTATTTTACTAAGTCTCGACATGACATAATGTGCTATACAAGTCATAGTGCTATTCTTAAAATCCAACAATCTATTAAATTGATTATATGCTCACATAACATGTCTTATGTTAATCTTTTCTCTGATCACTACACCCGATAGTGTCTAGACAAGTTATGTCATCTACTAGCATACTCTCCCAAGTAAGTTAAAACAATTATCATGTCTAACTTCACTCCCATGGTGGTTAACACAATGCATCATACCTAGTTCACTTCCCAAAGGGTACTAGGCCATAAAGCTGTCTCATCGTCGCACACTAAATTTATGGTCCAAATCTTACTTCTATACTCATTCCTATTGTGTCAAATGCTTATAAGATTCTTAAGCTCATAACGTATATCATAAGTTTTTAACTTTTCAGAAATACCATAAGTGAATCCACAATACAGGAAATAGCCATTCACACTCATAAATATAGTCTAATGTACTAAACCATGGTCCAAAATCATAATCAAATCATCCCAAGTCCTTGTCATAATTTCCAAAGATATGCCTAGTTGTACTATGTCAATGCGATATTGCCATTCACAACTGAATAGTTAAATTCATTGCATCACATAAGGATAATTCTATATACATACATAATTCGTTAAATAAATGTCCAAAATAATAGAATTATTGTCTATTTATAACCATGGCCCATAACCAAAGTCAACTAGTCCATAATATCAAAACAAGGTAAAAGTCATCAGTTAAAGTCGTCCAACAAGTCGTTGGAGCGAACCTAAAGTTGTCGAATACATATTTGGACAATACAAGTCACCCAACAATCGTCCAACAGTCGCTCAAGCTACTTCTTTCTAGTTACTTTGGCGATTTCAGCACTTTTCAGAAAAATCACAGATTTGCTTTTTGGACAAAAAATTCTTATATTTAACCAATAACACCACGAAATCAACAAAAATATGCTATAACACATAATAGAGGTGAAACATCCCTACCTCAACCTTTGGATCATGAGATTTGGTGTCGAACCAAAAATTCTAGCTCCATGTATCTCCCGAGCCTTAAATCTTCTCCTTCGAGTTTCGAAAACACAATCAAGCTTCAGATATGGGTAGAGTATGTCAAGATCACTCTATATCTCAAAGAAATTTGAGATTGATTGGTTGAATCGACGAAAAATTTAGAGAGAAGGTGGAGTTCTAAAGTGTAGAGTGAGAGAGATGAGTGAAATGGGGTTGGGTCTCTCTCCTCTCTTCTCCCAATCAGATTTTTAACAAATTCAAGTGTTCTCAAACTACTAAACAACATGTATATCACACGCGCAATAAAATTAAATCTTCAAGCTCAAGTCCCACAACTAAAGTGCTTTAATATAATAAAATCAATCATTTACACATTCCGTGATATATTCTGAAATAATATTTTAAAACACAAAAAAAAATTCGGACCCTTACATGGTGCTGATAAACAATAACAATCCAGACCGCCCGACCAACCGCCAAGCACCCCAACCACTCTACTCTCGATCGTCAAGTTTTCAATCAATATGGTCTCCCTAACATTATATTCTTTCGTTACCGTGCCGGACAATGTAAGTTTAAAGTTTATAATAGAAGACCATTAAACTAAAAATGGCACGATAGGACTAGATATAACTTCGGCTCAAGCGTCATTTGGCTAAACGCATAACACGGCTAAGATACAGCGCTTCGGTGATACAAAGTTTGAGTCTATTACAACTTTTGGTTAAAGTCAAAGCTTGGCTCAAGTTGCATCACTGTTATAAGATACGCATAATATTTTCACGGAGAATATATCCACAACAACTAATTATATGTCATTATCAGTGTGTTTAATGTTCTGGTATGTACAAGACCCCCTGAATATTAATAATCAATCATCGTCCGCGTAATCAGAGTATATTCATGTATCTCATGCTCAACAAATATTTAACGATCAAACGGTAATTAAGTAACAATAAGTTTATGTGAAATAAATAAATTTATAACCAATCATAAAAGTGTATTTAATTAATACATATTACACGATAAATATATTTATAAAATGAGTTATAATGTTTACAATTTTTTAAAAGACTAAAAGGGTAGGTAACCAAAAAGGCGTATAATAAATATTACAAGTTCAATTATAATAATCATAATAAAATAAAATAAATTAAAAATTTATATAACATGGGTATAATCTGTAATTAACTAAAATATTAGGTAAAATTAAATATATCAAAAACTAAATAATAAAAACTCCGTCCGGAGGTCTATCCAATCAGTGGGATCCAATGGGTGGGGGAATGATAGCCATGGATGATGGCTTTGCTAGAGGAGAGGCTGGGTGGAGAGAGGGGAGGTTGTAGGTGGAAGGGGTTTGTAGTGGATGGGAGTGATGAGAGGAGCCGGCTGGCGGGGAAGGAGAGAGCTCGAGAGGCTGTACGTAATATATATATATATATATATATATATTATGTATATATATATATTATGTATATATATATATATATATATATATATATACATAATGGGAAAGGCTCCATGAACCAACACTTTTTTAGACCAATATTAAACCAACACCTAAAATCTTCATTCGTGATTAAATTTTAACGATCCGAACCGTTCAATGTGTTTAAAACATGTTTTTAAGGGTACCCGCGAGAAATAAACTCAAAATATTATCGAAAAATACTTGATCCAAACAGTGGTTAAAAATAGTGACAGGAATTGTTTTATAAGCCATTAGTTGGATCAAGTCCTTTTCGATAACATTTTGAGCTGATTTTTCACGGGTAACCTTAAAAACATGTTTTAAACACATTGAACGGTTCGGATCGTTAAAATTTAATCAGGAATAAAGAGTTTAGGTATTGGTGTAATATTGGTCTAAAAAAGTGTTGGTTCATATAGTCTTTCCCATACATAATATATATATATATATACATAATATATATATATATATATATATATATATATATACAGTCCACTTCTGTTGTGGACTCCCGCAGAATACCCAAAATGCGGACTTTTAACCTCGCTCGTTGGATCAGATGTGGAGAGATCTGATGGCTAGGAATTTTTACTAAAAACGCGGGTCATATAAGGCGACGGTTACGGGTTATTGGACTCCCGCCCGGTTTGTTTGGTATATCCTACTGAAATGGTCCACTTCTGTCTTCTCTCTCTCTCTCACTCTCTCTCCCCGATCCAGACGTTCTGTCCCCGCGCCTCCCTCTCGCCGGCGATAGCTCCTTCTCACCGGAGCGAGGCTGGCGAGGCGGTCGCTTTCGTACATTTCGTCAGATCTGCCGCCTCTCTCTTCCCAGTCCGCTTCGAAACTTCCCAGTCGCAATCTCTCCACCTGGACCGCCCTGTTGCCGGAGAACTCTCCCTCTCACCGGCGGATGCCGGCTGCGTCTGATTCGGACGGATCATTCACCATTTTTGAAATCAGGTACTGTTTTCAGAACACACACGTGAATTTGGGATTTTTTCAGAAATTAGGGCTTCAACCCGTATGCCATTAACGTGTTCATTTCTCTTTGAAAGAGCCCCTATTCCTTCTTATTTCGTGGTCAATCTCCATTCCTATACCCAACCATTTGACCCCTTGAACAAAAGGAACTGAAACTGATTGTTACAAGAGTCATGTGATTTGTTCCACTCAATGCTTCAATTTAATAACTGAATCTGATTGTTAGCAAGTAAGGAGCAGATAATTAACCAGTTGTTCATGGGTCTGCAAATGATAGGATACGAGCAAAACTAGAGGAAGATAGGTTTCTTTAACAAACCAGTTGTTCATGGGTCTGCATTCTGCATTCTGCATTCTTGTTTAGCCACAGTTAGTAAAAATAAGTATCTTTCCCCTTAACTAGCAAAGGCATATGCATTTGTAGGCAATAAGATCCAAGGATTAAACAAAATCGTTACATTGTTTGGGCACAGCTAGGAATCAGAAATGCTTTGGAGAAGAGAGAAATCTCAACGAATTTGGATATCTATGAAATCATCATTGTTGAAAGTCTGAATTTGGATATCCAATTCTGAAGTTTATTAAACCACATTGTTTATTTGAGTGTTTATTTTTAATTGCAGGAAAATATGTCAAGTTCAAATATGAATTGCAGACAAAACTACCCGAGGTATAGGAATAAGAATTGCATGTGTGGAAGTAGAGCTACTGTGAGGATATCTGAGTCTGCTCGGAATCCTGGAAGGTTGTACTACACGTGCAAGAGTGGTCCAAGTGGTGGGTGCGGCTTTTGGGAGTGGTGCTTACCAATTGAGTCCAAAATTATCTCAAGTTACAGAACAAGTGGAGACAGTTATGAAGCTGAATCAGTAAATCTTAAATCCATGGGCAAGTCTGGACACGACCAAATTGAAGGCAGTGTTGTTCAATTGAAGTTTTTAGTTACTCCCTCCGTCCCAAATTGCTGGTCCCTCTTCCTATTTTGAGATGTCCCAAAATAAAAGGGAAAACCCCCATATTCATAGGAAGAGAAATCGAAAGCCAAACTATTCACCATTACCCTATTTGTACTTTCTGGTTAGAGTAACAGCCTCTACGGAGGAAAGAGTTCCTCCGTGTTGTCCAGTAGTATATATTTTGTATTAGTAATAGTCTGGGTGCGGATGGAGTACTACTTAGCCTTAGTGGGAGGTGGTGAAGGGGCCGACTGCCAAAGGCCCTTAGTGCAGTTTGGTTTATAGATAGATTGTACGGCGAACTCTATAGAGCAATGGGTGGTCCGGGGTTATCCAACTATCCACGTTTGAGGTTCCTCCTCTGCTCCTTCTTCCTAAAGACGAAGAGAGTCCCTTACCGAACAAGCCCTTAACCACCACCTCCTGAAACGTCAACGGAAACCTCTCGGTTGCCAAAGAGAGGTCAAAGGAGTAAAGATGGTTGAGCCGTGACAGGCGACCAAGAGGAGCATCCCAGTTTAGCTCTGTCCACTTTCAGAAATGGTTAACAAAAGTTGAAGACATTCTCTGTTTTGCCCTGCCATTCATTACAAAGACAGCGTTGAAATCTGTCCCCATAAACCAAAAAACTGTGCGCAAGAGCAGCACTTCAAAATCAAAAAGGAAAACGACAGTGCCCATCGTATTTTTCTTTTCCTTTAACCATGAACGGAATTACAAGTGCACTTCAAAATGAAAAAAAAAAAAAACTCCTCAATTGCTCTCTCCACAATCTCACATGCAGTAGATTCCAAAATGAAGTGACCAAAATGAAGTGACTGCCGCTAGAAACATAACTTTGGTGATAAACCTTTTGCTTTTGCAAGTGCACAACGGTTCTCGTTCCATTGATGATTGGAAGATACGTCAACCACCATTCCATTGATGAAACAAGTTTTTGCTCGTTTCCAAATCCGTTGGATAGTTTTTGGATTTACAGAGAACTTTGTAGCTATCTCTGTTATACACCCTCTCTTTAACTTTCCACGTTCTCTTTGTATTAGCAACATCTCAAAAATTGTTTGGCGTTGTTGATTGGAAAGATTTCTTTTTGTTCTACACTGGATAGAGGAATTTCTGAGGAAACCGTCCGTTTTGGTTTAACAGAGGAGAAAAAATAGGAATAAGGAAGTAGAGAAAAAATAGGGAGTGGGAAAGATATGCTGGCAACATATGGCTTTCTATATATACATACACGTAGAAATTCAAAACTCAAAGAAGTCCACCTTTTCAGTTTTGGTAAAATTGAAACTGCCGCCATTATTTTCGGAGAAAATTTCTCCTCCAATTTTTGATAAAGATATGGATTCCCTCCTAAAATTTCGTCAATTGCATGGGCGGGTAACTATCCATAATTGGTTCCAAAATTTTTTTGGATGGATGTCGCCAGATTTGTTAGTAGGATTTTTTCACTCAATTTTCATCAATTGCATGAGCCAGATTTGCCGCTAGATTTGTACTCATTAATGTTGACTGGGAAATAGAAGAAGGGGCAAAAAAGGAAAAGCAATACATAATAAATACACTGTTGTCATCTTCTTAATAAGTTGGATTCCCCAAAAGGGACCAGCAATTTGGGACGGAGGGAGTATGTTATTTGGTGTGCTGTCGTTATTTGGTATATTGCTTTCATTGAAAGCACTTAGTCAGTAATGTGGGAGTAAATAAATGTGTATTGAACTTTGGGTAATTAGATGGACTTTGTGTATTGAACAGTAGCAACCAAAGTAGAATTCGTTTCAAATTTGCAAGCTGTGTTTGATATCTGAAATGTGCGTATATATGCACTAAAAGTAGTTGTAACTATTTGTTTTCTTTCGGTCAAACCAAAATGGGGTCTACCTGGGCTATTCAACATGAGAATGCATGATAAAATTTGAAGGGAACATTTTGTTACTAATCTGTAGTTAATAAGCCAAAAAAAATCCCCCAGACCTTTAACATTTTGCTCAATGTGCGTGGCCAAACAAAAAACTGTACTACAAATTTTCACAATAGATGATGAAATCCCCATTACACAGTCTGTGTTTTTTGTGTTAGTTTTCAAAGCTTCAAAAGAATTCTTTAGGGTGGATATCCACTGTCCTCTGCAGAAGATATCCATCAAAATGCAAGTGTCCCAAAATGCACCACATCAGAAAATGTGGAAGGAGGAGATATCCATCAAAATGCACCACATCAGAAAATCCCAACAAGACTCGCTAATTGCATTGCAACAAAATGTAGACACCACTGTCCTCTGCAGAAAATAAGAGCAAGTGTCCTCTGCAGAAAAACATAGACTCGCTAATTGCATTGCAACAAAACAGATTACGTACAAGGACAAAATGACTGAGAAGCAACAAACAAAGAACCACAACTACTGTAAAATTTTGCAATGGGATAGAACACCTTTTTCAGTAGCAATAGCTACCTTTACAAATCCAGGTGTAAGCATTTTCATCAACAGCAAGTAGCATGAAAATAACCAGGCCAGCAAGTAGCATGAAATTAAACGCAGCAAATATCATCATCTACCAACTCATTCGGATTCAAAATGCAGCAAATATCCAGGCCAGCAAGTAGCATCCCATTCGGATTCAACAACAGCAAGTAGCATGACATGTGAACTATGAAAACAACACATCCCATTCGACTCTATTAGAAAACAACACATCCCAACAGCAAGTAGCATCACATCCCATTCGGATTCAACACATCCCATTAGACTCCATTAGAAAAGGTAACAAAACTGCAGCAACTTCGCATGAATAAAACCTTCATCGTACTTCTTCCAGCCCTTCAACTGCAGGGAACACAAGCCATAGTCAATAAAACCCGTACACAAGCCATGGAAAAATAGTTATAGGTTAAACACTTACTATCATCGTCCGAATAAATATCATCATCTTCGTCGGCATCATCATTCAACCTAGCATCTTGCGAAGAGCTATGAACAAAAAAATGCAAGTTTAAATAGTTGAACAATTAAACTTATATAAGAAATGAACATATGTAGGTGTGTGTTCACGTGTGTGTTCTGTAAATGAACATTGAACACGTTAATGGCATACGAGTTGAAGCCCTAATTTCTGAAAAAATCCCAAATTCACGTGTGTGTTCTGAAAACAGTACCTGACTTCAAAAATGGTGAATGATCCGTCCGAATCAGACGCAGCCGGCATCTGCCGGTGAGAGGGAGAGTTCTTCGGCAACAGGGCGGTCCGGGTGGAGAGATTGCGACTGGGAAGTTTCGAAGCGGACTGGGAAGAGAGAGGCGACAGATCTGACGAAATGTACGAAAGCGACCGCCTCGCCAGCCTCGCTCCAGTGAGAAGGAGCTATCGCCGGCGAGATGGAGGCGCGGGGACAGAACGTCTAGATCGGGGAGAGAGAGTGAGAGAGAGAGAGAAGACAGAAGTGGACCATTTCAGTAGGATATACCAAACAAACCGGGCGGGAGTCCAATAACCCGTAACCCGTCGCCTTATATGACCCGCGTTTTTAGTAAAAATTCCTAGCCATCAGATCTCTCCACATCTGATCCAACGAGCGAGGTTAAAAGTCCGCATTTTGGGTATTCTGCGAGAGTCCACAACAGAAGTGGACTGTATATATATATATATATATATACACACACACACACACAATAAATACATCAACAAACACACACATATATACGCGTACGTACGAAATAAAAATATATAAGCAGAGTAATAAAATGCTCGAACTATTATATATTAAATAGATTAAAAATTACGGATGATTACACTAATTTTGCGCAAATCAAGCACAAAATTATGGCTCTATTTGCCTTAACTAGATTATTTGGATTGTCTGGATTATTCGGGAAATAATCTAGCCCCATTTGGCCTAAATTATTTACCCAAATAATCTGGATTAATCTAGCTCCAAACACAACATAACTTCTATATCCACAAATAATTTAGTCCAAACACTTTGAGCTAGATTATTCCGTCCGGCACCCAACATAATCCAACAATCCAATAATCCCATAATCTAGTTACGCCAAATGGACCCTATATAGAATTCATGATTACATTTGTATGAGGACAAATAATCAAATACTATTAATTCTAAAACTATTAATTTTTTATGTTTTAATTTCCGAGTGAGACCTCAAAGTCTTGTGATAGTAATAAGTAACTTATAAAGAAATCTCAATGCCTCTTAACATTTCTCTCCCGGGAAATTTAATTCTAAGATTTCTCCTTTTCCTTTCCGAAAATAATAATAAGAAAAATGATAATACCGCCAAAATTAATAATATCAAAAACAGATTACGCAGACACATACATACGGTCATATTTATATCCAAGGAAGCAGATAGAAACTAATTCAGTCTGAAACCAAAAAACCTCTCCCCACCATCACAGTACTCATTCCAGTGACATCTCCGACGTTATTCCGGCAACATTGAGAGTCTTCCAACGCCTTCACAAACATGACGGGAACACTATGAGGACCAACCGGCGGTCATGTCAGTCTCCTATTCCGACTGCTTCTCCGATCTACTCTGCGGCGAGGGTTCCGGGAGCCTTTTTGAAGAACTTCCGGAATGCTCGTCGTCCGACATCGAATCTCCGGCCGACGACATGGAATCGATCGCCGGATTCATAGAAGACGAGAGGAACTTCGTGCCAGGAATCGAATACATCGAGAGGTTTCAGTCTAAGTCGTCAGATGCTTCGGCTCGCGAAGAATCTGTCGCATGGATTCTAAAGGTAACATTACTCTAAGATTGAGATCGTCTTCTTCATCTCTCTGCACTAAACTGCGCAGGTGCGATGGCATTAGAAATTCGTTCTTGTGTTTTATATTCAGTTCTCGAATTTAGATTCGCAATATGGATGCTTAGTGGCGCATTTTAGCATTCGTGGCTATGCTATCATATTCTGGTGAGCGTACTGTACAATAGAAAAGCCATCTGAGATTCTGGTTGCATGCTGGCGGCCTACTGTAGCATGCACAGGATGTTATATGGAGTCTGAGGGATGTCCGCGTGTCGGCGATTTATCACAGATTCGACGGCGATCTATAGATTTTTTTGGCGTATTTAACGTGTCCAAATGAGTTAGATTAAAGATACATGAAGGTGACAAACTGACAACTAATTATTTAGTGTCTTCTTTTTGCAGGTTCGAGCTTACTTTGGATTCCAGCCGTTAACGGCGTATCTCTCCGTCAACTACTTCGATCGATTCCTCTATTCCCGCCGCTTGCCGGTAATTAGCTCTCCCCTAAGTGTACCACAACCACAAATATCCCAAAATGTAGACCCAATTTGCATAACATATCCCTTTTGTTTTTTTGTTTTTGTTTTTGTTTTTTTAGTTAGGAAAATAGTATTCACACCTCTATTCTTTTTTCCAGGCAATATTTTTGTCATTATTATATACAAGGACAAGATTACCCTTTCATTAACTACTTGTTGGTAATCATAATTCACAAAGGAAAAAAACTAAGTCTCAACTTTTTAAAAACATTGACTTCTTGGACTTTCAAATTAATTGGGTACGTACAAATTATAATGACAACTTAACTTTGACATTTTTTATTTTTTTGCTTATTTCTTGTTAATATTTTTGTATTGCAGAATTACTGATTTTTGTCATTAACATTTGTCACATCATGCAATTAAAAATTGTTGACTGTTCAGACATTACGAAAAGGACAGAAGTTATTGACTAATACTAGTACAGTATCTAACGCAGGCCACTTTGGCCTATGGTATTTCTTTGGCTTTTATTTTTTATTTTTTCAAAAAGTAGTTTCATTTGGGTTAATTTTTGTGTGGTTTACTTTGCTAATTTGTTGTATACTTAATGACAAAAATATCTTTACATACCCAAATGGGCCACACGTCTACAAGGGTAATTTGGTCATTATCATTTAAAGTCAAATCAAATACTCTATTAATTATGGTCAAACAATAAATACAATAAATAATTTAGTCCAAACAATATTGATTGAATTAATTTTACTTCAGACATCATAATTCAATAAATCAATAAACATCATAGGCCAAAGGAATCCTATATAGTCCTGTATTGTTTTTCATGGCATTCGATTGGATAATGTCGGAAAAAAGAAAGATTAGCTAGGTATTGTACTTCCTTAGTAGGAAATGTGTAGAAATGCAAATGATAATACTACCGTGTGCTACTACATGGTACGATAGGGACCCATTTAAGCATAGCAACAAATAAAGTAGTCGAATGGGTGCATGTCTTTATCTACATTAATTAACTATTTACTTGGTCACTTATATACCAAATTACGAAAATGGTATAAAAAATTAAAATTGTGGACAACAAAGTCAGCAACGCATTAATCAATGACGAGTAATATGCAATATCGTCAATTCCCCGACTAATTATACATCATTACTCTCAACCAATCGCATTCTGCTTTCCTTGACTATATTGTAAAGGATTTTGGCTTCTCTTTGTCTGAATTTGGATTGTAATTAAGAGCTGTTTGTGCAATTTTAAACGTCCTAAAAATATTTTTGAAAAAATCTTCCTAGCTAGTAAGATCTATTTTTTTGGGGAACAAATGTAGACTATTAATTGACTAAATAAAAGGTTAAAATGTGAGTGGTAGGTAATCACGATTCGATTTGAGATTGCAGAGAATTCAGATCCAATTGTGAATTCAAAGATTGTTCCTTTTCTATTTGCTTCCAATAGTTCGACCTACCCAGAAAAATTGTCGGCCTACGAAACATTGGAATTTTTTTTCAGCTTCGTGCTGCTACAGTTACATGTATTATTTATTAGGTTTAGTTGATGAATTTTGATTAATTATGATATTTAACCTTTTGTATCCTCCAATTGATCAGCAAACCAGTGGGTGGCCATTGCAACTCCTATCTGTTGCTTGCGTATCACTGGCTGCTAAAATGGAGGAACTTCTTGTTCCTTCTCTTTTGGATATTCAGGTAATTTTAGCATCTAATTAAGTTCCTCTGTAAGAATGGTTGACCCAGTGAAAGCTATCGCAACGATCTTAGAAATCCGGAAAACATTTTCTTAATTCCATATATATCTATCAATATATATATAGGTGGAAGGTGCAAAATACATATTTGAACCGAGAACAATCCGGAGGATGGAACTTCTTGTACTCAGTGTTCTGGATTGGAGGCTTCGATCCATTACACCTTTCAGTTTTATCAGCTACTTCGCATACAAGTTGGATTCAACAGGAAATTATGCAGGGTTTCTGATCTCAAACGCTACCCAAATCATCCTGTCCAATATTCGAGGTAATTAACATCCCCCCCCCCCCCCCCCCCCCCCCCCCCCAATTAAACAATACAGATCAAGAGACTGGCATCCCCTGTCATCTAATTTCAAATTATGTTGTATTCAATGATCATATGAACAGAGTCTAGTTTTCTGGAGTACTGGCCCTCATGCATTGCTGCTGCAGCCATTCTTTGCGCAGCTCATGATATTCCAAGTTTCTCTCTTGTTAATCCTGAGCATGCTGAATCGTGGTGTGAAGGACTAAGCAAGGTAAGGAAGCAATAATAGTTGTTATTATTTTTGGGGCCATATATATATTTCTTATTCTTTTGGGTTAAGTAAGTCATAGAGTATATATATGCCTTTTAACAAAAACACAAATTCCTATAATTGCTAGTTTATTGATTTTTACAGGAGAAAATAATCAGCTGCTATCAGTTAATGCAAGAAATTGCTGTGGTAAATATTGGAAGGAAGCGACAAAGAATCTTGCCAAAGCTCCGAGTGATGACTCGGGCCACAATCGGGTCGGGTGACTCATTGTCTTCATCTTCATCATCGCCTTATAAAAGGAGGAAATTAAATAACAACATCTGGGTAGATGATGACAAAAGGACCTCTGATTAAGGGGAAAAATAATATGGGGGTAGAAAAATAATTGAGAACTAGAGAAAATGGTGGTCCAAGTTGTCGAGAATCCCGGGTATTTTTTTGAAGGGTTTTGAGAAAAGAAAAAGAGAAGGAAAAAAATTGACTTGAGTGCTGTAGAGTAGTAGTAGTATATAAATATATATGGGAGATTTGTTTATTTCTTTTTGGTGGGCATTGCCATTCATTGCTGGCTTTGCAGATTCCCAAGGGAAGGGGATTTTCGTACATATAATTTCTTTTGGGTTGATAGAGTGAGAGTGAGAGAGAGAGAGAGAGAAAAGATTGTTTTAAATAATTAGTGGAGTTATGAAGTGTGATACAAGTGGGATGATTGAATTCAAAGGCAGCATGGATTATTGAATGGAAGGAGGGAGGGGATGGTGGGGGGCCCATGTGGAGATAGTTGGGGATTAAAGGGCAGATAAAATCAATGGGGAGCTGTTTCATTGGGATGTTAGTCAAGCCTCTCATATAGGCCTTATCATTAATTACCTCAAATTTCTCTCTGATTGACGAAGAAAAATGCCTGGGGGAATGCAAAAGATGGCTCCATACTATATAGGCTGCTGAGTGGTGGTATATATGTGTGAGTGCATGCTAAATAGTATGTTCCGCACGTGTGATGTGTGCCTTTCTTTTTTGGCGGGAATTTGCCTTTTCTTGTCCTAATTATACTCTGGACTTTCGAGTGCTCTGGCACGTGTAAGGTTACACTTGCTACGCTTTTTTCTTTCTTTCTAATTTCTTTTTATTTTTTTTTTAGTTTCAACAATGGCCAGATTTCGGCCTAACCATACAAAGGTCTTTGGGGCCTTTTCCATGCGTGTTTTATTTGGATTTGTCAATATACAAATATTTCTTACATATATATATATATATGTCTTCTCTCTCTCTCTCTCTCTCTCTCTCTGTGCCATGCACGTGGATGACAGTGCAAACTTTGTACCTTTGCCATTTGTTTTCATTACAATTGTGAAGAACTTTAAATACCAACGGTGGAATTTTGTGAAGCACAGCTCCAATCAGTGCAGAGAAGGGCTTAGCTAGTCGGCCCCCCTACCAATAAAGATTGGGTTCCATTTCAATGAATTATAGACTCCTTCACCAGTACTGACCCCAAATACCTGACACATTATGCCTGTTCTCTTTAGATTTCAGACACCCTTGCTTTCCTTCTCTCACCGATCAACATCTACCGTCCTAACCCATCCCCTATATATATATATATATATATATATTGTTTTCAGCTACGGATACGTATATACCGACCTTGACAATAGAATCGTACATCTGTTAATTTTAGATAGTTTAATTTAGTTATTAATAAATACTAAAGTGAAAAATGTCATCAATTGTGAATTTGCTCGGCGAATATTAACCACTTTATTACAGAGTATGTTGAATCAAGACTTAATTTATTACTTGACATAAAATAAAATTCATCATGATCCAAATAAATTATTTAAGTCGTTCATATTATATTCAGATCGTTACAAAATGAATGAATGAAGCATCTAGTGAGACTATAGTTGGTTTTATTTTACAAGATGAGAGAATTATCAGATATTTCAACTACTACGTGAAACCGCTATCAAAAAAGAAAATATTTACGAATCAGATAAAATGCGTTGACCGTTTTTGAAGTTTTTGACAATTATAGGGACCTCCCCTGAGGTTTTAAAAAATACACTCACCTCTCTTATTTTAGAAACAATTACACCAGTTTACCCTGCCTAGAAATTCATTAGTTTTTTATGAGGTCACCATATTACTTTTGTAAAATGTCTAAAAAGCCCTTGGTTATGGCTATAAAAATTTTAAAAAAAGTCTCTCTAAGGCATACAATTTTTGTTTTTCTTCTCACTTAATTATAAGGTATGAATTCTTTTTAATTTAGTTATATTTTTAATAAATTAATTAGTTGATTGTTTCTTAGTTATCGATGTAATTTGTTTTTTTCTAGTTATGGACATGTTATCTAGCACCGGAAGCGTGCTGAAGGGTAGGAGCAAAATATGCCATTGTGGAGCAAATGTCATTATTTTATTTATCGATGCAAATTATTTTTATTCATTTATGGTCATGTCATCTTTTAATGTAGGAAGAGTCCTTACGTACAGAACAAAATATGTCAATGTAGGTATTATATTTTGTTTCACAATTATTTCTTAATTTTTTTGTGTGTTTTCAATCGTCGTGATGAGAGGATCGAATAGTAATAAAAATATTTATCCAAAATTTAAAAAATTCTAATAAGATGATGCTAAATATATTTAAGACAATAAAAAATTATCATTTAAAATACATGTAAAAAGATTTAGTTTTTCGGTCATTATTCACAATGTAAAAAAAATTAAAAATATGTATGTATTTCCCCTAGATAAAATATATATACAAAATAAAATTAATCATATAGATAAAGTCAAAAAATATTTGTTCCAATTACTAAAATATGATATATAAATACAATTATATAAAATTAACCAAAGTGAAGTTTAAAGTTTTAATAAACAAAGAAATATTATGTTAAAATCAAGTTATATTAATTTTTTTTAACAAACTCATGAGAATTATTTTTTGATATAATAGGATAAAATACATATGTGCTTTCTATCAAATACAATGTATATAGGACGAAAAATAATGATATTAACTAGAAAAAGATTTTTTTATAAAATTAAATAATAGTTACTAAAACTTAAAATGTAGAAGGCTCGAACAATAGAAAAGAATTGAAACATTAATGAAAAAAAAAAGAGAGATAAAAAGACTAATGAGGATATTTTAATTTTTTATTCATCAAAACTAATAGTATTTGTAGAAAATTAACAACATGAGAAAAATGATGTATTAATTTCAAAAGTAGGGAAAGTTGGTGCATTTTTCGAAACATGAGGGGATCAGTGAGTGGATTCTACCCTTAAAAATCTTGGTTCGGATCTCATGTAATTAAAGTAAAGGGAATAAATAAATATGAGTTGAAGTGGTTATTGTTTGGATTTCATCCGAAAGGGAATGAAGGCATTATTATTAAATTAAAGCTACTTTTAGTTTACCGTTTGTCTAGTCTAAAACCGGAAAAAGCGTAGCAGTAAAGTCCTCATTTAGCACTAAATCCACGACATCCGGTACACTTTATTCTTTGCTTTACAGTATCAATAGAAAGAAGTATGGCATCCACTTCATGTGGTGTGTAAAAAGGTAAACATATATTCCATTTTGGACAGTACTACTTCCATTTCCCATTCACCATGCAGTATTACTACATGCTGCCTCCGGATGCATACATTTCATTTCATGTTGTCTTATATGATTAGGCCACCTTCAACAAGTTCACCAATTACTAATTAACCACTACATCTTTCACCGGATCTACTTGTGCTGTTTCCCGGCCGAAACTACCAACTTTTTCGGAGAAGAAAAAATAGTGTCTACAGAACCTCTATACATGGAATCCAGGAGCACATCCTTTATGTAGACAGTTCCAAAGTTTGTTTTTTATGGCGTCCAATAAAATATAGTAATGCGAGGGAGATATAATGGCCAATGCTTTGGTTGCACCTAATGCAGAGGACTTTATCCCTTAGAAGATCACTGCTGTATAGGGAAGCAGAGCTTTTTAATTCAGACGATCAAAGCTAGGTTTCTATTGTAAATGTATCTCAGCCTCAGCCGATCTTAGCCTCAGCCTCTTAAAAGATTAGTTGCAATTCTGTTAGTTTGCTGTTAGTTTGTTAGCCGTTTTGTTAACTGTTTGTTAAGTGTTTGTTAGTTTTAAGAGGCGGTTTATTTGTTAAAATTCCGGCTGTGTTGGTTAGTAAGTCGGTTAAGACTTTTGTTAGTTTTTTGGAGTTCTATAAAAAGGGGTCCTCTGGTTTCCTTTGTAATCAAGCAAGGCATTCTAATAAAATTGATTTCTTCCAAGTTCTTGTTCCTTATTCTTTCTGATCAGATCTGATCACACCTTCTTCAACCTCAATGTTTCATTATAGCAGATGTTTGATCCATTTCTTTATGGTATCAGAGCAACTCATCAGTTGACCAACGTCAAATGATTCGGATGTGTGAAACCTGCACAGTTTACAAATCTGTATGTGTAAGAATTCAAAATTCAAACACGAATTCTGAAATCAGTTAGCTGAGAAAGGTAATGGATTCACAAAATATCTCTTCATCAGGTAACAGATCTGTAACAATGCCTTCGTCTCTTATCTTCTTAGTATCCAATTTTCATGGATTGGTTACAATAAAACTTGATTCGAACAATTACATTTTGTGGAAAACTCAAGTACAAAATGCAACTAGGCCAAATGGTTATTTTGGTTACATAGATGGTACATTCAAGCGTCCTACCGAAACAACGCTGATAAATGGAGAGTGTGTTTCGAATCCTGAGTTTTTGCATTGGTCAGTAGTCGATGGCCATCTACTGTCTTGTATCACTGCTTCAGTATCTCCTTCTATTTTACAACATATTCTTGGATGCAATCATGCATATGAAGTGTGGAATTCTTTGGAAAGTCGGTTTGGTTTACTTTCCAGATCACATGTTCATGTTTTAAAACGAAGATTGTTTGATGCAACCAAAAATTCTATAATGGACAAATATATTGATTACATTAAGGATTGTGCTAAAAAATTGGCAAGCTCGAGATGTCCCTGTCTGATGAGTTCAAAAGTTTAAAATTAGCACTTAAAGCTCGTACAGAACCTATCCTTTTTGATGACTTAGTTTCCTTACTTCAGTCTGAGAATTTAGATGTAGAAAGTCACAAACATATTGATTAGTCAACCTCAGTGTTTGTGGCACAACATCAGAATACAGGTCCTGAAAGTGTAAAAGTAGATGATAAGAACAAAAATTCTCTGATTACATCTCACAATCCATAATCCTCAGTTGCTAATTTTGGTCTGAATTCTGTCTTGACACCTTATATGCAAACTAGAAATGTCGTTCCACAACAGCAGTATGTTGGTGGATACTCTGGAAATCAGGGAAGAGGTTACACTAAGGACAAAAGAAGAAATTATAGAGGATACAACACAGGTTTCATTCCACAAAATCAAGGCCAACCTACATTTGGTTTTCAAAAACCTGTTTGTCAAATATGTGGAAAGGATAATCACTTGGCAAATAATTGTCATCATAGCCAAAATTTGTCCTATCAACCTCCTTCCTATGTGAATCCTGGACCACAATATGCTGGATATAGGCCTTTTCAAATGACTTCTAAATTTGGGAATTTTGGTTCTTATGGAGCACCTCCGTCCTCTGGAATGCACAATTTTCCTATGCACAATGTTCCATTGGCTCCAAGATCAACTGGAAATCAATTTTTGTCTACAAACTCTCAACATTCTGTTTCAAGTGCTCCTGTGGTGAATCAGGTTAATGTAGCAGAACATCCTGTTATTCATCACTCAGATATCAGCTCCAACAACTCCAGCTTTTGTCCTATAACACCTTGGTACTTTGACAGTGGCGCAACAGGACATGTTACAAACAACTTGTGTCATTTGTCTGTAAATCAGCAACCTTATACTGGTTCACAGGGTGATTTGGTTGGAAATGGAACAAGTGTTCCAATCACACATATTGGAGAAGGCAAGTTAGCTACTTCTTCCAATCTTTTCTCTTTGACTCACATGATGTGCACTCCTCAAATTAGTCATAATCTGCTATATGTCTATCAGTTCACTAAAGACAACAACTGTAGGCTCATCTTTGACTCCACTGGATTTCTTATTCAGGACAAAGCAACCAATCAAATTCTGGACAAAGGATTCTGTCAGAAGGGGTTGCATCCACTTCAGAACTGTTCTAACACAATAGTTGGTGCTGCATTAGTGAGTTCCCCTACTTTCTCCAGTTCTTTGTGGCATAAAAGGCTTGGTCATCCAAGTGCCAGCCTTATGACTCACCTAATAAAACGGAATCTTATCACATCTACAAAGTTGGCTGATACTCATTGTGTGTCTTGTGGTGTTGTGAAAAGTCACAAGTTACCATTTCCTTTCTCTGAATCTCAGTCTTCAGCTCTTTTTCAGCTTCTTCATGTTGATGTATGGGGTCCTTCCCCAGTTTGCTCAAATAAAGGGTACAAGTATTACTTGTTAATCTTGGATGATTTCTCTCGTTATGTTTGGATTTTTCCTATGTTTTACAAGTCTGAAGTCAAGGATCACATTACACAGTTTAAGGCCTTTGTTCAAAATCAGTTTAATATCACAGTCAAGTGTGTGAGGAGTGATAATGGAGGAGAATTTATTAATATTTACTTGTATCATCTGTTTCTACAAGCTGGGATTGTACATCAAACTTCCTTTCCTCACACTCCTGCTCAGAATGGAAGAGCAGAAAGGGCACATCGACATATAATGGAGACCACATTAACTTTGCTTCATCAAGCTGGGCTACCATTTGATTTTTGGCTTGAGGCTTTGATCACTGCTGTGTTTCTTATCAACAGGTTACCTCATTCCTCAATTTAGTTTCAAATACCCTATCAACTGGTTTTCAACAAAGTCCCTGATTATCATCTAATGAAGCCGTTTGGTTGTTCATGTTATCCTTGGCTCAAGCCATACACTTTACACAAATTGGAGCCTAAATCTATACAGTGTGTGTTTCTTGGATATTGTCTTAACACCAAAGGATATAGGTGTTATGATCCTCCAACTCAAAGAGTTTATGTTTCTCGTCATGTGAAGTTTGATGAGACTCTCTTCCCTTATACTACTATTGTGCGTGCCAGCATTGATTTACCCTCTCAGTCATTGCCTCCTTTTACAGTTCCTCTTACCACATATGAGCCAATTACTATGACTGTTCCTCCTGCTATATCTTCAGTGCCAACAAGAGAGTTGTCAAGTTTTTCTAATGAGCTATTTTCAGTTCCACCCTCCAGTGCAGAACTGTCCAATTCCAATTCCACATCCTCTACTTCTCATTCTTTACAAGAGAATAGTCAATCTGTTCCACTTTTCAACTAATCAACATTCAATGACTACAAGAGCCAAGCATGGAATTACTAAACCCCGAGTTCCAATGTCTCTTTCAGCTAAACTTAGTGTTGAATCTGTGGAACCTAAGACATTTTCAGAAGCCTTCAAATATGATGTCTGGAAAACTGCTATGGATGAGGAATATACAGCTCTGTTGCAACAGGGAACATGGTCATTGGTTTCTTTGCCTCCTCATGGTCATGTGATCGGATGTCAGTGGATTTATAAAATCAAACGTCATTCAAATGGCACAATAGCTCGCTATAAGGCCCGTTTGGTAGCTAATAGAAATCAACAGACTGAGGGTCTTGATTATGCAGACACGTTTAGTCCAGTAGTGAAGCAAACTACTGTTCGTTTAGTGCTGTCTATGGCTCTCACTAATTCATGGAGTCTTCGCCAACTCGATGTCTCGAATGCCTTTCTTCATGGTGTCATTGATGAAGATGTGTTTATGAGGCAACCTCAAGGGTATAGAGATCCCAATCATCCTCATCTTGTTTGCAAATTACACAAAGCTTTGTATGGGCTTCGTCAAGCTCCACGAGCTTGGTATTCTGTTTTTAGTAATTTCCTTATTGATCAAGGTTTTCATAATAGTGCTGCAGATACATCCTTGTTTGTTTTGAAGAAAGGAGATTCGTGTATCATTCTTCTAGTGTATGTGGATGATATCATTCTAACTGGGAATGATGATGACTTATCACCACTTTGGTTACAACTCTTAATTCCAAATTTTCCATGAAAGACTTAGGGAGTTTGAATTATTTTTTGGGCATTGAGATTAAGCAATCTTCTTCTCATATGTTTCTGTCACAGCACAAATATGCCACTGATCTTCTTAATAAAGCAGGGATGCTACATTGTAAGTCTAGCAAAACTCTAGAATCTGTCAAGGTCAAGGATGGTTCTGCCAGATTGTTTCGTGATCCTACTCTTTATCGCACTCTTGTGGACTCACTTCAATATCTTACTATTACCAGACCTGACATCTCTCATTCTGTGAATAAAGTGTGTCAACATATGCACGCTCCTACTGATGATCATTTTGTTGCGGTTAAACGCATATTGCGCTATGTTCAGGGTACAGTTGATCATGGTTTACATTTCTCTCCTGGCTTTTCTTGCTTTACTGTACATACTGATGCATATTGGGCAGGGGATACTGTGGATCGTCGTTCTACATCTGGTTATTGTATCTATTTTGGTTCTAATTTGGTTTCATGGTCCGCCAAGAAACAATCCACTGTGGCACGGTCTTCAACAGAGGCTGAATATCGTGTATTGGCTAATGCTGCTGCAGAGTTAACATGGTTGTCTCACTTGGCCAAGGATTTAGGCCTTGGTTGTTCTTCTCCTGCTCTGATTTGGTGTGATAATCAGAGTGCTATTGCTCTTGCATCCAATCCTGTGTTTCATGCTCGGACAAAACACATTGAAATTGTATTGTGTCTTAAATATAAATAATATGACATTATTATCATTTTAAATTGAATCATAATACATTTATTGATGACAAATGTGATGGTAAATTTGCTACACTTTCCTACAGTTGACGATAAATTTGCAAGACTGATGGTTAATTTGATATGGTCGAAGATAAATTTGCAGATGATGATAAATTTCTGCAAAGCCAAAATATGATAAATTTGCAAATCATGGTAACTTTTTGTAACTCCAAATATGGTGTGATTTTGTGATGGTCAATTTGCAGATCATGATAAATTTCGTAGACTTAAAATTGATAATACAAAAAAGACGACAATTTGCAGATGATGGTAAATTTTTGCAATTCCGAAGGATGGTAAATTTTACGATGGTCAAATTATATATCATGATAAATTTTGTTGACTTAAAACGGATACTACAAAAAGAACGACGATTTGCAGATGATGGTACATTTACAGATGATGGTAAATTTCTGTAACTTCAAAATATGGTAGATTTGCAGAACATCGAAATTTTCATAGACTTAAAACGGATGCTGCAAATAATGACGACAATAAAATAGACTTCACTTAACATGTAATCCAAACTATCTTTGAAAAATTATTTTTCACGTTGGACGATAAAAGATTCCTCCTACCTCGCAACACTTGGATTCCGGTGAACAAAAAAAAATAAAAGTGGCGGTCTTTGTGCTACTGGATGATGAATATATAAGAACGGATTACTAAAAAAATCCGGCCACTGAAATATGGCAATACTCTCAAGGATAAACAAAAATCACTAAAAATATTTCCAAATATTCTCAAGATTACAGTGACATAAGTGAAAATCTCGGCCCTAAATCAGTAGAATATTTATGTGATATTCTCAAGATTTCAGTGAATCACTAAAAAATTGGGTAATAATCTCAAGATTTCAGTGAAATATGTGTTTAAGATTTCGGTCAGTATCTTTTAGGTTCCGACGATATTCTCAAGATTCATTGAAAAATAATTATCATGTCTGATTCCATTTTTGAAGCTTAATTTATTGATATGATTATAAATCTACCAAATTAGGAATTGCATGTTTTCATTAAAAAGGAATAAAAGGATAAACTCACACTCAAAATTAATAGCAAAAATGCCAAATCATATAAAAATGAGATGGAAACAACTTCGAAAATTGAATGAGATGAAAACCTATGATATCTGAACTAATGGGATCCTAATTTAAATTATCCTTTTTAAATTAAAAATTACTGGCCATTACAGTAAATAATTATGGTTAGAAATTTAAAATACGAAAGAGTATATAATATCCATAGCTGAACAGAGCACGTGAAACCATAGAGAATGAAGGGACGAAATAATTGGACCGACAATAATCACCACTAATGGTTAGCTTTTGAATTGTGGGCAGTAAACAAGACAATTAGGCCATTGACATTGATATATTAGGACTTGGGTCTTTCAAAATTATACATGATTACTTTATTGATGCCTTTTAGTGTGTTCCAAAAATGTGGCTCCCTCAATAATCTAAAGTGTTGGGAGTACACTAGATTTTGAATATATGAGTCTTATCCCTATTCGTAGCCCCCCTTTATTCATTGAGATGTGGCATTGTCTAATTAGCCTAGATAAGTGTGGGAGAGCCATCAAAATTTGGACCACTTCCCTCAATTACTCAGCCACCATCATTTTAAAGTTCACATTAGACAAAATGTGGGTATGTTTGGTCTTGATCAACAAAAGATTAAGGATAATTAAATCACATTATAGCCCACCCCCATGACTGTATCAGCCAACAGATGGGATTAGTTATAACATATATAAAGGATAGTTCAGACGATGGGACTAGCCATGGGATGGAAACACCAGTAACATCTATTGATTGCTGGGTTTTGGTGAACACATGTTGCATTGTGTTGTTTGGGCAACTTGATAACTATAGCAAATAAAACCATATATAATACACATATTTCTTAGTGTTGCCTTATAATAATATACATGCTATAAATAAAAATCTCAAAACAAATGATAAATGGTCCTTGAAAATTATTAATATTATCTTTGAGACACGTATCTTTGTTATCTACATCATCAATTGGCCCTCTGACGTCCAGTGGGACTATCTTTTATCCACGAATTGAATTTGTGTAAGTATATTAATTACAAAGTGAGTGATGAAGTTTGAACACATACTGAGTATTTAATTGTCTAAGACGAGATCCTCTGAAATGTTAAAAGTTATAGAGAAAGGAATAAATTCTTTATGTCATCAATAATAGTAATTATCATTGAATTATAAAAAAAATACATACAAACCAAAAACATAAATACAAAAAAATGCTGGATTTTATTGATGATGCAGAGAACGTGATTCCGCAATGACTATTGATTATTTCATTGATGCAATGAAAATGCTGGATTTTATAAGCAATAGGAACCCAGCATTATCCACCATCATGAATGCCACATGATACAAAGATATGGTAGCTTATCATTAACTAGTAGTTGCATATATTTCAGTAATAATAATATCATAAAGGATTAATAGTTAGTGGTAACAATCATGGACTGTTAGTTAAAAACGATCAATTAGTGAACGTATCCAAATCTGCCACGTACCACTCATACAATAAAGACTCTAATTTGAATTCCAAGAGGTCCCAAATGTCAGCGAATGGTACTTTAAATAAATTAAATGTATTTTTAATCAGCCAAAGAAATTAATTGCAATATATACAGGTGAAAATGAAATAAATGGAGGGGCCCTATTTCTCTTTATTGTTAGCTAAAATGGTCTTCAAAGTGAAGGGAATCCTATGTATAATTCCAAAAGCCAAAAATACTTTTTCTCTCCCAATTAAAAAAAGAAAAAAAAGAAAAGGGGTTGCAGGGCGCGGTGTAGGGAGCAGATTGTGGTTCTTTTTGTAGAAGAAATTCAACTTTAGGGGGCCATGTAAAAGAAATTAGAAAAGAGGAACCCTAAACTTTCAGCTTTTAAACCTCGTGGGGTTTCTGTAAAAGTTTCAGAGGCCCCCTGGCACTAAAGAGTTCAAAAGATGGAATGATTCTTTGTTTTACACTAGTGGATGGTGATTTTATGCTGAATGCAAGACAGCCCCAAGCACCACCATGCAATCTCAATGAGTCCATAAGCTACTCACTGTCCCCATCCCTTACCAAAATTTTGAAAAAATAAAGAAAAGGAAAAGTTAAAGGTATGATCACATAAAATCATCTTTGTGCCACCTTGTATGTACATACGTACCCCAGGAGCTAGCATTTGTATCGTGTCGATATTCACCTTGGATAGTTGCGCCCGTATACCTACATGATGTGTAATTAACTGCTATACGAACTTATTTCTAGTTTTCAACCCTCTTGATTGGAACTCTTATTGGTACTGGGGCACATTGTTCATACTACCTAGCTTCATAATTTTTTTGAGGCATGTGCGTTGTAATCATGAAAATTTAATGTCTGATTTTTTAAAAGAAAAAATAAAGACTGTACATGTTTGTCCAGTAAGTCGTCACTGAAAAAATCACACTCAACTATATATATAGCAGGCTGGTTAGCTCTATGGACATATACTACTTATAAAAGCTTTCCACCTAGGAAAAACGAGTTCCATGAATGCCAAATTTTACACCATATGATGAATCCAAGACCAACTTTATTGGCAATGTCAATACATTTGTGTATCTGATAGATTTGGTTGGTCATGGGCTATCTTTTTTAGCTGAAAGGGATCCAACCCCATTTTCTCTTTTCGATCAACTCACATTTATTCTTCTTTGGATACCAATTATCAAAAGAAGTTGAAAAGAAAAAAACGGAAATAGGAACCTAACCTATACATATAGCCAGAGTGGGGATTGTATCGAGGGAGCGGGGGTTGCGCTTTATTGCTTTGTGATAGTGCTTGGACCTCCATCCAAATAGTGGAGACAAAAGAGTCATCTGTTTAATCATCAATACATTACCTTCTATCCACACACACACACACACACATAAAAACAATATATATATATATATATATGTATATATATAGTCCTTTTTTAATGAGAGATCCCTCGTTTTACTAAAATGAGAACTTTTCATTTTTAGGTTATATTTTGATGATCCGAACCATTCAATGTTTTTAAAATATGCTTTTAAGGGTACCCGTGAGAAATCGGTTTAAAAAGATATCGAGAATGACTTAATCCAAACAGTTTTCATGAATGTTGACAGAAACAGTTTTATGAGAAACTGTTTGGATCAAGACTTTTCCGGTAATATTTTAAGCTAATTTCTTGCGAGTACCCTTAAAAACATGTTTTAAACAAATTGAACGGTTCGGATCATCAAAATTTGATAAAAAAAGAGGTCCTCATTTTAGAAAAATGGGAGATCCCTCATTAGAAGCTTACTTTATATATCAGCACATTTAATTCAACGATTGTGTAATTGTTCTTAGTTAGGGTGAAGATGTAGGTTAAACTCATATATGAAGAAAGTTTAAGATTTTTATTTATGGGATTGGGTATATTTTATCATATTACTTGAAAAAGAAAAAAAAAATCAGGCATAGATCGAGTACAAATACGTGTTTTCGAGCATGAAGCAACAAATCAAATCAAGATAATTAGTAGGTCGAGTTTTAATTATCACTAAGACCACAACTATTAACCCCTTTACGTTAATACATTCGTGTCATGATCACAAAAGAACACACACAAAGCCTTTTATCTGGAACTACACGCAGTGAAAGTTTAATTCTATATGATAAACAAGGTGATTCAAAAGTCTAACCAAAACGGCGAAACAAAAACTAAAGGACTTTCAATAAAGCAATACCGACTTTCACAAGTCTTTGTATGCCGGGCGACAAGTATAGGGCAGTGTGCGAAAAAAGAAATTGCTATTTAGCCGAAAGCTTATTTTCCAATCAAATTAAGAAACATGCACGTCGCAAGGATAAAACACTACAAGAAAAATGCGAAACTATGACGGAAGTAAAATTTGTCTTCAAATTTATTTATTTTGTGAGAAAAATTTTATTTCGTTAGTAATTAGGAGGGAATAAATATTTAAAGTGACAAAATTATATTTTGTCACAATATATTGTCTATTAGTGACGAGAATATAAATTTTGTAACATAAGGAGTAGACAAATAAAAGTTTAGGTGATGAATTATTTTTCCCTCACTAATTTATTCCTTCCACTTCGCAATTTCTTCACAAAAGAAAAGTTTTTTTGTGTGAGGAAACTTGTTTTGTCACCAAATTTATTTGAAACTAAAAGATGACGAAAAAAAAAATTCACAAAACAAAAGTTTTTGCCTGAGGAAATTTTTTTCGTCACTCAATTTATTAAAAGAAAAATTTGTGGGTGATCGATGAAGCTTGTTTCGTGACTGAATTTATTTAAAATCAATAGGTGACGAAAATATTTCCTCACAAAAGAAAAGTTTTTGCATGAGGGAATTGTTTTTGTCACATAATTTATTAAAAAACTATTTTTGCTTGAGAAAACTTATTTCATCACCCAATTTCCTCACAAAAAGAAAATCTTTGGGTAATTAGTTTGTTTCCCAATTTATCAAAAAAAAAAAAAAAAGTTCTTTTGCCACCCAATTTATTTAAAATCATCAATAGGGTGACGAGAAAATTTCGCCACCTATTTTATCAAAAGAAATTTTTTTACCAAAAATGGGATAGTAGAATTTTCTATTGGTATCCCTATCGGTAAAAAAAGGAATGTTTGAGTTCTACCAGTACTACTCTACGTATTTGTGTGAGAAAATTCTTGTGTTACCTAATTTATCAAAATAAAAATAAAAATTAGGCACCAAACAATTCCCCAACCACACCCCCCTCCTCCCCCCCCCCCCCCCCCCCCCCCCTCAAAAAAAAAAAAAAAAAAAAAACCATTGTTTATTACTCTGGTTTCCCTCTCCTTCCTCTAACATTGGTGTCTGATGTACTTCGTCTCACTCCATTTTTGACTTGGTATTCTTGTAACGCCCCAATGTTTGACACGTTAATTTCTTTTATTCTTTTAAATACCATTTATCTCTCAAAATGATTTATTAAAAGAAAATCAAATTTTATTTATTAGATAAAATGAAAAAGCTTTTATCATTTAAGATAAACCGAGTTTGAAGTTGAAATGACTAAAATACGTTTATGGGTTTACATCTAAATTTAAGATAAATAATGAACAAAGCGAATCTAAAGGTATGACGGTCATGTCAATGTCTCCCTGTCGTTAGCCTCCGACTCCACTTGTCCTGTCGGGTCCTTAATTTGCACACTTACATCTGGCATGAAACGCCAGGGGTAGAGAAATTGTCCCAATGAGTTTTCACACTCAGTAGGGATGTTTACCCGAAAAACCAAACTCAAAGGATATAATAGGAATAAAAAAATATACAGATATAACTGAACATAAAATAACATGTGCAGCAAGATATATAAATTTAACTAAATAAAAATTAATTTATTAACTCAACAATAATCACAACAAGTGTTGTAATGAAACAATGTCGCATAAGTACATGGCACGACGGTCGGTGGAAATTTAACCTGCATGAAAATATGACATGACAACTAGTGAGAATCTAACCCACGAAGCAAGTATGTGGGAATCAAACCCCCATAACTCACCTCAGGACTCAACCCCGGTACTATAACCATCCCCTCTTGGGATTGGGTACAGATCAACGCCCAAGACCATCCAACACACCGAGTACAGATCAATGTATCTAGATCGTCCAGCACACTAAGTACATATCAACGTATCTAGACTATCCAACACAACCAGTACAGATCAACATATGTAGATCGTCCAGCTCCTCAAGTATGGATCAGCATATCTAGACCGTCCAACACCTCGAGTACAGATCAACGTGTTAAATTCGTCATGCAACCCCAAAACATGTCCCAAACGTTTAATCTAGTTTTTTTCTCAATATTCAGTTATGTCAATTCTATGAAAAATTGGCTAGCACAACAATTGTATTCTGCTAAACTAACATTTTCAACATTAACCAGAATCACACAAACATAGCTCAACTACGCAACAACAATAATCTAAAATCATAATTCCAACGTCAAAGCATAATAATATCAAGTCTCGAGGGATAAACTTGTTCTCATGAGATCCCATGGGGATTGCGGATGTTAACAACGTGTAGTGGATACTTGTGCACAGTGTACATGTATTTTGCGAGCGTATAAATTGTCTAAAACAGAGCCCATAGGCTCGAACATCGATCAAGAAAGTACAAAAATACGGAGTAGTGAGCAACAACTATCGAAGTGGGGTAATTGGCATAGTCTAACCATGGCAAATAGAGAATGGAAATCAAGCGTGACTCAAATGAACCAGAATCATATCTATGGGCTTGTACCTAAACTCTGAAAGGAGTAACCTCGATTGTCGTCCCACATTTTGAAATGAAAGCGGTCACTCTAATTTCTTTTATCTCATTAACAGTAGAGCCACTCCTAGTTTCCTGTCGGTTGAGCCACTCTTGACACTTTTTCACACACAAAGGACGTCTGAGTGAAATTTGGAAATGAAAGTCTTCATTCATTTCTCGAAGGTGAAGTAAGACCAAGCTCATGAGCTTATTATCCTAGGCCGGAACAAGTTGATAGGATCTCCCTTTTTACGTTCCATGCTCCCCTCCGTGTGGCGACTGTTAGGGTTTTATACTAAAAGCCATGACTTTATGTAATTGATTAATATTTGTTTGAATTATTTAAATAATTATTCTTTTTCTTGATGCGAATCTTTATGGGCAAGGTTTGCATTATATCTTATTATATTATGCATGAGTGTCTCTTATTCAACATAGTAGATAATCCAGTATGTAGAGTTTTGTTTACATACAGAGGATCAGATTACCGGTTCTTGTAGAATAAAAATTTTTAGTTCACACTCTTAGGTGGAATTGGACACAACACCAGTAGGACTGTAACACAGTGTTTCAGTAGGTCTGTTTTGATTACGAAAAATGGTATAGTTTTAACTCACTGTATTAGTACACTTTGTATGTATTGCACGGGACCATTTTGAGGTAATTATATTTATACTGACAATATAATACAATTTGCACCTCATGGTTATTATGTATGCTCGTGCTCTTAATCAAAGATAATTAATCAATGCGTATATTTAATGTTGTTGACTTTGATTCATTATAGAGTGAGACCTTATGAGCCAATAATCTCGATGAGTTGGGTCACAATATTAAGTGTATGACAACTATTAATTATTAATGGAACCATATCCCTTTATAGGGATTGCTGAAATCCTCTTGAGCAAACTTGTAAGTTTAGATTATGTCAAATCCTGCAAGTGGATATTAGCTCTCGATATAACGAATAAGAAAAATGAAAGGTCTCAAGAAATTTTATAGATATTGATTAAATAAATTTTCAGTAATTTATTTTAATCAACGAGAATATGTAATATTAACATGGGGAGATAAATAAACATTTAAAAACATGTAGCTCGAAATATGATTTTGAGATATGGGAGAAAAATATAATTATAATTTTATAGTAGTATGAATTATAATTTATATAATTCAGAATTAATCCGGGTTGGACTAGGAATCCCGAATTATATAGGAAGCCCAGCCCATACTTCTCCTAGATGTCCCTATTGTTGCCTATATAAACACTGCTATGCCTTCTAGGTCAAACACAACTTGATACTCGAAATATTGAGAGAGTTTCTGTGAAGACAAAGAGATCACGTTTTTGAGCCCACACTCAGTACGTGATCAAGGTGCAATAGGATCACGGTAGAAGATCTCGAGTTCAGTCGAGCAAGATCATTTCAAAGTTCAATCAAGATCAAACTGTAAAAATAGCTGAGATCAAACTAGATAGATCTCGAAGGTATGAACCCTAGTTCCGCCTAGTAGGGTTTCATAATTTGTTTTGTTATATAATCTGTACGCGTTGATCACCGAGTCTTAGGAATCAATTCCTAACAGTCTTGACATCCATCTAATGTACCTCAAGATTTCGCAAAGCTGCGATAGCAATGATCATTCGAATGGATGTTATTTCGTGACAGAAGAATACGTTCCAAAGTAGTCCATGCCTTCCTTCTGCCTATACCCTTTGATTACAAGTCTAGCCTTGTATTTATCTATTGAACCATTAGTTTTCATTTTTCTCTTAAATATTCATTTGTAGACTAGTGGCTTATAACCTAGAGGGAGATCTACCAACTCCCAAATATGATTTGGAGTAAATTTGATTTTTGATTGCCTCTTTCCAAAGAGGACCCTCGGGAGAGTTTACAGCCTGCTTGAAGGTTTGATGCTCATTTTCTAACAATTTCGTCAGAAAATATAGACCAAAAGACGTTGATGTTCTAGCCCTATTGCTAGTATTCATGCATAAGAAATTGATACGCAATACTATTATGTGCCTAACCGATGAATACATAATCAATCGTCTTAGGTTCTATTTTGACCTTCTTTGGCGTCGGTACTACGACCTTTGCTAGACACCCCCACATTCACATGAACTTATAAGAAGGCTTTCGACCTTTTTAAAGTTCGTATCGGGTTTTATCGAATCCATTCTAGAAAAATAATTTTATAAAATCAACAATTGAATTTTTCAAAACAGAATTACAATGTAAATTTGCAAAACAAAAATACATTACAAAATCTAGTCCTATGAAATCACAGTCCCCTTACAACATATTCACTGCCTCCCATGGGTGTTGGAACATTGCAGTGGCGCATGTGTTCCAAGGTAAAATGGCTCACTCGGCTGACGAAACACCTACCTATCGACCGCCTGTCAAACTAACTATGTGTTTCTCTCTTCACAAATAACTCAAAAATCAAAACAAAATTTTCTAGACCAAGATTTTTCAGTCATACAAAACCAAAAATATGATTCACTATTTATATAACCCTAAAGCTTTTGTAACCTCCAAAATCACAAATGGAGAGATTAATAGGATCTTCAATGTATATTAATGATGTAATTGATGAACATTAATATAGAAATGAATGAGCTGTAATCGCTAAGACCTTTCAGTTGTCTCATCAGACCATCCGATGTCCCAATTTTATTCCCAACCCTTCTAAATTTCCAATAAAGGTTGGTGGACTAATTATTTATGTCCATCCCAAATATGGAAATTGTTGATTCAGTAAAAATATAAATGAAAATTGATCAAGCAACCCAATAACAATAACCACAACATAGACATGAGATGTCTATTCTCTTGTCCAAGCTATAACTCAAATTTATTGGAGCAACCACACAATGACAAGAAAGAAGTAGGGAGTTATTATAAAAGTTAAGATGTCCTCCTTTAATCCATTTTAGATGGTATAAGGATGTCTTTGTTACAGAAATAATACATATGTCATATGTCAAATGCTAATTCTAGATATTGAAAAGCCATACATACATATGTGGGATACAAATGGAGGAATGATAGATATCATTTTAAGGGTGGAACATGGAAGACACTAAAATTTTTGTAACTTTGGCCACTAAACGAATGATCTATTAGCTTCCTAGTTATAGTCACTTTTTAGTTCGTAGAATTTGAATGAAGTGATCATTCAATAACCATGAATTGATGAAATAAAATTGTTAATTGGAAGAGGCTTGGAGTAAAGCAAGACCGCTACAATTGAGAGCTTCTAGGTTGGTCCATCAACAAATTGTTGGAAAAAAAAAATGAATTTTAATCCATAATTTTGGTGACTTTGTCCCAAAGATTAAGGGGTCCCTTAAGACCACTTGAGGTGAGTCTTAGTGGGTTTGTGTACTCCCATATGAGGAGTTTAAACCTTGAAAAGAATGGTTAAAATCCATTAAGGTTTGAATGAGAAATTGGTTCTCCAATATGCACCATGCGAGAGGGTGATAGGTCGCGCACGCCGCTGCCGCCGCCTGCCTTGGTCCATGGGTCATGGGTCTAGGTTTGGGCTTGGGTTGGCTTGGCTTGGTGTGGTGTGGTCCTTGGGTCCTTAAGCCCAAGAGGTTGGGTTTGCTCGCTTGGGCCACATAATGGGTTTGAGCCCATATAGGTGTGTATTTAAGGTGGAAAATCAATTTTGAAAGCAAAAATTAATTTCTAATTTAAAGCCAAATTCAATTTTTGATTTATTGTATAAAATTTATTCTGAATTTAAATCTAGAATTTTTTTTCTAGATTTGTAACCACAGAATTTATTTTGAAAATAAATCTTAGAATTTAATTTTGGTTTATTATGAAATTAATGTTTTGGCTCCCCCTTAGTCCTATAAATTGAGCACCCCTTCTTTGGTTTTGAGACACCAAAAAAATCTGAGATCCTCTTACAATTCAAGAGTGTTCTTCGTGTTCTTCGATCTAGAGAGAGTACAAGACGAATTAGTTCGAAAGCCGGTCTTCGAGAGGTGCTACCGAACCCGAATTCAACCGTTGTATCCTGGGAGACGAACGCCGAGCATATCCTCAAGCACTTCGGTGAGGCGGCGCAATTTGTCTTAAGGACACCGTGAGATTCACGGGCCTCGGTTTGCGATTTCTATTTTATTGTTGTTCAATTTTATGCACTATTGTATTTTTCAGAAATTAAATAAATTTCAGAATTTGTTTTTTCCTACAATCTTAAGACAAATTGCTATTGTTTTTTTCTTAAAACACGATTCTGAATTTTCCCTGCAAAATATTTCAGTGTATATTTTGTGTTCTGGAATTAGGTTTTCAAAACCTGTTTTGAAATCTGCTTTGGTTTGGTACTATAAGAATTACAGTGATCCGTTGTGTACATCACTGTAGCTACAAAAAAAAAAAAAAAAATTTTAAAAAAGTTCATAAACAGTTGTTACAAATACTTTTCTAGGTTAATAGTATCTTTGTGACTTTACTGTTTTACGTTTTATTTTCATCCATACTTTCAATAGTTGGCATTAGGGACAAGTACTACAGCTTTATAGGTTACAAATAGGTAATTACATTATATTTGACAGTGGGTTAGTGTTAATCCCTAGTCTTATTCTATTATCTAGGTAGATTTTATAATCTGTTACATAAAAAAAAAAGTGTTTGTTCTTTGTATTTTGTTTGTGGTTTATTTGTAATCACATATTATTCAATTAAAAATTATCTTATAATCTGTTTGTTAACTTGGTTTGTGTTCTATTTTTCAGTAATGGAAAAACAACCTGAAAAGCCAACCGGAAGTAATAGTGGCAACGAGAACCCCACTGTTGGGGGTATTCCTACGGTTGTGAACACTCCGGCTGTGATGCCAAGAGTGGGTCCTTCCATTCCGGTCAGCCATGCTGAGAAACCGGAGAAGTTCCACGGTGTGGACTTCAAGAGGTGGCAACAGAAAATGTTGTTCTACCTGACCACGCTGGGTCTCGTGAGGTATCTCGCAGAAGATGCTCCTGTCATCGATGAGAATGAACAGGACATGCAGAAGATAGTCGCTGCGCTAGCCTGGGGTGATTCTGACTTTTTGTGTCGGAACTATGTTCTAAATTGCTTGCACGATACACTTTACAACGTGTATAGTGTCAAGAAGACAGCCAAGGAACTGTGGGAGTCCTTGGATAAAAAGTACAAAACCGAGGATGCCGGATCAAAGAAATTTGTCGTCGGCCGGTTTTTGGACTTCATGATGGTGGACTCGAGGACTGTGATCAGTCAAGTCCAGGAACTCCAGGTGATCTTGCATGAGATCTTTGCTAAGGGAATGGTACTGAGTGAGACCTTCCAGGTGGCTTGCATGATAGAGAAATTACCCACTGCTTGGAGTAACTTCAAGAATTACTTGAAGCACAAGCGAAAGGAGATGAAGATCGAGGATCTCATCATCAGGCTCCGAATCGAGGAAGATAACAGGAGTGCTGACAAAAAGCTGAGGAGCTCTTTTGCCTCGAAGGCTAATGTGGTGGAGCATGGCCAGAGTTCAAGCTATAAAAAGAAGCAGAAAGGCAAGCTAGCTGCTAAAGGGTCCAATCTGGGACCTAAGGGAGGTATTGCCAAGAAACCAAAGTTTTAGTTTCAAGGCAAATGCTTCAACTGTGACAAGACGGGTCACAAGTCATCGGAATGCCTCCAGCCACAACGGAACAGGCGCCCTCAGGCACATGTGACTGAGGTGGAGACTCTAGAGAGAGATGTGTTAGACATCAATCTCTCAGCGGTGGTCTCGTAGGTGAATTTGGTAGGGTCTAACCCTAAGGAATAGTGGATAGATACTGGAGCTACCCGCCACATCTGCTCAGAGAAGAAGATGTTCACCACTTTTGAGCCGGTTACAAACGGCGAGAAACTGTTTATGGGAAATTCTGCGATGTCAGAGGTGAAGGGAGAAGGCAAGGTCATCCTAAAGATGACATCTGGAAAAGAGCTGACTCTGAACAATGTCCTCTATGTGCCAGACATTCGAAAGAACCTGGTGTCAGGGTCACTCCTTAGTAAGCACGGATTTCGTATGGTGTTTGAAGCAGATAAGGTCGTGTTGACCAAAGCTGGGATGTATGTAGGGAAAGGTTATCTTTGTAATGGGCTGTTTAAGCTTAATGTTGTAACTGTTGTTCCTACTATTAATAAAGTGAAAATCCCTTCTGCTTACTTGCTTGAGTCTTCCTTTTTGTGGCATGGTAGACTAGGTCATGTTAATTACGATGCATTGCGTAGATTAATTAACTTAGACCATATTCCAGCTTTTCAAGTTAATTTGAATCACAAGTGCGAGACTTGTGTTGAAGCAAAATTAACGAGAACTTCGTTTCAATCAATTGAAAGAAGTACAGAACCCCTTGGATTAATTCACAGCGATGTGTGTGATTTAAAATTCGTACAAACATGGGGTGGTAATAAGTATTTTATTACTTTTGTCGATGATAACACAAGGTTTTGCTATGTGTATTTGCTAAAAAGCAAAGATGAAGCCATTGATAAATTCATTCTTTATAAGAATGAAGTTGAAAATCAACTTGGTAGGAAAATTAAGGTGTTAAGAAGTGACCGAGGTGGTGAGTATGATCACCATTTGGTGAATTATGTGCCCAACACGGAATTATTCACCAAACCACTGCACCTTATTCGCCACAGCAAAACGGAGTTGCTGAGCGAAAGAATCGGACCTTGAAAGAAATGATGAACGCGATGTTAATAAGTTCTGGGTTGTCACAGAACATGTGGGGGGAAGCAATTCTCTCTGCAAATTACATCTTGAATAAGGTACCGAGAAAGAAACTTGATAAAACCCCATACGAACTTTGGAAAGGTCGTAAACCTTCTTATAAATTCTTACGAATGTGGGGGTGTTTGGCAAAGGTTGCCGTACCAACGCCAAAGAAGGTCAGAATAGGACCTAAGACAGTTGATTGTGTATTTATTGGTTATGTATATA